>CM060095.1:7893120-7993196 GCA_030522485.1 Stenchaetothrips biformis | reverse complement strand
GTTTCGCAAAAAGGCTAAATAGGATAGCCGCTTTGTGCTCATCAACAAGCAAAACGCCAAATCTTTTTAGAAGTTTCATCAAACAGAAGTTTGTCATAAAATTTGGCATCTGTGGGTGCTGTTTTTAAATTGCAGATCAAAGTAACAACAGTGTTATATACTGCACATAAATATTGGCGGAACAATTCCTTGATGTCACTAGGTACACTCTCAACATTGGGGGGATGCTGAAATGCCTCCATAGCTCTTTTAGTCAGATGAGTTGTCAGTTCTTTTCCAGTAGTCACTTTAGGATCCTCACAACCTTCAAAAGCAGCTATCACCAATTCACTTCCTGGAGTTTCAAACAAGCTTCTTTCAGGTATTCCATAAATGTGCTGAAGTAAAGTCCAACTGCCAATCTGAGAAACTAGTCTCTGGCGTACACGAGTTGTATCCTCTATGTTCACACGAGACTTGACTAAAGAAAGTAACCTTTTGATAACAAATCTTGCAAACATTTTTTGACTTTGAAGAGAAGAATACATGAAGAGTGGAAGGAGAAACTCTTGTAGTATGCGGCATCTTATTTGGAAAAAAAGCATTTCTTCATCAAACATTGAAAACACAAGCTGGAGACACTCAAATTGGCGATCTGGTTTTTCTGCCAAACGACTCATGAAGCTTTGAAGGGTGTCCGGTAAGAGACCTCGACAAGTATGTTTTTCATCAACAGTCATCATCTTGACGACCGTTTGTAAAATGACACGGCTTCCAGTTACGATCATTGATTTTAACAGCACTTCAAAGGCTCTCTTGAAATTAGAATGCTCTTCGGTACCAACTTTGAACTCTGAACTTTCGAGTGGAAAATGATGTTCTTTAAATGATTGTAAGAGTGCCTTCACTTCAGCCTCTTTATAATGTGAACAGATGATTGGCAGGCAGTGCAGAAGATCTGTTTTCTGAGCCAATGATTTTGATGGATGGGTTAAAACCTCCTCAATCCATGAGCAGATAACATCACAATGCTTGATCAAATGAAAGCTATAATCCATTTGGACTATCTGAACCAAAAGAGAACTTAGCCAGTTCTCCTTATTGCAATCTCCCGTGGCCCATTCAACAAATTTCCTCCAACATGAAAACAGTGTTTCAATGAATTCTTGCAAGTTGTTCCTAAAAGTTAAATAATAGGACCTCAATACATACATTTAGATACATTTTTATTAAATGATGAAAGTTTTAATTATTTTTTTTTTAAGTACTCACCAAGTTGAAGACTTTGGCCTGCAGTGAAACTTCAACACAGATTGTAAAAGCATCAAATTTTGTGGATAAATATCAGGAGATAGGAGCTCCACCATAATTTGCATTGAAGTTACAGGCGTCTTTAACAACATTTGAACTAGGGTCTCATTGAAAGACACAACAAAATGCTCACCATGGGTGAGATTTCCATCCATGCTACGACGGTACAAGGGAGATGTATCTCCCGCCAACAAAATCAGTGGCTTCAACTGTAGAATAAAAATGACTATATATTTTGAGACTTAACTAAAAACATTGAATGGAGAACACTATTAAAGGGTAAGCTCTTACATCGGAACTTGTGGTGAAGTATAGTTGCAGCATTGATTTTGTATATTCCAAAGCCAATGGGCTTAGACTAACAGGTGCACATAGCTTATTATTTGGAACAGGTTCTACAATTGAGTAGAAAACAAGTTCTAGGCTTTCTTTCTCAGAGAGACCACTCCAATTTTGAGCTTCCTAGAAAAAGAGCATTACCACATGAACATGTGAGAACTTCTTTTTTTCAGTGATACATACTGAAGAATCATCATGAAATAAAATTAATGTTTCCTAAATCTAACCTTGAACACTGAGTGAAGGACTCTTAAGCCTCCCACAAAATCCTTGTCTTTCAGTGTGACATTATCATTTCTGACAGCGTCAGAGAATCTTTTAGTCAAGTCTGTCGCCATGCTGGAAACATGATCTTTCAAGTGCTCTTTTAAGCTCATTAAGGTTGACTCTGAGGCATGGGTTGCTATTGTTTTCAAAAATGTCTTAATGATACTTGGAAGCTTTTCTTCAACAGATTTGGATGTAGAATCAAACCCAACACAAGATGGCCACAGACAGCAGCTAAAAATAAAAGCTTTTATAAATATTTTACTTAATGACTTATAATAAACAACATGTCACGCGTAAAGCAGATCTTACTTTGCCAAGATTTGAAAAAAATTTGATGACCATAATGGATCAAGGATACCTATCTGTACTTTTTCAAGAACACATGTTAAGAACTGTATCATGCGAACAACGGTGTGGCACTTTGCTTCATTAAAGTTTTCAACTTCTTTGGGTCTCCATAAGGAATTCTGATCAACAGGGGAATCCACAACTTTCTCTGAAAAGTTCATCAATGCCTAAGGGAAAAAAAGGGGGGGAAAAAAAGTTAAACAGGAGAAAAAAAAATAAAACTCATCTTGCTGTTAAAAATTCCTACCTGAATCAAGTTAGAGCCTATTAGAGTCATTAATGTTTCAGCTGAAATGCCTATTCCAATTAACCATAAATAAGACTCCATACTGGCTAATAGTGAATGCACCCAAGATGAGGCTTGGTCCCATGCAGTGAACTCTGCTGATGTGGCTAGACCCTTATCTCCTTCTGCTACTTCAAGCAAACAATTTGCTCCCTTTGCATCAACTAGTTTCAGAATGAGGTCTTTTGTTGAAAAACAGCCAGTAACATAACTAGATAAACGATCAACCAGTGACATGCAGCTGCGTCGACATGAAGAGTTCAATGCTGTACAATACCGCAACATCCAACACATCACACCAAACAAATTTCCCTCACCAATTTCTTTGGGAATTCTGCGTTTTTGGCTATCCATGTTAAATTTGTGACAGCATTCTTTCAGAACTCGATAAACATGCTCCAGAGATTTCTCTGTTTGAACTTCTGTGTTCTTATCGTCACCTGTTACAGAACACATCGACAAACTTGTCACTAAACTGTGGAGTAATTCTACCCAAAATTCATCAACAATTCTCTCATCTTCACGGAGCACTGTGTAAAGGCTATTGAATGCCAGAGCAGCACCCATCCGCTTTTGAGGGCAAGGATGATGGCAGCGGCTCGATATAAACTTAATAACGGGCTCCACTTTTGCCACCATGTGCCCTTGCTTTCTTGACCACAGGGCATATTCATGAAGACAGCCAGCAGAGTAGTCTCTTAAAGCTGCGTCTGTCTGGTGAGTAATCCCTTCGAGTAGAGCTTCAAGAAAAGCACTTGACTGCTTACTTCGTTCTTGGCTTTTACTCGAATACCAATGAGCCATTTCTTCTCCCAGTGGTGCAAATAATTGTTTGACCATTAAATCCATATCACAGGCAAGGGTTAATATTGAAGGGAACACATGAGTCCAGAGTGCTGTTAGATGACCTTGCTGCGTTGACTCCAGCTGCTTTTCTTTCCCCAGCATGAACATAATGACAGCATGTAGAAGTTCACATGCAATGCTCCGCGTTTGGCGATCACTACAATTGGAGGTCAGATCTACTAGTCTGGGCAAAATATCATCCAAACTTATGTCCACCTTCATGTCTGGGAAAGGTAAGGAGAAGATTAGCAGCTTCTCTTTCTGCCATGCTGTCACTCCGACTCGGTCCTCACTGCCATCTAATAAAGATAAATATGTGGAGCTGTCCAAAGTGCTCAAGAATAGGACCACTTCTTTTTGCAACTGAACCAACTCCGTGTCACACTGAGTAACGACTTTCTGTTTCCACAACCTCTTTTTCTTCTTGTCCTGTAGAACTTTTTTCACCATAGCCATACCACTAAGAGTGTCTTCTTCCACATCTTCATCAGCAACATTATCTTTAGTTTGGAGAAGAATGTCAAAAGATGGCAACACAGCCTTCAGCAATATTTTCATTTTATCACCAGGTATGTCTTGGTTCCACCGCGCCAATGTTCGCAAGCCCTCTTGAGCTAATGACAACATGCTGCATCCAATACGAAACACAGACTGGAAAGCAGTGACACACACCCTTAGCAGAGGTTTAGCAATGCATGAGGGTGTTGACAGCATGAGACGTAGACAAGCCACTTGTAATTCATCCCTGTACTGTGTTTGGCGTGTGATGACATCATGCAGAAAACCACCTAAAAGATTGACAGTAGGTTTCCATTCAACGTCTTCCATTTCCTCTGTTTTAACTCCAAAATAGTCCAGCTTGTCAGCAATTTGAATGACACATGTAAGAAATTTGTAAAAACTGCTCACTAAGGGATGCTTTGTTGACATCTTTATGTTGAGCCTAATCAGAGGACTAATCCACTTTTCAAGATGTGATAGGTCTGGTAAGTTGCTTAAAAGATCAAAAGTAAAGTTGACAAGATTAACCAGAACTGTAAAGTCCAGAGGATTGTTGGCTTCAATACATTTTTTCACGTCGCAGTGATAAATCTAAAGTAAAAGAATTTCCCTCAGCATCAGCCACATTAGACACTACATGAACTTATGTCACTTACAAGACAATTCAAACTCACCAGATCTGAAGAAACATTATCTTTTAAGCTAAGATCAAGACGGCTCACAATTTCCATGACAGACTCCAAAACTCTATCAATAATTTTCCTTGATAAATCTCTTTTCTCAGTTAGGGACGCATCTAGAAAGGAAAATTGGATTCTTCATGTCAGTTCACATTTAGTTTTTAATCAGCCAACATACACACTTAATAATAATAATAATTTGTCCTTAATATTTACCAATGAAAGACTTCCCTTTCGATGATCTGTTAAGGGTAATTACGCACTGCCAAAAGGGAACGTAATTTCTGTACGTGGTAAGTTTTTGCTTTTCAGTTTCCTGCAAAATTTCAGCATCTTCCACAAGGGGATGTGATACTGATCGGATGATTCCCTGATAGACTGGAAGAAGAATGAAAATGCAAAAGCAAATGACCCTCATCAGTGCAATAATACCAAAAACTGACTTCTTACCAAAAGTTTTCAAATACATGTCTAATACATGTCCACTGGACTGATTGAGACGTAAAAGTGTACAAATGACAGCATCAATCATCACCGTTTGCCAGGTAGGATGTTCCTCCACAGCAAACTGAGATAAAAGTTCAACCGATAATTTTTCCAAAATAGCAAGCTGCAAGCTGTGTATTATACCAGATTCAACACAGAGCACTGAAAGGGAGTCCAAATAATCAGCTATTCTGTGGTGGTTACCCCTGTAAGATACAAAATTATTATTTTTTAAAATGAAACAATCCTTACTTTCATTTATTTCCATTGGACAACTTGCATGACGAAAGGCTTACTTTCCACATTCTTCTTGGGATCTTTGTGAAAGAATATTGAATATTCCAGGAAGTTCTTCAGGCAAATACATTTTCATGGGCTTGGCAAAGAGACCAAATGCTTTTACAGCAATATCAACATCTTCTGATTTTTCAAATTGGCTCTTGAAATGATCAGAAAAGAATTTCAACATATCCTTCAAAGGCGAAACAAGAAAAAAATTAAAGGTAACATGATGCATGATAAAATACTGTTTTACTAATATTTGCCATAGTGTAAGAGAAGAAAAGAATTACAATTTTTTTCATTCTAGACAAGAATGTCGATAACACATAGTAAAGTGTTAAAAGGGCTTGCTTTGCAGCTGCTCTCTCCTCCTTGCCAATCTTTAGCCATTTCTGTAGAATTTGATGCCAAGCTTTATAGTCAGAAATTAGATTGGCTTGCAGTTGATCTCCATGCCTGGCAAGCAGATTTAAGGCAGCTTCAACAAAGAACAGATCATTAGAATAAATGACAAAACAGCCTAAAGACAAAAAATCCAAGAAATAGGGAAAAAATTTCAACCTCTTGCTGCAGTTCGATGGCCTCTATCTTCATATGCTATTATTATTTTTTTGATAAAACTTGAGATTTTACCACATAAATCTCGGTCAACTGGAGATGACTCCTCGTTAAGTGGGAATGACACCAAGAAACCAGAAAGGCCATCACAGCAGCCTTCAATGATTTGATTCTGAACTTTAGGTGAAAGGTTGATCTGAAATATAAATAAAACAGATTTGTAAAAAGTTGCTTCCTCACACATGTTCTTCTCCACCACCTTAGTCATTTAAGTAATTACCATATTCTCATTACAAACCTGAAAATCAAAATCAATCATCAGATTTTTAAGTAATCTTTGGGAAATTCCCTGTACATCTTGAGGCATGTGCTCAGCCAAAGACCCGATGAGACCATAAACCTTACACAAAACTGCAGAACAAACAAATAGTCAGAACATTTAGAAAAGTTCAAATTTAGCAAACTATGTCAAGAAGGCAAAACACTCTGTCTAACCAGTTGGCTTAGTCGTTCTGTGGGAAGCCATTTGTGCCAGTTGACTTAAGATGGCTGGGGCATTAATGTTAGCATGCCACGGGCCAAGCCGAACAATAGTAGTCAGCACCTCAAGTGACTTCGTCTTTTCATCAGCAGACGAACTGTCCCTCCGAATGAACGCCAAACATTCATCCTAAGAAAGAAAAAAAGAACTTGAAGATGAAGGTAAGTAGACAAAGAAAAACATCCTTGGAGGTGAGGGAGACATGTTATACCTTGACAGTGACAACATAGTTTTCGAGACTGGTTGGATAGGTTTCCAGAAGAAATGAGAAAAATGAAAGGATGTCCGAGGGTAACTTTTTCGTACTGCTCTTGACACAAGCTTTTAGGAAGGACTGTATGCCTTTTTCCTCTTGAAACAACGTGTGGAGAGCAACACCTACAAAGGAAGACAGAGTTTTAAATCAAACAAAAGAAACAGAGACATAATCCAGAAACCTCTTGAACAAAGAACAGCCTTACGTCTGTCTTCGATTGACAGTCCACTCTGAAAGTAACCAATGATCCTGTGGATATAAGTCTTAGCTTCATCTTCTTTATTTGGTATGCAAGAAAACAATTTCTCCATAAACGTTTCCATATTAGTTATTTTGTGGTCCTGTGGTCAGAGCCTATGTGATCGTGATCTATCTCACTTCAGCAAAGGATAAACGAAGCGGCAGGAGAAAAACTCAGGCGCACCAAAAAACTAGTGGATGATTGAACCATGGTGATTCTGACATCACAAATCACTTTCGTCGTCAATCAGAAGTTTCAGATGAAAATGGGTATTGTTTGACGTTTGTTTGATGCAATACCGCGTGGGTTTGCCGTGCCGTGCTAGTTCACGCCAGTGAGCAGAGAGGGCGTTGCGGTGGCGCTGGCTAGCCAATCACAGCGCTCCGCCCCGCCAGCAGACAGGACAATCGTTCGTCGTTTGTTCATTGTTTTTGTTCCCCGGTGTGCCTTGCGTCGTTCGGTTTTCCCAAAAAAAATATCGTTGAAAATACCTTTTTGACGTGTTTTCTCAATTCGTTTTGCGTCTAATTGTTCGCTGGGCTTTTGAAGGTAAGTAATTTTTTTTAAAAATTTATCTTACTCCAAGCCGTGTTTTCGTTTGATAAGTTTTCAGCTGAGTTCATTGACAGTTCTTTCTTAATGTTATTTCATTTACATTCATTCATGATTCATTCATAGTCTGGATTCTTTATAAGCTTGTGATTTTCATTCACTGAGGTGGGTAGTTAAATGTTCTAACTGCAGATCGAAACATCGGCTTTAAAATTACCTGTTTAGGCAAATGTAGGTTATGCTTGTGAGTCAGCAAATTTGTGTTCTTTTTTTACCCAGTTTTCGCAATGCAGCTCTCGTGTTGTTATTCAAGTTTCATTTTCGCTCATGATAAATTATAAGTGACAAATGGGTCTACGTCTCGTACTTTTAATTCATTGTTCATACATGCTAATGTATTGAGGTTATGTTGGGGATTGCCCCTTGTTGTCCTTTTAATTGATGATATTCTTGTAATAAATAATGATTTTGGAACAGTAGCTTCTTGGAACTTTTAAAAAGACGTGGTGTCTATTTTATTTTGTTTCAGCCTTACAATGGTCGCTGCCATGGAGGTGTCAACAGATGTGGAGATGAAGAGTGCTGATAGCCCAGCAGCTGATGTAGAATCTGCAGATTCTAAAAAAGACGTTGACCTGCTCAGCATTGCAGACATCCGGGAACATGCAAGACAAATTGAAAAAGCTATCCAGACCAAGGAGCCACGATTTCTTCTCAGAGTGCTACGCTCTCTGCCTAACACTAGGAGGAAACTGAATTCTATTGTCCTCAGGGGTATCATCAATGGTCTGTTTACCTTCTCATCAGCTGACCGAGAATCCCTCCTGGTGTTTGTTGATGAACCCATGGATACAGACAGCTCCGCTGCAAACCAACGAGTGAGAAGCGGAAAAACTTCAACCACTCCACTGCTCCCTGAGGTCGACGCTTATGTACATCTGTTGGTACTTGTCAGGCTGATTGATACCGGAAAACATGTAGAAGCAGTTCAGTGCTCTGAACAGTTAATGTCCAAGTTGATGGGACAAAACCGCCGTACTAGTGATTTGATTGCAGCCAAATGCTACTTCTACCACATGCGTTGTTATGAGTTGACTAACCAGCTCAACAAAATCCGAGGATTTTTCCATTCTCGGCTCCGCACAGCAACTCTGCGCAATGATTATGAAGGTCAAGCTGTCCTAATCAACTGTTTGCTCCGTAACTATCTACACTACAATCTGTATGACCAAGCTGATAAACTGGTCTCAAAATGTAATTACCCTGAAACTGCTAGTAACAATGAATGGGCACGTTTCCTGTATTACTTGGGGCGTATCAAAGCTGCTCGCTTGGAATATACTGCAGCTCACAAGCACCTTGTTCAAGCTCTACGCAAAGCCCCTCAACATGCTGCTATTGGCTTCCGTCAAACGACCCAGAAGTTGGCTGTTACAGTAGAGCTGCTTCTTGGTGATATCCCTGAACGGCAAATATTCAGACAGGCGGCACTTCGTCGCTCTTTAGGCCCGTACTTCCAACTTACTCAAGCAGTAAGAATGGGCAATCTGCATAGATTTGGTGAAGTCCTAGAGAACTTTGGCTCAACTTTCCGAGCTGATCATACTTACACTCTAATCCTACGACTGAGACACAACGTCATCAAGACTGCCATCCGAGCCATTGGTCTTTCCTACTCCCGCATCTCACCAGCAGACATTGCCAAGAAGCTTGGTCTAGATTCACCTGAGGATGCCGAGTTCATTGTAGCTAAAGCGATTCGCGATGGTGTTGTTGAAGCTACCCTGGACCCAGAAAAAGGTTACATGCGCAGCAAGGAGAGTGCTGACATTTACTGTACTAGGGAGCCTCAACTTGCATTCCATCAGAGAATTTCTTTCTGTCTTGATCTGCACAATCAGAGTGTTAAAGCAATGCGGTACCCACCCAAATCGTATGGCAAGGAGTTAGAATCAGCTGAGGAGAGGCGTGAACGTGAGCAGCAGGATCTAGAACTCGCCAAGGAGATGGCAGAAGAAGATGATGACGGATTCCCTTGAACATGTTTTTTTTAGTTGTAAAAGATAAATCTTATAACTGTTTTAGTGAGTCAAAATATCTGTTTTGTAATTTAACAAACCCTCTGCAAATGTTACTAAAATACTTTGTCTCTTCTGACCTTGCCAGGTAGGAAGTGTCTAAGAGTAAATGTATGGAATTTGTTTAAAAATTTAATTAAATAATCAAGACATTGTCTACCATATATCTTTATGTTCAATATTCCTAAAGAAACAGCCAGTGTTAAAATCAGTGAGCAAGAATAGTGGGATCAAAGGAATAGAAGATACAACAAATTTACTTTTACTTTTGACAAGACAATTTAAAAAAATATTTTACTAACACAATAAATTACACAAATTATTACCATAATGATTAAGAGAATAAATTTATGAACAATCACAAACAAGGAGTAAAAAAAAAAGAACTTCATTCATCATCACTGCTACTTTCAGATAAATTGTGCTCAGGCAAAACCTTCCGTGCTGGCCTGGCTTTTGCACGTCCTCGCTTGGTAGTTCTTCCCAACAAACGTGATGCTTGTTTAGCCTCTGTTGCTTTGACCACAGCGATAGCTTTCATCTTGGCCTCCTCCAATGCTCTCTGGTCTCTTTCACGCTGAGGTATTGCTGCTTCTTTCTTCCTAAGACCTGAATCGACCCAAGCTGCTCTGCTTTCCATTCTCTCCTGAGTTACCCACCCTGGACGAACACCGCGGCTATCAGAGCTCTGTGCAGTGACAACTGGCCTACTACTTCTTGCTGGCTTTCTGGGTTTGTTAGGCCGAACACCACCAAAAAACAATTTTGGTCGGGTTTCTTCTTGAGATACATGGTTTTGCCAGGGATCTTCCTCCCAGTTCATTTCTGACAGAGCGGCTAAGTCTGAGGACACATTAAGGCCTTCAAAATCATCACCATTTTGGCTAGAGCAGGGTTGTTGCTCAGATTTGCTTGCTGCGCTAAGTTGACTATGTGAACCACTGGTGCTCGGTTGAGCAGGAAAGCTTGTTGATTTAATAATGTTTTCTTCAAGGGATTCTTCTTCATCATTGTCAGATGGAGCATTTTTTCTTTTCAAAGGGGCCCTTCTGACATTCTTTCTGGTAGGCTTTTCAGTGGAAGATGAACTAGAATTTGGTGGTTTATTTGGTACTGACGTTTTTGGTTGATCAACCAAAGGCTTTCTTTCTGCAGCTTTGGCAGATTTCACTCCAACACGCTTCACTCCTGTAGAGCTTCTCTCCCGAGGTACAGTTGGAGCTCTGACAGGCAGCTCTTCAGTTTCCTTTACTTTACCTATGGTAACAGTTTTCTGCTTAACAGTTTTGCTTACAGAATCGATTTGAGTCTCAAATTCATTGTTTGATGGAATCTTTTTGACTTGGCTTCTGACTCTCTTTGGTTTATTCAAATGAGTTTCTTCCAGACACTTTTGTCTTGGATTCTTTTCCTTGGGTGCAGTAGATGGCTTAGGATCTGGATCATCAACACTATCACTATCATCATCAACCTCCATTTGTGTAACTGCCTTTTGCACCCGTTTGCTCATTTTACTTAATCCTTCAACAAGATGAGGTTGAAAGTTAAAGTAAGAGTCGATTTTACGTTGACTCTAAAGATAAATGAACAATGCATTAAATAATAAAATCAGGAAAATTAAATGATAAATTATTGCAGATCAGATTATTTTCAATACATACCGCTCTATCATTCCACCTTTTCGACACTGGGAGCAAAATTTCATCTGTTTTAGATACAGGCCACCCAAACTTGGACCTGGCATACTCTCTCAAAGCAGGTAAATCTAACGTTCCCCATGAGAAGGTCTCGTGTGAGTCTTCCACAGATGGCCGCATATAAGCTTCAACAACTGCTTGACTTGGGAAACCTGCCACAGGCCACACAGACAACAATAACACCAATAATGTGATAAAGAAAGAATTTTTTTTTTTAAATGAAGTTAAAAAAGTTGGCAAATACAGCAGTTGACAAAATTTTCTTTTACTCACCCTCAGCAAACTTTACATTTTTTAGCTTTTTGTCTAGAAGTCCCATACTATGTGTTTTATGAGGTCGACCACCATTCAGCCAGTCTCTAAAACGACTCAGACCCTTAATAGCATTCTGCACTGGATCTGACTCCATTTTGGTCTGAAATGCTGCAACAATTTCTAGAGCAGTAACAGGACCTATTCCTTGGATACCGGTGGTGTAGTCACTTCCGACTAAGAGCGCTAGTTGGATTAGCTGCTCTCTGGAAAGTTCTGAATGGGTAAAAACAAACAATCATTATAGATTGACTCCAAAAACAAGAAAGTGGTGAATGAAACAAAGATGGGTACAATACATACTGAAGTAGTGGTTAATGTTGGATGATGTGAACTGGAGTACATGCTTATTCTGATTAAAAAAGTTCTTGTACACTTTTTTACCACCAAACAACCAAATATCACTGTCATCAGTTATACTGCCCTCTGTCAAAGAAATAGAATCAAGGAATGCACACTGCGCTTCAGCTTCCATTGGGGCAACAAGGTAGGGTACCCCAAACAATTGAAGTAACTCCTGAAGTTTAAAGAAAATAATGATGATTACAATGAATACTATGGGATAATTTGCAAGACAAAATCTGGCTAACCTGTGCTTCCACACACATTTGATCTGTTATGCTCGCTGCAAGTCTTTCCTGACGCCCTCTTTCCTTCTGCAGCTCAGTTTGTTCCACTTCAAGTGATGCCTAGAATAGAATAAGTTCCACACAGACTCAATAAATTAATAATTACCCTCAATTTCACAAGCAGAGAGGGAAGAAGTAAATTAAAAAATTGTGGCCTACCTCCATTTCATTTAATTCTGAAGATGTTGGTGGTTTGAAAATTGATGGTGAAGCTGTGGTAATTGAATCAGCTGCAGGGGAATCATTTGCATCTTTTGATTCTGAAGATTCTGCATCTGATGACTCATTTTGATCAAAATCCTGTTCCATAGTATCATCCAATAGTTCCTCTTTGACTTTCACAGTTTTATCAATGTGAGCATCAACAATTAGGTCTTGTTCAAGAAGCCTCTTTCCTGTATTGGCTGAAATAAGTTCTGCATCTCCAGATGGTGGTTTGGTATTTTCCCCAGAATCTGATTTTGTTACTTTCACTGAGCTAATGGGTGTTTGAAAGACATCTGCGAATATATCATTTTCATCAGGCTTATGTCCAGGGTCTATAAATATTTCTATTTTCTTTTTCTTCTCTTCAGTCTTTGTTGCAGCCAGAGTAATACCAGAGTTTTGGTCCTTCTTTCCCAGATTACTTTGAAATATATCTGCAAAAATATCGTCATCTGGACATTTTTCAGGATGTATGACTATTTCTAGAGATTCCTTTTTTCCATTCAAGATTTGTGTATCTTTTGCACTTTGCACACTTGGATCTCTCTTTTCTTTTGCTTCAGCCACAAAATTGATTACTTCAAAATTTGACTCTCTATCATCTGAATCAGATTCAATTACCTCATCAATGGTGCTGGAAGGGGAAGCAGAATCCTTAATTTCATAGAAATTCTCTTTAGGCAATTCAGATTTTATTTCCCTAGAAGATCCCTTTTCTTCTTTATCAGAAGCTACGAATTCATCATCAGAGGACCAACTATCTGCCAAAATTTTATTGTCTGAAGTGTCCTTGCTCTGGCTGGGACCTGGTGCTGATTTATTACTGGTCTCGCCTACAATATCTTTTACAATAACCTCAGGATCCAACAATGGCTTTTCTTTATCTTTGGTCAGTTTCTGTATCATATTCTCAGCCATCTGAGCAATGAATTCGACTTGTTCATTGTACAATGGGTTATTTTCTGTTTTGACACTTGCCATATCTGCAGAAACAGAGTTATCTGTACTCAGAGAGCTTTGCGGTGCTGGGCCAGGCTCTGAAAATAACAAATTATTCAATTAAGGTTCGGAAGAATAAAAACCAAACGTAAATATCTTAAACAAACCTTTACAAAGAACGAATCGTGTTGCTGAATCTGATGCGATCCTCTGAGACGCGTAATCTAGCATGGGATTATCTTCTATGATATCAACACCTTGGGCAGCCATCAACTCTTGAAGTTCACTCATCCTCATCACTTTTCCTCCCATTTCCTTTTCAGCTTGCTCCAAAGACACTTGTACATTACGCCGTTTCAAGAGGCGGCCTAGTTGGAAGTTTGAAAAATCTCCAGATTCCTGAAAAAGTTATTTGCTGTAAGAGTCTTCAACCGACAATTCAGAAATATAGTTGTGAGATTTGGTGAAGTACCTCGGGCATTTCATGGAGCCGCCCCCATGAGTTCTGTTTCCGAGTTTCTTTCAGATCACTCAGAATATCATGTCTAACATCTGGGGGAAGTGAAAGGAACTCCTCACTGTTAACGTCTAGAGTATGCAAATCGAATTTGATGCCATGTAATTGCTGTGAAGTAGGTTTCATTTCAGGTTCACTGTCATCATCTGTCATGCTACTGTCTATGAATGATTGTAGTTTGTTGTTCGGCTCATCATCTGAACTGCCCATTTCTTCACATGGGAGAGGAGGGAGATGAAACATATCATCTTTAGATCCATCATCAGTTGTCGCTTCAGTAGGGGCACTTGGATCGCCGAGAATATGACGTATTGCTTTTCGTTTCACAAGAATTTTCAGCAATCTCTCTTTGGCTTCAGCAGCATTATTAGTGGCTTGACTCTTCAGTTTCTTTCGGGCAGCCTGAAAATTTATAAGTTCACCATTTTGGTTAGATCAAGAAGCATACAAGTAAGAAAAGCAAATGCGTAACTTCAGAGGATACCAACAATGGTTTGCTTCTTAAGGAGAGGCACACCCCCATCAAAAACAAAGACAGGCTTTATTCTGTAAAAAAGTAATTTGCAGACGCGATGAAATAAGCCAAGAAGATGTGCATTTGGCAGAGGTGCCCCTCGGGAATCTTGATAACCCTTCATCATTTGATGCAGCCAAATAGAAACATCTGATCACAGCTAAGGATGCATTACAAGGGGAAGCAAATATACATGGAAACACGACACGATCAACATCAAGCACAGAAAAAAGCTGACAGTTTGGCTTTGAAACCAAATGACAATATTGTGCAACTTTACTCTGCATGGCACAAATGCATAAAAGGATACCGACAGCTAAAACTTTGTTTTCTAACGTTTCCAGGGGCACCGGCTTCCCGGCTGCCTCCAGTAATTTCCACAGTCCATGTACCCCCATGATTGTTGTAAGTTGGATTAATGATGAAGAATGAATAGTGACACTTCCGACATCCCTGTAACCCTCTCGTAGGTTTATATAACAAACGGGAAACAGAGTGCCAGCGAAGGAAAGAGCCAGATCAGTGCTCTCAGGAGATCCGATATGATGTTTTCCATTCATCCAAAGAAATTCCAACCTCAAACTGTTCTGACAGCATAAACAACAACAACAAAAACACACAAACAACACCAAAATAAACCTTAACACCTTTACTTGGTACATTCAGGTTTGAATATAACCTCTAAAGTATACTCAGATACTTCAAATAAAACAGTTTAAATTGTACTGAGAAATATTTTTTTGACTGATGACAACTTTGGCTGACAATACGTCTTTAAAACCTGTTATTTTTCTTCTACCGAGGTTGTCGATACTGTCTGTTGTCTGCTCGGACTCTGCCGGGTCCACATTGCAGTTCGTAGCGGCGGATCCAGGTCAGTGTACGAAACCACAAAATGCAACCATTTATTCGGCATCTGAGGCAGTTAAGGACCAAAGGAAGTGGGGGATTCAGTAACTACAGTTCATCCTATAGGTCATCAAATGAGTTTCGTTTATTGAGAGCACTGTTCTTTGTGTACACACTTGCTGCGTTTGGCTGCAATCCGGTCGGAGGGAAGTCCCACCGTACTCTGCAGGTGGTTTACTGAGACTTCCTGGCCGTGTGCGGAGACTGCTCGCTCTCCACATCTTGCGACGAGTCGCTCAAGTTGGAGCTCGCCGCCTCGGCCCGGCTCCCCCTCCTGGCCGAGCGCGTCCGGGTCCTCGCGGGGAGGTGGGACGTCTGCATGGTGGCGCCCAGGGCCCTGGTCGTCATCGTCCTGGTCCTGGTGACGCCGGGGCTGCTGGCCACGGACTGCGCGTCGCCCAGCGGGATGGACTCCGCCGAGGCGGGGTGGCGGGGCCGACGGTAGTAGCGCCGGTACACGAGGAAGGCCGCCCCGGCCAGCACCGCCGCCGCCAAGGCCGCCGCCATGCCCGTCAGCGCCGCGTCCACGCCCGCCGCCGCGTCTGCAGACACGTCGCTTGTTACCTCCACCCACGGCAGACCGATGACCGAGGGGTCCACCACTCAGCTCAGGAGTGTACACAGGATTACAAGTCATTACCTACAAAAATGCTCAAACAACTCTATAGTTTTGGCTCGCTTGGGGGCATTTTTAGCCTATTTTCATGAGAAAAAGAAACCTAACGCCGATAAAAACAGCGAAAATATCCAGTTTTGGCATGTGATTACCAATGATTACTGGACGAAGTGTACACACGATTACCAGAGTGGTGGACCCCTCGCCGATGACGCCAGACCCGTTACCTGATTGGCGGAGCTGCAGCGCGAGGGTGGCCGTGTGCTCGGTGCTGAAGGCGTCGCCGACCAGCGCCACGACGCACGTCCACGGCCCCACGTCCACGTCGCGGACGAGCGAGATGTTGACGCCGCAGTAGCCATCCCTGAGGGCGCGCCCGGCCGCGCCCCCGGCCGCGCCCCCGGCCCCGCCCCCGGCGTACTGGTACGGGATTTCCACCCCCGTCGAAGTGTCTGTCGGGGAAGAAAAAAAAGTCAAAAGACAGGCCGGTATTCGAACCCCGAACACCAGCGAGTCTTCTGGCCGGCGCCTTCGCCTACCTGCAGATTGAGCGTCGGCGAGGTGGATGCTGGAGCCGTCGGGCCTGTGGAAGCGGCAGTACTGGATGGCCTCGCCCAGCGCGGTGCGGCAGGCCAGCGTCGCGGCGCTGCCCAGGGACGCCGTCACGTTTGTCTCGACCGGCACCACCAGGGAGTCTGCAGCATGCCGTCGAGGCTTTCAACACGAACCTCGTCAACGTCGTTCATTTCCCGGCGCCGCGCCCTCACTCACCGGACACAGTCACCTGCACGGAGACCTCGAGGTCCATGCCGGAGACGGGGCCGTCGCCGTGCACGACGCCCACGCCGCAGTGCCAGGTGCCCGAGTGGTTGGCGGCCATGGCCATCCTGACGGCGCAGTCCCCGAAGGCGAGGCCGTCGCCGGCGTACACACCGTGCACGGGGTAGTGCTCGCTGAGCAGCAGCTGCTCGCCGAGCGGCGTGCGCAGGTAGCAGTAGGACAGCGCGCGCGGCGCCCTGCAGCCCACCGTCATGACGGAGCCGGGCCGCACCAAGCCCGTCGCCGGCACGGTGAACGGCACCACGTCGAGGGCGCGGGACCGCGCCGGACGGCCGGGCTTCTCCTGCTTCTCGAGGTGGATGAGGCCGCCGAGGGCGCGCGAGTCCTTGCCGCCCACGTAGCAGCGCCACACGCCGAGGTGCTGGTCGCGCGGCGCCGCGATCCGCATGGAGCAGTCGCACTGGGCGAAGCCCGCGCCCGCGTACGCGTACTCGCCCTGCCGGGTCACGGCCTCCTTGAGCACGACGGACGAGCCGTCCGGGCCCACCATGCGGCAGTAGTCGGCGCCGTGGCCACAGCCGGACACCACGCACTTGAGCGTCGCTGCGCCGTTGTCCCAGGTCGCGGCCGTGTCGGCGTGCGCCGGCTCTGCGAGCCAAACTCCAAGTCAGATCTGGTTCCGCGCTGCAGGTAGGCGAAAGGTAAGTGGAGAAGCTTGGCGACCCTCGTTCTCACCGTCGAGATCCAGCTGCACGTAGTCGCCAGCGGCCTGGGTGTAGCCCCTGAGCGCGACGGAGCAGGTCCAGTTGCCGCGGTGGTCGGCGCGCACCCGGTCCAGCCTGAGGGAGCACGGGCCGGCCAGGGTGGCCGCCAGGCGGCCCGAGGGGTCCTTCAGGTCGCAGGCCAGAACGTCGTCCGACTGCGGACCGCAGCGCACCAGCACCAGCGTGCTGCCCACCGCCGCCTGCACCGTGCCGCCCACGGGAACGTAGGGCTCTGGAAAACCCGGGATGGACCGCAAACCAAAAGTCAATGCGAAAAGACGAAGCAAAACAAGGCATTTGATCCGGCGCCCCTCACCTTTGACAAATATGCGGACTTTGCCAGTCCGCAGGGAGTCCTTGTCGGGCCCCGCCGAGAGGGTCCAGAAGCCCGAGGCGGCCTTCGAGGAGAGAGTGACCCTCACGACGCACCTGCCCTTGGCGAGCTCGACCAGCACGACGGCGGCGTCCTGGTCGACGGCGTCCTCCCCCGCCACCCGCACCACAGAGCCGTCGGGCTTCTTCACCGAGCACACCTTCCAGTTGGGGTCCTGGGCCGGGGCCTTGGCCAACTGCATCGTGAGCGTCGCCTCGTCCCCCACCTCCACGTACATCGGCCCCGGGGGCAGCATCGCGATCTCAGGCACTGGGGACACAGGGAAGGACTTGCAGCGCGACGGCGGCGTCGCCTTGAGCCTCCGGTGCTCCACAGCGTGCATGGCGCACTGCTCGTTGAAGAGTGGAGCGGAAACTCACGGAAGACGGAGACGCTGGTCTTCCCCCGGTACACTGTGCCGTCGGCCAGCGCGACGGCCTCCAGCAGCCAGGCGCCGCCGTCGCGCGCCTGCACCTGGCCCACCTTGAGGCCGCACCAGCCGCCGGCGAGGCTGCCGCCCTCGGCGTCGTACTGCACGCGGCCCTCCTTGGCGTCGGGGGCGAGCTGCACCGCGTCGCCCTTGGGCGTCAGGACGGCGCACGACCGGAGCGGTTGCATCTCGGTGCCGGCGGCGAGGTGCAGCCGCAGCGTGGCGCCCTCGTTGACGGAGGGCAGCTCCGGGAGGACGCTGGCACCGAAGTCTGCAACCGGTGAGAGTCAGAGTGCGAGTCGTCGACGTCCCCGTCCTGGAGCCGGCCGCGGCAGTGGCGGTCACAGGGGGGTGTAGGGGGTTCACCTGAACCCCCTGCCAAAGGGGTGGGTGGTGGTCCGGGTGGTATCGATGGGGTGGAGGGAAGTGAGAAAAGGGAAAAGAAGTGAAAGAAAAGAGAGAGGAAGGGAGAGAGAAGAAAGAGGAAGAGAAAAGGAGAGGGATTAGCGTTATCTTCACTTAAAACAGGGGAATAAACTCGGTTAAAGACATAGAAAACGAGACAGGTGGGTGGTGAGTAGCGTTTAAAAAGTACCCCTGCACCCCCTGAAAAAAATTGAGTGAACGCCACTGGGCCGCGGCTGCGCTGCTCACCCTTGACGATGACGGCGGCCTCGGCCGTGGCGGTGCCGTCGTCGTACTTAGCGCTCAGCGTCCACGTGCCGGCGTCCGCGGCGGTCACGTCGCGCACACGCACGCCGCAGTCACCGAGCAGGCTGAGCCGCCCCAGCTGCGCGCCGGGGTCCTTGAGGTCCACGAACTTGCCGCCCTGGCCGGGGCCGCGCACCAGGCACTGCGACGCGGACGCCACCGCCGCGGCCTGCAGCCGCAGCTCCAGCACGTTCTTCAGGTACACGGTCGCTCGCGGGGGCTGCACCTTGGCGGGGACGGTGCCGGCGGGGGCGGCGGGGGCGGCGTCTGGGGAAACGTCAACACCACCCATCGTCGCTGTCTCGCTCGCAATAGACGACTTGAGCTAGGCCAAAGAAGAGGAAGAAAAGATCTTCCCGAACATGGCGGACGGCCGCCGTCGGCTGCTGGGACCAATCAGGGACCTGCCGCCATGTTCGTCAAGATTCTTCTTCTTCCTTTCTTCTTCTTATATCGCCTACAGTCGTCCCACCAAGAGTTTGGTAGGGCAAATGACAAGGAAGGATAGGATTTCCTGTGAGTGCGAGAGAGAAGAATAGCCGATTCTCACGGGAGGAGGGGTATAGCTCAAGTCGTCTATCACGGGCCGCGCCGCATGGGTGCGAGAGAGACAGAGCGACGACAACAACTCTCGGAATCGGTCTACTCACTGACGCCGGCAGCGGCCGCGGCGAGCACCACGCAGACGGAGAGAAGCAGCATGGCTGCGCCGTCCTGCACCGTCGAAGGCGCTCCACGCACGGCGCTGTCACTCGGGATGAACTTGGAGTCGGCCCTAATCAGCAATCAGAGCCGATCGACAGCCGGCCCACTTGGATCCGTTGATTATCGGCGCGGAGACTGTCTAGACCGGCCAGACCAGACCGGCGCGGCCGCGTCGCCGGAGTGTTACCTCATGTTTTGTTGTTGCAGCGTGCGCGTTGGGCTGCCTGCCTCCCGGGCGGACCTGGTCGTCGCCGGACACCTGGACCGGCACCGGTCGCCGTACTGGCTGGCATACGGCGGCCAAGGTCGAGGAGTGATACCGTGCAGACCGGGTGAAAGTCCGTTTATTTTCGAATTGGCAACGAATCAAGCTCCCCTCCCCTCGCCTGTCCCTCTCGGCTTTAGAGCTGCGCTGCGCTGCGCTGTCTGCGAGGCGGGCTGTGGCGACGTTCGAGGGGTCGGCCCTCACTCTGAATATGCCTGTACACAGATTGTTTGATTGTGTCGGATTGCTCAGGATTCTGTATGATTTTGTCGCGCTTTTTGCCTACTTACAGGCGTTCTTGACGCAAGATTGTGGGATTGTCTCCTCCAAGCGTACACAGATTGTTCGGGTGGGGGACACCTTGGCTAGGTTTCATTGCAGAGCGGAGCGACGACGGACGCAGTATCCGACGGGCCGAAGCCGAAGGGGCATTGTTATTACGAGAGCAATAATAATTACAGCACAGTGGTGGCACTGCGCGCCGAAATGGGAATCGGCAACTAGATGCAAATAAGGAGCCTTGGCCTCCAGGCCCTGCGCCGGTCTTCTGGCCCACTGTGCGCCTCATGAGTGCGAGCGAGGCAGAGAGGCAGTCCCTTCGACGGTCTTCTGGCCCACTGTCCGCCGCATGAGTGCGAGCGAGGCAGAGAGGCAGTCCCTGCGCCGGTCTTCTGGCCCACTGTGCGCCGCATGAGTGCGAGCGAGGCAGAGGCAGTCCCTTCGACGGTCTTCTGGCCCACTGTGCGCCGCATGAGTGAGAGCGAGGCAGAGAGGCAGTCCCTTCGACGGCCGGCGGCGCACTCGCATTGGGAGGTGTCTCGCAATTACCTTAATTATCGAGTGCCATCCGCGCTGCGTTCGGAGTGACCACGCTGTTCGTGTCTGTCGCACCCGCGCGCGCCAGGGGAGGAGCAGAGACGCGGCGCACCGTGGGTCAGAAGACCGTTGAGGCGGCCAAAATTCTAGACGCGTTTCGAGCTCCAGAGTCGCTACATGGGACTCGAATCGAACGGGTGACCCCACCAATGGATTGCTCTCCTAACGAGGAATCCATTGATGGGTCACACGTTCAATTCGAGTCCCATTTAGCGACTCTGGAGCTCAAAACGTGCCCGGGATTTTGGCCGCCTGAACGGTCTTCTGACCCACTGTGCGGCGCGCGTCCGGACGCAGCCCCGGGGTGAGTGACAGGTGCCTGCCTGCAGCGGAGGCGAGGCGTTCGGACGTCGGATGAACCTGGTGGTGGCGTTTTATATCTGCCGAAAACGGCGCCGCATCGCGCTGCACTCCGGGCTGACCAGTACAAAAACAACAACAAAAAAACACTTTTTTGCCTTTATTTTTGTTTTATTTTGATGATCTTTTTAAATTGTGGCGGCGAGGCGGCATGTCATGTGGCGGCCCCGCCCACACGGCTGCAGGTGTTTCATGTTGTCGTTTGTTTTTGTTTCTACGTGTGTTTGTGTTTCTGCGCGCCTCCGGTAGATGGCGCGCAGGGTTTGGGTTGTCCACGAGCGCGGCGCGGCTGCATGACCACCACACACACCCCACCTGAGTGACTCACGGGCCACGCCGCGCTCACAGTGGGCCAGAAGATCGGCGCAGGCGGCCAAAACTCCTGAGGCGTTTTGAGCTCCAGAGTCGCTAAATGGCACCAGAACCGAACGTGCGACCCCACCAATGAATTCCCTCGTTCGGGGAGCAGTCCATTGGTGGGGTCATACGTTCGGTTCGAGTCCCATTCAGCGACTCTGGAGCTCAAAACACGTCCGGGATTTGGACCGCCTCCACCGGTCGTCTGGCCCACTGTGCGGCGCCGCGCCGCGCCACGCCGCGCTGAATCCGGTGGCGTGGCGTGCCGGGCCGTCACGGTCAAGGCGCAGCTCCGGCACATCTCGGCCTTCCTTTGTGCACCAGTCGGATGGCCGGCAGAAGGCACGCCGAAGGCACGGGCTAACGAAGGAGGGGCGCTCCCACGGTAATGGGAGGGGGAAGGGCATGCATCACGCTGCCAAGGGAGGGGCCATAATCGAAGCGATAAGAAGAAGGTCCTTTACGAGAGTCCCTCGTAATGGTGGCGGTGGTGGTATCGAACCTCTTCTCTCGAAGTTCGTTGCGAAAACTCAAACAACTCGTGCACATAATTTCGAGTCACGAGTGCAAGCTGTTATTCACTACTTTGTCGGTGGCACTGTGCGCACCGGGCTACTGGGGATTCTCTGCAGGGGTTCCTTTCGTGGCCGGGACCTCAGCCCCCCCCCTCCCTCTTTCTCCCTCCGCTGATTCTTATCAGCACACCCGCCCTCCTTGGCCGCCCAAGAGACGCACAGCCTATTGTACTCGTTGTCATCCTCCATGCGCGTGCCGCGTGCCCCGCCACAGCATTTCAGGTGTGGTGGCCACAAGGACCCCGACGACGGCCGGTCGAGCGTAGTCGACGAAGATGGGGTCAGCGAGGTCCGCCGGCCTCCGCGCGGGGCGGGGCAAGTCAAGGAGTCCGCCAGGCTGGCCACTCAGGCCGCAGAGGGGGGCATTTTCCATTTTTCCAGGAGTCCGGCAGTGCACAGTGAGCCAGAAGACCGGCGCAGGCGGCCAAAACTCCTGAGGCGTTTTGAGCTCCAGAGTAAGCTAAATGGGACCAGAACCGAACGTGTGACCCCACCGATGAACTCCTCATTCGGAGAGCAGTCCATTGGTGGGGTCACACGTTCGGTTCGAGTCCCATTTAGCGACTCTGAGGCTCAAAGCACGTCCGGGATTTTGACCGCCTCCACCGGTCGTCTGGCCCACTGGAGTGGAGTGTGGCTTCTACCGCCTGCCGGGTAGGCCGCCGGCTGGCCCGCAACACACCACTGTGGAGACGGTGGCCTACCTTGCCCCCGTCGCCTTCACAGGGGCGAGGTAGGCCACCGTCTCCACAGTGAGGCGTTGCGGGCCAGCCGGCGGCCCACCTCACAGGCGTTGACGGCCCCGGCTGCTGCTTCGCGGTGTCACAGACCTGACGCCTGAGGACACGCGATTCCGTTTGGAGGAGACCACTTCACTCTCTGCACTGCGGCGCCGTGAGTCATGCACACGCTGGACTGAGTGCACCTGAGCAGCACCAGCAACAACAACAAGAACAACAACAACAACAAATCGAACTGAGAAGCACCCCCAGCCCGTCGCCCCCCCTCCCCAATACATTTCCACCGAATTCCGTTCCGATAATGATACGCTCCCGTTTCGTGGAAATATTTTACGCCCGACACGGGAGCGGACGCGGCACGACGCCTTTTCGCATTTCATACAGCGTCTTCAGGAGCAGCCCCCCACCCCTCCCCCCTCCCCCCTCCCCCCTCCCGTCTGGTCTTCCTTCCTTCCTTTGTTAACATGCAAGATGGCCAGTGCAGGATTGCGGAACCGCGGAGCATTTCGCGAAGGTCATCGTCCGGGAGTCGGGCTCGTCGGAGTCAGGTGTGAGCGGATGGCAGGTGCGTGGACAAACTCCCGCGTGTAAAACAAACAAAAAGGAACCTCTTTTTCGTCGGCTTTTGTCTTTCTCGTATTTTTCTGCTTCTTTTTTTATTATACCTGCAACGGTTTGCGGTTGGTCGGAACAACTGCCTGCCCTGCGGGAGCCTCCACGGCCCGGGTTGGGTTCGGTCAGAGATTAATTTGGGGACGCTTATTCGGCCCTCTTTCATTGGAACAGAAGCGGAGAGCTCAATTTAACAGAGACTCGAGGATCAAGCAAACCTAGTTAATACGTGACGTATCGTTTTCACCTGCGATTCGGAGAGGGTTTTAAGAGGGGAAGAGCCATTCTATCCCGTCTGTGCCAGCGCCGTAATGCAGAGCTTGAAGGCGGGGCGAGGCGGGGTGGGGCGGTGCGGGGCGGGGCGGGGCGGGGCGGGGCGGGTCAACGACACATTGTTCACCTCTGTGCATATAGTCTGGCGGTCTCGCGTCGATGGTCTGGTTGTGCGGCTCAAGAGCGGCAGGCATTCATTAAGACGGACGCGCCGCGGCTACCGGCGGAGCGGGGCGTGGCGGGATGGAGCGGGGCGGGGCGTGGCGGCGTGGCGTGGCGTGGCGTGGCGTGGCGTGGCGTGGCGCGGCGCGGCGGGGATGGGCCGTGCTGTGGCGGGGTGGGACAGGGGCAGGGTTGAGGGAGGCCTCCTTGCGATAGTTTTGCGGCCGAGCTGTCATAGACCCTTGCCGACGACCGATACCACGCGTGTTATAGTGCCAACGGGGTGGGGGGGATAACGCCGGCGATCCAGGACGCCGACGGCGAGGCGGCGGCGGCGGTGGGGGAGGCGCCAGGGCCCCGCCGCCGTCTGGACAGGCGGGTGGAGGCGCTGGAAGGCTGGAAGACTCCGGATGCCCTGAGCGGCTGGAGCGGCTGGAGCGGCTGGTGAAGTGGCGGCGAGTTGGCCAGTCCGTTCATTCTCCATTCGGCGCCGCGAACTGCGGACTGCGGCAGGAGAAGCCACGCTTCCTCGCCTCGACGGACCGACTCCCCGGTCTGGTCCGACCCGGCCGGCCGCCGCGACCGCCGCGCAGCAGTGCAGCGTCCAGCGTCTGGTGGCGGATAGGGCCTCCAGGGAGGCAACCCGCGCCGCGCACTCGGAACACCCGGAGCCCCCCGACCAGGGTGCGCCCCGCACCGCGCACCCGGAACACCCGGAGCCCCCCGACCACGGTGCGCCGCCTCGCGATGGCCACGGCCACGAGGGCTGCGGAGAGGCGCGGCGTCTGGGCGCGGTCTCGCCGGCCGGAGCAACCCCTGCGGCCGCTGCTGCCGCCGCCACGCGCCGCCGCCTCACTCGCCACCACCGTGAGTACACTTATTGGATGATGTGAGCCGCGGTTGCGTATCTGCTGTGCTGGCCGAGATCTTAGAGGCGTCGGATTCCATCTGTAGCGGGTACGGCGATCGGCTCCCTCCGATTCATGTTTTTTTCCGACTGGCTAACCCAGGGCCTTGTGCAAGGCCACCAGCGCAGAGACATCTTCATCAGTACCCTCGAGTCCAAGGTTCAACTCCCAACATTTATTTGCTTTATTTTCCATAGCCTCTCCCAGTGCGGTTTAGACCCTTGGCAACACGCGAGATCGACTATGTGCCCTGATAGCCCAGGTTGCAGACGCGTCCGTTTCCCGGTACCCGGAACGGCGGATCAAACCCCCTCACTTCTCAACAATTTTTTTTGTCTGACCGCCGCTCATTTGGGGTTCTCGTATGCTACTGCGTCAAGTCGAAGGAACGCGTCCCCCCGGACCCGCTGTTTGGCGGGAAGCTGCCGTGACGCGACAAGGACTAACGAGGACGGGTGGTTCCTGCCAGGGCGCCGCGGCGCCGCACTGGAGGGAGAGGGGGGCGGCATGCACGCCGGAATGCACACGCCCGCCCCGCTCAAGGACACTGGGGTTGTCGCCGACCGGGCAGGCCAGCCCGGGCCAGCCAGGCGCCCCTCGACCGCCGCTCGGACCGCCACTGCTGCCTGCGCGCCCGGAGATGACACCTATTGTTCTAGCCGGCAAGTGGCGGGCCCCGCCACCCCGCCGCCTCTCCCCTCTGTCTCATTACCGAAGGGTTCCTCGCCGTGAGAAACATTTGGCCACTTTCATTACGCAACGCGCGCGCGCGCGCGCGGCACAGTGGGCCAGAGGACTAGCGCAGGCGGCCCAAAACTCTAGGCGCGTTTTGAGCTCCAGAGTCGCCAATCAGGTCTCGAACCGAACGTGTGACCCCGCACTGATGGATTGCTCTCCGAACGAGGGGGGAATCGATTGGTCTGGTCGCACGTTCGGTTCAAGTCGAATTTTGCGACTCTGCAGCTCAAAACGCGTCGGGAGGTTTGGTCGCCCGCGCCAGTCTTCTGGCCCACTGTGCGCGGCGGAGGAGGAGGCCGAAAAGGCGACAAAGCACACAGGAATAGGGACTTAGAATGAAGGAAATGGCCATCCTCTGTGAGCAGTGGTGGTTGGGAGTGTCGCGGGAGCGCACCACGTCTTTGTGTTGACGTTTGAAATGCGAATGATTTGGCTGTCATGATTTTGGCATGATTTTCATTATTTCACGGTGACGTTTTTTGAGGCCTCCGTTCGGGACCGTGCGGAAGCCGAGGCGAGAGCAGCCGCGAGTGCACGCACACTGTACCTGCCGCCGCGGACGCGCACGCCGCCGCGAGCGCCACCGCGGCGTTTAGGAGAGCGGTTAGGCGGCGAGCGATGTAGTGATTTCGAGGAGCGAGCTCGGCGGCGCGCGGCGCGTGCCTCGCGCGTGCTCACTGTAAAAATGTGTTGCCACCTCGACGGCCACCGCGACCATAATGAGGGCGCCCAATCGCGGCGGTGACGTCACGCCGTCATCAAGGCGGCGGCATCGCCTAGCTCCGGGGGCGAAGCCTTGGAGTCAGTCCTGTCTGTCTGTCTGTCTGTCTGTCTGTCTGTCTGTCTGTCTGTTTGCCTGTCTGGTTGCCTGCGCGGCTCTATTTGAATGGTTGAGTCGGTCTCTCATGCGCGACGACGGCCTGGACGCCGCGGCCGGCCAAGTCACCGGAGGGCCCGTCAAGACCCTGGGACTCTCCGACTCCAGGACTCCAGAACTCCTGGGACTCCAGGGCTCCAGGACTCCAGGACTCCAGGACTCCAGGACTCCAAGACTCCAGGACTCCAGGACTCCAAGACTCCAGGACTCCAGGACTCCAGGAATCCAGAACTCCAGGACTCCAGGAATCCAGAACTCCAGGACTCCAGGACTCCAAGACTCCAGGACTCCAGAACTCCAGGACTCCAGGACTCCAGGGCTCCAGGGCTCCAGGACTCCAGGACTCCAGAACTCCAGGACTCCAGGACGGGCCCCGACGCGGAAAACGAAGGGAATGGCGCTTGGAATTATTTGCGTTAATCTCGGCGGAGTGCGGCCGACGGAGTGCGGCCGTTTATGTCCTGCGCGCAGCCGAGCCGGCCGCGCCGCCGCGCCGCGACGCCGGAAACGAGTCGCGATGAGCAGGCAGGCCTGCAACTACCACCGTATAATTTGGCGCGCCTAGGCATGCGTTCGCCCGCATGCGTTTCTGTCAGTCTGTCTGTCTGTCTGTGTGTCTGTTTCATTTTCTGCACATTTGTCTGTTCAAGTCAAGTTTGTCTGTCTGTCTGTCAGCGTGATTTGAATTGATGACAGAAGGTGGCAGCGTAGTAGAGGTGGGTGGCTCAGCACACGGAGGAACTCCTTTCAGGTTTTTATAGGTCTATCGCCCTGCGCGTAAAATGCGATGGCTTCAATTAATGCTTTTATGAATGGTTTACACAGCTGCTCCTGCACTGCAAAGCATGGTATTCACGCAGGCACTCGAAAATTCCTTGTAGGAGGAGCGCATCTTCGAGATTTTTGCATGACTGACAAGGATCTCTCGGTCGAATAATTCTATCGGTGACGAACCAAGTTTGAGACTGGCAAAGGTACAAAGCACTTAGACTAAAACAAACAAACAAAAAAACAACCTTTCATTAGCGGCAGGAACGTCTGAAAATTTTTTTCATACTTCTCCTTTGCGTGGGATTTACTCCAAGTTTCTTTCTGACCAGCGGTATCTTTGTTTTGTTTTCGCTGTTGTTGTTGTTGTCGTCGTCGTCGTCGTCGTCGTCATCGTCGTCTTTGTTGTCGTCGTCGTTGTTTTCCGGCTGGATCCAGGAGGAGACAGCTGTCGCACTGATTAGGACCCAACGCACAGTGGGCCAGAGGACCGGCGCAGGCGGCCAAAACTCTAGACGCGTCTTGAGCTCGAGAGTCGCTAAACAGGCCTCGAGCCGAACCTGTGACCCCACCAATGGATTCTATTCGGATGCTGCAGAGGGGAGTGCGGCACTGAGACGGCCATTGTGTTGACCGGCAGCCGAGGCAGTCTCCCTCGCACTCCTGGGGCGTGCCGTCGGCGTGCCGTCGGGGTGCGAGGGAGACAGAGCGACGACGCGGCAAGCGCGGCAAGCAAAGGCGCGTGTCCGCGGCTCCACTGGACCGGCGAGAGTTTGCTGGTGTTTGCCCAATGCTTCCCTCCGGCCCTTGGAATCCCCAACTCAACCGGGAGGAGGACCGATGGGGCGTCGTCGTCACGGGCAGCACACGCGGAGGGACGGTCGCTCTGTCTCTCTCGCACCCCTCCGGTCCGGGACGGAGAGGGACGCCGAGCGAGGAGAGCGGTGTGCTGCCGCTGTTTGAAATCACACTGCATATCCAAGTGTAGGACAGGTCGACACTTGTAGGCGTCGACCAGTTTGTCCTACGCTTGCAAGTGTCGACCAGTTTTGTCCGACGCTTTGAAGTGTCGACCACACAGTGTCCGACGCTTTGAAGTGTCGACCACACAGTGTCCGACACTTGAAAGTGTCGACCACAGCATCTCCTACGGCAAACTACGCGTGATTTGCCGTAGGACATGCTGTGGTCGACACTTGCAGGTGTCGGACACTGTCTGGTCGACACTCCAAAGCGTCGGACAAAACTGATCGACACTTGCAAACGTGGGACAAACTGGTCGACGCCCACAAGTGTCGACCTGTCCTACACTTGGATTTGCAGTGCAGCCATTGCTGCAGCTAGCCGCTCGGACGTAGTAACTTACACGCTGCCCTCGCCAAGGCCCTCGCCTCCTCGTCGCGGTGTGGGAACGGCCGGCTACACTACAATGAGTAGCGGTGCCCCCTCCTTGAGACCGCTTACTACTTGGGATTGCTTCTTGGACGTCCATCCGGCCACGCGCGCGGCGCGGATTGGGACTCGGGCCGCACAGTGGACCAGGTATGCGGATCCGTTACCGCCGACCCGACGGCGCGGGACAGCGCCCCGCGGAGTGTGGGGCCCACGCCGAGGTGGCACCCACCTAGTGTGTTTGGGGACACGAGATTTCTTACGGGAATAGATTTTTGAAGATTTCGCAAGATTTTGGCCGATTTTACGCTCAAAATTTGCTTGTTTTTTGCCTTTTTTGGGGAAGATTTCCGATTTCCAGAGATTTCTGGCACTCAAGGGGACACATGGTTTCTTGAGTGGTTGCCCCTTCGGCCCACGCGCACCCACGCCTCGCGGACCTCGCGGACCTCGCGGACCTCGCGGACCTCGCGGACCTCTCGGGACCTCGCGGACCTCGCGGGACCGTATGGTTACACGCTGCCCAGCTTGCTTTGATTCCTTTCATTATTGCCGCCAAATGAGACCCCCTGCGCCCCTCTGCGCCGGACGACGCGGAGAGCCTCCGTTTCACCGGTTTCATGCACGTGATTGGCTGGAGAGAGAGAGAGAGAGAGAGAGAGAGAGAGAGAGAGAGAGAGAGAGAGAGAGAGAGAGAGAGAGAGAGAGAGAGAGAGAGGGGGGGGGGAGACCTCACTCGGAATCAGTCTACCAGTGGCAGGTCAGGGCCGCGCGGCTGGAGAATCATGGTCATGGTTGCCGTGGTTACGGCCGAGGTGGGAGGCGGGGTAGGGGGCGGGGGGGGGCAGGGGTACCGCAAGCCCGGATAAAGCCTGGATAAGTGGGTGGAGGTGGCGGATGTGCCGAATGCCGCGTGCGTGGTCGCTCTTGTGGTGATGAGTGCCGCCGGCAGGAGGCAGCGGGACGCGAAGCGGGATGCGAGGCCCGCCTCCTGCCGGGAGAGGTGGAGAGGCATCACCTTTCTGCTCTCTACGCGGCCTGTTTGAGTTATCAAGAAGGACCTCCTGTGAGGCCTGTTATCAAGAAGGCCCTTCTATGAGGCCTGTTGGAGTTATCAAGAAAAACCTTCTATGAGGCCTGTTTGAGCTATTAAGAAGCACCTTCTATGAGGCCTGTTATCCCGCAAGAAGGCCCTTCTATGAGGCCTGTTTGACTTATCAAGAAGGACCTTCTATGAGGCCTGTTTGAGTTATTAAGAAGCACCTTCTATGAGGCCTGTTATCAAGAAGGCCCTTCTATGAGACCTGTTTAAGTTATCAAGAAGGCCCTTCTATGAGGCCTGTTTGAGTTATCAAGAAGCACCTTCTATTAGGCCTGTTAGAGTTATTAAGAAGGACCTTCTAAGAGGCCTGTTTGAGTTCTGCGAGCTGTCTCGGTTTCCGCCGGCGACCGCCACGTTTTCGCACGGAGGCGGCGGCATCGGTGTCAGTGGCCCAGTGGACCAGAGTGGACCGCGGGCAGCGCCGCGACTTAATGACTCAAATCGCACTTTCTCCGTAGCACATAGCGGGCCCTCTATGACCGTGGCACGAAAACGCGGACGGGTCTTTCTTTCGCGAGTTTCGCGAGTGAGTGGGAGAGAGAGAGAGAGAGAGAGAGAGAGAGAGAGAGAGAGAGAGAGAGAGAGAGAGAGAGAGAGAGAGAGAGAGACTCATCCGGCCGCTACGCGGCGGAACTCAAATTGCCAAAATGAGGTGCAATCGACAGCGGCGGACGAGTGTAGAGTGCAGGGGGCCTGGAGTTGCCTGGAGTTGCTTGGAGGTGCCTGGAGTTGCCTGGAGCCGAGGGTGAGGAGCCGGGGCATAAAGTTATTCCATGGAAGTTGCAGGAGGGGCGGCGTTTGGGGCTGAGCGACTTTGTATGCCGGGCCCGTGGAAAGGGGGTTAGCGCAGCGTTTGCTGGACGGGGCGGCTGGGCGTCGGCGTTAACAGCCTGGCGTAAAAGTAAAAATACACCCTCCGTCCGGGCCACGGGGCGGGGCAGCGCCTGGGCTGCGCGCGCGCAGAGAGAGACAGAGAACACGCGCGCGAACCGTGTGGCGATGATGATGAGACGTGCACGGCAACAGAGTCGAATCGCCGCAGCTGTCCGCGCGGCATGGTGTAATCACCGTCATGTGAGAACCCGCTCCGCTCCGCGGCGAGGCGAGGACCGTTGGACGCCGAATAACGCGAACGCGCTCCGGACGGCGAAACATTTTTGAGAAAACGCCAAGTAGAATCGTCGAAAGAATCGTAGTGTGGGTGTTGTCCAAGGGGTTGCCCACTTCTTATTTTGGTGTACACACGATTCCGGATTCCCACGATTCCTGAACAAATCCCATCGAAAAAGTGAGGATATTTAAAGAAATGTCTTTGTTTCTTAGTGTTTTAGGACACTATTGCAAGATTACGACGTCATACCTTTAAAATAAGGATTTTTAATAAAATTTCGAAAAAATTACGAATGATTCCCAGGTTGAGTGATGATTCCCGGAGTGGGTAACCCCTCGGTGTTGTCAGTCAGTCGGGTCTAGGAGGCGTGGGTGTGATTTATGTGCATGTGAGTCTCCGGGTAGCGGGAGTAGAAACCCAGTCCGTCCAGTTTTTCACGGAAAACAAAGCTCTAGAAGCGTGGAGCGCGGAACCAAACCGAAATGGAAATTTAGTTGTTTTTTTTCTCGGCCGCCAACGGCAACGGCTAATGCTTTGCCAGTGAAACCCAGTCACGACGATTTCCTCCTCTTTAGTCGATTCACTATCCATCTCGGACGCGGTGCGGTGCTGGTCAGCACCGCCGTTGTCGAGTCCCGCCCACGCAGCGGCGCAGCGGCAGGGAAGCCAGCAGCGGCCAGTTTTTCCGGAGTGGGCCGAAAATTGCCGATGCCTTATCGGCTCGACCTTGGTGCGTCTTATTGTTGGAAAACGGAAAAGGGCGTCCTTGAAAAGTGTCTCGACCGTAAAACGACCCCGTCGTGATCCTGACCGATAGGCCAAGCGGCCGGCCGGGTTGGGAAACGCGCATGGCTCACTTGCACTGCGTCTCCGTCGTCTTCGTCTACTCGCGGTGACCTCCTCTGCCACGGTGCCCCCTCCTGCCCCCTGCCCTCCTGCCCCCTGCCCCCCTGCCCCCTGCCCCCTGCCCCCCTGCCGCCCCTGCCTCCTCACGTCCGCTAAAAAATGACTGTGCGCGGCGAGGAGCGGAGTGGCCTCCTCTGTTAAAGTACCACCCATCTATCTCTATTCTCTATTCTCGAGTCAGTGGTCAGTGTACCGTCATTGTGTGTGTGGGGGGGGGCGAGTGAGTGCGTATTTATTTTATGTCGGCAGAACAGGGCGCATCGAACCGTGACCGAGCAGGCCCATATCAACCCGGCGGCAGGGCGACGGCCCCGGGGGCCCCCGGAGGCGAATAACTTGTTGAGCGAGGCCTTGTTGTGCTGCAGGCGGTGCTGCTGGCGGTGCTGGCGGTGCTGTCGTCCGCGGACGCTGCGCTGTACCGCGCCACCCGCACGGACCACTACTACTACAACCGCTACGGCGGCGGCTACACCGCGGCGTCCGGATGGCCGGACGCGGGCATCGGCGGCGGCGCGCCGCCCCCGACCTGGGACCGCCCCGTGGGGCCTGCCCCCGGCGGACCCGCCCCCGGCGGACCCGCCCCCGGTGGACCCGCCCCCGGCGCCATGGTCCCCTTCGGCGCCCCGCAGGCCCGCGACGCAGGCTACCGCGGCAACGGATATGACAACCTGGGCGGCGCCGCGCCGGGGGGAGGCTGGCCCGAGCAAGGAGGCCAGCAACCGCCAGGTACTACACTCCGGAAAATTAATGCGTTTTTCGCGTTTCGTTTTTTTTTTTTTTCAGTTTCTTTGTTTCACTGTCTGTTTTCCAGGCGGGCCCCGCGTCGGCACGTGGCGCGGCACCGGGGTCTGGGACTACGGCAACGGCGGCCCGCCAGTGGGCGCGTGGTCGGGCACCGGGACCTGGGACGCCGAGCGGGGGCAGTTCGTCGGCGACGTGTGGAAGGGCCCTCCCCTGGTGTCGGGCCATGGGGAGCACTGGCAGGGCCAGCCCGGCCAGCCCGGCCAGCCAGGCCAGGGCGGCAGCTACTGGACCATGGGGTCCTCAACGGACTGGAACAGGCCACCGTCGGGGTACAACAGCCACGGGTCGCCGCTGGGGCACCAGGGCGGCAGCGCGCCCCAGGCCGGCGGCTACACGCCCTGGGCGCCGCAGTCCGCCAACCAGGGCTACTATTACTACTACGTGGACAACAAGCCGGCCAGCGGCTACAACGGTGGAGGCGGCGGCGGCGGTTGGGGCGGCAGCTACGCCTCTGGATGGAACAACTACGGCACTCACGGCACGGCCTGGGACAGGCGGGACCCTCCGCGGCATGGATCTGGGTGAGTGGACACCTTCGTGCACAGTGGGGAGGCACGAGGATGTTCGGTGATGTAACCGAGTCCTTTCCTCTGCAGGAGCAGCGGGTACCCGCCGTCGGGCGGCCATGCTTCCTATCCAATGGGGAGCGGCGGCAGCGGCGGCAGCGGCGGCAGCGGGTCGTGGAGCTCCGGCGGCAGTCAATATCGGCCTGGTGGAAGCAGTTACCCATCGGGAGGGAGCAGTTACCCATCGGGAGGGAGCAGCTACCCTTCCAGTGGAGGCGGTTATCCCTCTGGTGGGAGCAGTTACCCTTCGGGAGGGAGCAGCTACCCTTCCAGTGGAGGCAGTTACCCTTCCAGTGGAAACAGTTACCCTTCCAGTGGAAGCAGTTACCCTTCAAGTGGGAGTAGCCGCCCTCCCAGCAGCTATCCCAACAGTGGAACCAGCCCCCCTCCCACCAGCTACCCTTCAGGCGGGTCCAGCTATCCCTCGGGAGGCAGCAGTTACCCGTCGACCGGAAACAAGTACCCGTCAGGTGGCAGCAGTTATCCATCTGGAGGAAGTAGTTACCCGAGTAGTGGCAACAAGTACCCGTCTGGTGGAAGCAGCAGCTACCCCGCTGGGGGAAGCAGCAGTTACCCTGCCGGTGGAAGCAGCAGTTACCCTGCGGGAGGGAGCAGCAGTTACCCTGCCGGTGGAAGCAGTGCTTACCCTTCAGGAGGAAGCGGGAGCAGTTACCCACCCGGAGGAAGCAGTAGTTACCCATCTGCAGGAAGCAGTGGTTACCCTGCCGGTGGAGGCGGCAGCCATCATTCAGGAGCAGGCAGTAGTTACCCGTCAAGCGCGGGCTGGCCATCATCAGGGAGCAGCAGTTACCCTGCCGGAGGAAACGGCTACCCCTCCGGGGGTAGCTCTTACCCTAGTTACCCCCATGGCGGTAGCAGTTACCCGGCTGGAGGAGCGAGCGGCGGCTATTACCCGCCCAAGGGTGGCTCGGCGGGGTGGTCTTCGGGCGCTGGTTCGTCTCGCCCCCCGCCTCCGGGATACCAGCCCCCGGTCATTTCCCGCTTCCCTTCCTCTGGTGGTGGCTACCCGTCCGGCGGGGCGGGGCCCCCAGGCTACCAACCCGGTGGCGGCTACCAACCCAACGGCGGCTATCAGCCAGGTGGTGGCTACCAACCCAGCGGCGGCTACCAACCCAGCGGCGGCTACCAACCCAGCGGCGGCTACCAGCCAGGTGGTGGCTACCCGCCGCCCGGCGGCAGCCCTTACAACCTTCCGAGCGGCGTGTCAGGCTACTCTGACAGGCGGCACTACAACCCTGAAGACGCGTACTCCAGGGGGCCCGTTGGGTCGGGCCCCGCGCTGCCGCCGGGGCCGCCGGGACCGCCGGGACCGCCTGGTCCTCCCGGTCCGCCGAACCGCTACCCTGGCGGCGGCCAGGCCACGGCGGGCACCTGGATCCTGGTAGCGGGATCCGGCGGCTACTACCCCGACCAGGGCGGCAGGCAGGACGGCAGCTACCCCGGCCACCCAGGTGAATTTATTTATTTAAAAAAAAACGTTGTATATAGTCACTTACAGTCATGTATGAAGTCTCATACAGGTTCGTAGCTATATAAATCGTTTTATAAAAGTTTATGCAAGAACCTTTATAAATGTTTGTACAACTTGGTACATTTCACTTAATATTCTATAGACATTTATAAATGTTTACAAGAACCTCTTTATAAAATTTTGTACTACAAGAAAAATCCCCTGCGCAACCAGGCCCTCCACCAGGACATCCCATGCCACCAGGACCCCCTGGATACCCCAGCCCGCCTCCCGGTGGCAACTGGTACCCAGGCGATGCAAGCCGCTACCCCGGCCAGGGCGGCGCTCCCCCGCAAGGCGGGTACCCGGAAAGGGGCGGATACCCCGACAGGGGTGGATACCCCGACAGGTACCCGGACCGAGGAGGCTACCCACCAGCACCAGGCAGTGGCGACAGGTACCCCGGCGGCGGCGGCGGACTCCATGTGCAGGGAAACTACCAGGAGACGGGCTACCCTCCCGCCGACGGCCACGGCTATGGTAACAATGGTCACGGCTATGGAGGCGGCAGCAGCGGCAGCAACGGGGGTGGCTACGGAGGCAGCGGCGGCGGCGGCGGTGGCGGCTATGGAGGCAGCAGCGGCGGCGGCGGCGGCTACGGAGGCAGCAGCAGCGGCGGCGGCTACGGAGGCAGTAGCGGCGGCGGCGGCGGCTACGGAGGCAGCAGCGGCGGCGGCAGTGGTGTGTACTACCTGGACCGAGACAACCCCCACTACCACCAGCAGACCGGGGGCACAGGTACGCCGTTCTCCGCGTAGAGCGTCGGGGAGGTGTGCAGCGGGGCGCCTGGGAAGCAGGCAACCCAACGTGCCCCCGCGCGCCCCGTGCTGCCTACGCCAGTTCCCTGACGTTCTGCAAATTAAAACTGAATTAATGACATTTTTGCTATATGTGATGTAAGTGGGACAGAACCGGTGCAGACGGACCAAATTCTAGACGCGTTTTCAGCTCCGTAGTCACTAAATGGTGCTATAATCAAACGTGTGAACCCACCAACGGATTGCTCTCCGAGCTAGGAATCCATTGGTGGGGTCACACGTTCGGTTCGAGCCCCATTTAGCGACTCCGGAGCTCAAAACGCGTCTATAGAGTTTTGGCCGCCTGAGCCGGTCTTCTGGCCCACTGTGCGCCACTGTGAGTGTGTCTCGCTTTACGTCATGTGTGGCTTTGTCTGTTGCTTTTGTTGTTGCACTGCGGAGCCTTGACATCGCTGGGCCATTGATCTACACGTTTACTTGGCTGAGCGGCACGGAGCGTGATGTGCGTGCGAGCGTGCGTGCGTGCGAGTGCGTGCGTGCGTGCGTGTTGCGGATGCATGAGGCTTGTGCATTATGCATACGCATATGCATGCATGTCTGGTGCATGAGCATTTTGTGTGGACAATGAGCTGCACTGCCGCTGCGCACCCGATGTGGTAATGTAGTTCCTCCCGAGTTCGTTCCTTCAAGTCCGCGCCAGGAACCGACTAGTGGCCGGCTTTGTCGCCAAAAGTATATACTCCGAAATTCGTGTAGAGCGACCGACTAGAGCGACGGCCATGGTTCCGCCCACGCCGGGCCATAGCCTGCGCCAACAAGTATCGGTCTGACGTGCGGAACGGAGACAGCCAAACTAAACGATGGATCATATGGCCGGCCTCGGCTCCACAGGCATCTACCCTGCCCCTTACGAAACCCTCCTGAACCACCTCGGCGTGGGTGCAGGTGGCGGCGGCAGCACAGTGGGCGGCAGCAGCACCACCTCGGCCTCCAGCTCCACGCCGCCCAGCAGCAGCAACTTCTTCCAGGTGCGTTCTGACCGCCTCACCGTGGTCTGAGGAGAGGACTAGGCGAGGCCCGGCCCCGATCAGAGGCTTATGGCAAGACTGCAGAGGCGAATAAGGCAAGGTTTGTGTGTTTTCAAACGAGGGGCAAACAACTTCGAAAAATTGTGTACACCGTTACTTCAAATTCAAGTTATTTCATCGTTATTTCGACGTTATTTCAACAGTATTTCACGTTATTTCGCGTTATTTCACATTATTTCAACGTTATTTCAATTTCCTTCGACGTTATTTCAAAGTTATTTTAAGTTATTTCAACGTTATTTCACCTTATTTCAAGAGAAACGTACACCAAAATTCAAGTTGTTTCCCCCTCGTTTTTAAAAGTGACTGAACATTGGTTCGTTTGGCGGCGCCCACTTCCTATATGACCATGATATGGTTAAATTTAATACCAAAACTAGTTGCTAAGAATTAATGTGCTCTAAAGTAGTGACTTGGACTTATTGAAGCTCAGTAGTATATGGGTCCACCTGAACTGAGTAGCCCTTAAGCCTCTATATTAAGCATGTGCCTTAGAACTCCAAGTGACGTAAATATTCTAATTAGAATGAACTCAATTTGTAAATTGGGACGATGAGCGGATGGTCAGGCCTCGGTCTCCGTGTCCTCTGGCGTGCCGTGGCCGCAGCCCGCGGGGCCGTTGCTTGCCGCAGAGCGCCGACGCACAGTGGGCCAGAAGACCGGCCCACTGTGCGACAGGCGGCGGGGCGGCGGGCGGCGGCGTCGAGGCGGTGAAGTGGCCCGCAACACAGCAGGATGATTCCGCCGATCGCACAGAAGGGTCTGTCTCCCTCGCACTCATGGCGCGTTCCGTAAGGAAGAAGGGCGTGCGAGGGAGATAGACCGACGAGGAGCGATGAGCGGAATCAGTCTGCAGGTGCACTGCCATGCCCTTGCAGTGATGCCAAGCGAAAGTCCGTCCGTTTGTGTTCTGGCTCTGACTCGCCGCTGGTGCGCGTGTTCCCAGGGCACCACCAAGTCGTACCTGTACGACCGGAACAAGGACAAGGACGGCACCTCAGCGGCGACGACCACCAACGGCGTCCCTGGTGAGGCGGAGTCCACGCCGCCGGTGGACGCGGCGGAGAGCACGGGGGCCACCACCTCGACGAAGCCCAACGCGGACACGACCAGCAGCTAGAGGGAGAGGGCGGAGCCCCGTGAGGCACAGTGGGCCAGAAGACCGGCGCCCGCGGCCGAAACTCTATACGCGTTTTGACCTCTAGAGTCGCTAGACAGGACTCGAGCCGGCGACATGTGACTCCACCAAATGGATTGCTCTGCGAACGAGGAATCCATTGGTGGAGTCCTGTTCAGCGAGTGCTCAAAACGCGAGGGGTTACCCACTCCGGGAATCATGTGTACACTCAACCTGGGAATTATTAGTAATTTTTTCGAAAGCTTAATGAAAATCCTTATAATTTCAATAGTATGTCGTCGTAATCTTGCAATATTGTCCCAAAATACTAATAAACAAAATAATTACTTTGGATATCCCCACTTTTTCCGTGGGATTTGTTCAGGAATCGTGGGAATCCGGAATCGTGTGTACACGAAAATAAGAAGTGGCTGACCCCTCGTCAAAACGCGTCTAGGACTTTGACCGCCTCCACTGGCCCACTGTAAGAGGGGAGAGGGAGTGTGCGGCTTCTCGTGTTGGGGCGCCTGCGACGCTGGGAATGCAGTCCCGCTCGGCGTGCACGTCGGGTGGCTGCCTACCCTCCAGGCGCCCCGGCCAGCGCAGCAGCTAGCGCGCCAGACAAACAGAATGTTTCTTTTTGACTTTTTCGCGTCCCGCAAGGCAAGGCACGATTAGAAAGTGAGGTGCGAAGCAAAAAAGAAAGAAACAATCTCAACCAATTTTATCGATTAAGTAACTGTCTCTCACCTTCGCAAAGTGTCCAGTCCACAAAAAAAAAAAAAGTCAACGAGTGATCATTATGAAGTTAATAAAAAAGAAGCATTTCAATGTTGGTCTGATCTTGGATTCATAAACTGCCGCACTAGGGTCAGCACAAATTCAGGAAAAAAAATTGTGTGGGGTCAGGTTCTATTTTCATTGCAAAGATGTGCTACAGATGCAATATGCAAAAATATTTTGGGCTTCAGCTTTGTTAAGTTCCTACTGATAAGCAGCTCTTTAGTTATGAGCCTATATTTATTTAGGTTGTAATTGTAAGAAAATAAGTGATCAGCCCTGATCTCATTTATTTTTCCAGTTTATGAAATTAGATAGTATTTATATTTTTAGCTCTCCCATTTGCCATAATCATTCAAATAAAAACTTAAAAAATGATGATTGTGTTTTAGTATTTTGTTCGACAATTCTGCCTGTGTAAACCTAGCTATTAAGAATTCCACTATGTATCCACCTACTCATCCATACAGGGTGGGGTGGAAAACATTGCATGTGAAAAGGCAAACAACAAAATAAAGAAATATCTGAGAAAATGCAGGGCATTTATTGTCATTGTTTTAAAATGATGTTACAGTTCTCCACGATACAATCCTCTATTTCACAAAATGAAAAAGGTAGGGAGAAATACCAGGTGCATGTTCCTGAAAATGTGTCTCCTACGGAATTCAGATGTAACATTACTGTAAGGCACAATGTCTGCTTTCATACGCAAATATTGAGGAAGGAAAAAAGGAACGCATATGGAAAGTACAGATGATCACGATCACGATGATAAAGAAACAAAAGAAATTATGTGAAAAGGATACAGAAAGTGCCTAAAAGCAGTGAAAGACTCAATAATAATGAAATGGAAATACAATCAGTCTCTTAGAAGCGTTTGTGTGACAAATTGAACAGTGAAGTTACAAAAATCTTAAAATCATCATTAAAACCTAACAAAAAATATATGTTACAAAGTCCAGTTAATGTGACATGAGCAACAGCTTATTATACGTACAAGCTGTTGAAAGAAAATTATGGTTGGCTCAAATTTTAACTACAACAAAATGAGGTAACCACAAAACCTTATTACCCACAACTATGACTACTACTGCTGCCAAAGCAGCCTCACTATGCACTTAAAAGTTACAAATATTAATTATCAAAATACGGCAACACCTCAGCAGCCAACTTCATATTTGTTACATGTCGCCAAATACGTTAATAAGAGGGGGGAACAAAAAGGAATAAAGAAAAAATTTTCAACTTGTGTGCTGTTAGATCTAATAACACACTAAAAAGTTGAAGTGTTTTCAAATTTGACAAGTGGACACAAGGAACAAATCACATAACTAAAGCTACCTTACCATTCTAAATTCTCACTGTGCTGTTGCACATAGTAATATTTTAATTGTATAATTCAGGTACAATATCAGATTTGATGTGCTGATTGGATGGTTAAATTGCAATGCTAAGAATATGCTTTAATAAGGTATACCTAGGGCATCAAAAAGACTTACTGGGCACTAGGATTCAATACATTGTACACATAATTGTAATCAAATCAAAACAAAACCATTATTTCTATTAGGGACTTGATTGGACAAGAATGAATTGAAAGTTAACACTTCAAAGAAGTTGGGTGCTTAACACAACAAAAAATTATGCAACTGACCAAAAATGTTCAGCTCATTTAAAGCAGATTTAGCAGGGCAGAGGTACATGTATCAACTGGCATAATTCTAACTAGTTCCACAATGTGCCATCAAGTAAAGACTAACATCGGATAACTTTTTAATGTTTTTTTCTCTCCAGAATTTCATTAGCTGGCAGCAATTAAAAATTCATAATGTTGTTGAACTAACTTCTACGCAACAGTAATGCTCAAAAACCAACACTTCAAAAGCACCAAGGCTAAGCTACCCTGCAGGTAGAGTATTAGCACATCATTTAAATTTTATATGGGCAAACCATCTTCTAACAGCATTGCAACACACCCTTAATCACCTACTGGGACAAATCTCGGTGTAATAAGACTCAAAATGCATAAATGGGCAAACACATGTGTTCATACATACAAGAGGCATGGGAACCATAAAATACAACAAACAATATTCTTGCAAAAATAATCCAGTGAGAGGAAATGATTACAGAGTTGACATTATCACTTCATCATTAACAGACTGGAACAAGAACATCAGCTTCAGATAGGGAAGAAACAAGATAGAGGCCCACACTCACTGACTCATTCTCACTTTCACACACACACAAACACAGAAAAACAAACAATTTTTCTAATAAAGATACACTCTTAGAACCTATCAAGCAAGGCACTACTGTTATAATGTGAAAACTGTATAGAGTAACCAGAAGTTGATAAGAAATGGTTGGATGATAATACTCTCTGTCATCAAGAAGTACTTCCTTCACAGGCTACTACTTCTTACCATATCTCACATTATTTGTTCTTCTTGGTGGACACCATTGTAAAGAAGTTGAATCCACGGTAAGCCGAGGTCTCTTGAAGTGCGATGATTTGATGTGTTCTTCAACTAACTTCGGAGTAACACAGATAACATGTTGCCCTTTCCAATATTTTACCATGTTCATGGACTGCAATGTAGAAATAATGTCTGTCTGTGCTATACTCGTCATTTCACTGGAAAAAACAAAAAGCATTTGATAAAGATCCTGAATCATTCCTATTATGAGATAGGAATAAAGTTCTAGAGACCTTACCTGAGATCTTTAATGGATAAAGTACCCCGAAAATCACGAAGAATTTCCAGTAAAACCCAAGACCAATAACTTCGATAACTCAGCTTTCCTAAGTCGGAAAGAGGCTTTTCAGGACTTCCGACAACACCCTCATGTTTACTTAACTCATAGCTAAAAGCTATAAGCAGTTTTCCATAGCCTTGCCGCTGGTATGGAGGGAGTGTCAAAATACAGGCAACGTTGTTGCCATCGGGAGATTCTTTTTCCTAGAGAAAACAGTTTTCAAGTGTAAGAAAAATATTTTTAAGTTTCTCCTGCAACATAGACATAAGTCTAATCCACACAAACCTTGGAAAAGTATCCAACAAGATGTGAACCATGCTTATCAATGTCACATAGCACATAAAAGAGGAATGGCTCCACATCAAAATATAGGGTTTTGTGATCCAAAAAGAGTTTAGCTAAAAGACAGAGACTTTGACAATACACTTTGTGTTGACTTCCATCAGTTTCCCAAATGGACAATGTTCCCTTGCGATATATCTCCTTTCCTGGAGGTTGCCTTGCAGTGCATTCACTCTGCTTTGGAAGAAAAGGTTTAGGACACTTTGAAATATCAGAGACACTACAGTAATAACACAATTTGAAACAAGTTAAGATTTCTTACCATGTGATATCTGTAAGTTTTCTCTAACCTCATGTACTTCAGACAGTATTCACAAATCCAAAGTTTGGGCTGTTTTCCATACTCATCCGGGTAAGGGCTGAAGTACCATGTGTCAATTTCATACCGACCAATTTGGATACGGTCAATGTACTTTACTTTGGTGATTGCTTCATGTTCCTTCTCTAATGCAGCTGTAGTAGGATCCATTTCAGCATAGGTCTGCAAATGATAATATTAATTTTGAAGATGGGTTCAAATCTTAAGATGCGAACAGAATGATTGTCAGATTCAGTCTGAACTGTCGGACCTTCTGGATGTGATTGATTTCATCGTGTCTCCTTTTCTGGTTCCTTGTTATTTTTCTGTCAGATTGATCTGAGAAGAGATCCCCCGTTCGTTGGTCATTTTTCCATTGGTGATCAGACATATTAAATCTGGACAGCATAATTCTGAAACAAACATCATGTGAATAGAAATGTGGCACTAAGATGAACTCAGAAATAATAAGCAGAAGTTGAAGAAACTTACCTATCCCGAGGGATCCATTCATCGAGCCTCCGATTATACCCTTCATAATGAACATAGTAGTCGAACTGATTTTCTTGTTCATTAAATCGTGATTGTATGATTTCAGCAGGGTCTGGAAGTAATGAAACCAGAGATTTTTACAAAATGAAACAACATTACACAATATAACAGGAATGATTTAAATGCTGCCTTCAGGCAGAAGGGTAAATAAGGTACAGAAAATAAAGTCTGACGCAATAATTCGCAGTGAGTAAACAAAGACACCCCGAAAACCTAACCTCAAAACAAAAGCAAACAATCCGCCAGCAGACATAACTAGCACTAGCATGACTCCACGAAAATACGCAACTGGCGATCTGACAGCTCCACGGCAGCGCGTCGGTGATTTTCCTCTCCAAACTGGATTGCAATCCGAAAGCTGACCCTTCGTGTGCTGTGCTAACGCCCCGCACCAAAAAATGATAGGCGCCAGAGTCAAGTCAAGTTTTGTGCGGAGTCGCGGCTCCGTTACGTTTCCCGGCCGGGCGGGCATCGCGGGGCACCCTGATGACTTGATCAAGGCCCAGTGGGCCAGAGCCCTCCCGCTGACGCAATACGGCCATTTGTGAGGCCAGGCTGAGGTTGGCCGCGGCGCGCAGGGTGGGCCTGAGCCGGGCGTCGCGACGCCGCCCAACCAAACAGACGAGCGGCGACGCCGACGCCGCCCCGCGGCACGCCGACGGCGAGGCGGCGAGGCCAGATACTCACGCCATGTGTCGTCGCCCCGCCGCACCAAGTAGTGCTCGCCGATGTCCAGCGGCTGCTCGTCCAGCGAGTCGCCGTCCTCGCCGTCCAGCGTCTTGCTGTCGGACGACGCGCTCTCCGACTTCTTCTCGACCTTGGACACCATGGTTGCGCCCCTGCCGTCCTGGACGCTGCTGCCGACGACGTCGAGGCCTGCCCTGGACGTGCGTTCGTTGCTCCGGCCGGAGCAGTACTGACTGAATGACAAAAGGAAAAATTCTCCGCCCCGCGCGGGGGCGCGGTCCGCTCCGTCATGAGAAATCGCCATGCCCGCAGTCAGAACCCAGAGCTTACCGGGTACGCCGCCAGATGGCACCGCGAGAACCGAAACAACGGAAACATGGCTGACTCCGATGCAGAAGATGTGCCGACGCTGCCGGCTGATACTTTAGCAATCTTGCAGCAATTTCAACAGGAACAGATAGAAAGACTGAAGAAGCTTGAAAGTGCTCGACCGAATCCGGATACCGAAGCGAATGACATCGAAATTGACGAAGACTGGGTATGTTTGTTTACCATGTTCATCTTGGTTATGTCGCCCATGGTTTCTGGACATGAGGGGAATTTTACGATACATTTGATCGCATTTATTTGAAAGCGTCTAACAACCCTTCGGCAATTCCTCTCGCAGCAATTAAGTCAGTTTTGGTATGATGACCGCACCGCCAATGCATTGGCCAAAGAGGCTCTTAGATGTGTTGGAGATGAAGGAAGAATCGCCTTGATTTCCTGTCCGACTCTGTACCGACCTCTTGCACAGCTTAAAGGTCCTCAGTGCACAGGTTTGTTCAATCAAAGATAAGCGTCATTTCATGTCTCGTTGTTCAGTACATGCAATATTTCTCCTTTTTGTGCGCGCGTTTCAGTCCATCTCCTTGAGTATGACAGGCGGTTTGCCGTGTATGGTGACAACTTCATATATTACGATTACAACTCACCTTTGGATCTACCAGATAATCTTAAAGGATCCTTTGATTTAGTGATAGCTGACCCTCCATTTTTGTCAGAGGAATGCCTGTCAAAAGTTTCCTCCACCATTAAGCACCTATCCAAGGACAAAGTCATCCTTTGCACAGGTATGTGGATAATCTTATGCATGTTACTGTTGGAAGTAGGAGGTAGGTTGCACCTAGTTAAAACCGGTTGTAAGTAGGTTGAACCAAACCAATCTGGTTACAAGTGGAGCCACCTACTTGTAACGAGGATTCGGCCGGCTATAACTAGGTCGAACCATTGCATTTATTTTATTTTCACTTGCAACCAATGAGAGTTGGTTGGAAGTGTTCTTAGTTGGTAAGGGCAGGGTGGGGCAGGGGTAGGGAGGGTACAACAATAACAACACCAACAAGACTGAACAATGGACTGCGCGCCACGGACCGCGCCACGGAAACGTCAGTTTCGGCTACTTTCGGCACGAGTGGGAGCGAAATTCAAACTTAATTCCTGAAAAAAACTGAAAAATTGCTGACCGGATGCCTGACCGAGGGAGGTTTGACGCGCGGGTGGAGCCACCCCAAAAAATGAGTTGCAAAGAAAAAAAAATGCAAAAAAAATTTGTTTGTGATAAATAAATAAATTTTATCCACCCACATCTAACCAACAAAAATCTTCCTTCGACACTTCTAACCACTGACATGTGGTTACAACTACTTCTAACTCACAATATCTGGGTACAAGTAGGTGGCTCCACTTGTAACCAGATTGGTTTGGTTCAACCTACTTACAACCGGTTTTAACTAGGTGCAACCTACCTCCTACTTCCAACAGTAACATGCATATTTCTTACACCATGTTGAGAATTGTTTTTTACCCACTTATTTTCTCCAGGTGTTGTCATGCAACAGTTAGCTGAGAACCTTCTTAGTCTGAAAAAATGTAGTTTTGTGCCTCACCATAAAAACAATCTTGGGAATGAATTTGGATGCTTCTCAAATTATGATGTGGACAGTTTTATCAAACCTCAATGATGTTACAATACTCCAGAATCAATGTTACCTTTTATTGAAAATTTTCAAAGGCAGATGAGTACAAAATATTGAACTTTCCATTATAAAATCATTTTACAATGACAGGCTAATTTAGTTGGTGCATTTAAAAAGCAGGTGACCTGAATGGTCTCTCACTCTAACATTAAATAAAAAGATTCAATAAAGAAGAACCTTTCACAGCTTGAAATTTTCTTTTCTCACTCCCTAATTACTTGTCAGAGGTTGGTCTAAACTCTTAATAGCCATTTGCAAGGCACCTTCCTTTGTCTTATTGCCGCCAATGAATCCAGAGGCGTGGGCAAAAACGCATCCCTCAATGCCGGACACCTTGCTGAGCTCCGCATCCCTCAGCCCTCTCCACTCTGGATGTAAAAATAATCTGAAAAAAGTAGATGAGCATTCAATAACACATTATAAAGTCACAGAAAAAGTATTAGAAGATAGGAGGAACATACTTTCCCACAAAACTTGTGGCAGCCTCTGGGACACCTTGAACCCGCCAAGTGTCTCCTCCATTAAAAATCATGAAGTTAATACTGCTGGGGTCCAACTGCAGTTCCTTCATCAGATCAAAATAGTGCTCCTTCCAAGGGCAAAATTGTTCTAGTTCCATGATTTGACCAGATTCATGAACCTGGTAAGGCATTAACATGAAGCTATGAAAATAAGCTAAGCACCTGGAATGTACCCACAGTAATTATTTGGGTAACTTACCTGGAATCTAGCATTGATAGCATCTAAGACATACTTCCTTGCTGGCCACCACGCTCCACTTGCATATGTTACACGGTCTACAAATTCACTGCCAACCAATTTCATAGCCTTTTCAAACCTGTCCATACTTTTGGGATCCTCTGGTGCTGCATTCCATGGAGGATTGAGGTATCCAACTCGAGAACTCAAATTTGACGAAATCCTGTACCTGGAACAGAATATTTTCAGTGCACTTTTTAAAGTAAAACTCATTAACATCATTTCAAACATTAAATAAAAACAGCATACCTTGGTTCTCCTTCAAACATTGGGACTCCATTGTCTATGGCATCAATTTCTTGAACAAACCTCTCATAAACATAGTTAAAGATGGGTTCCACATCCTTGTCAGACTTCAGTTCAGGTACCAATTGTTTTATAACCTCACGTCCAAAATGGCAATATACAAGACCAGCACTGCTAAGCCTTATGGTCCATGGTTTGCCAGGCATAAGAGACGATGCAGTTTCCTGGAATTCGCTGCAAACATAGTTTTCAACTCATGTAAAATAAAGCTGGTTCCTAAAAATCAACTACTACAAATACACTTTTTTAAAATGCCGTACCGCTGATGATGGTCATATCGATGATTAATGGGATCATATTTTCCTCCAACATCAACAACAATGTCACACTTGTCTAAAAGAGAATCGTCTCTTGTTCTGAAAATAACAACAAGATGCAAGGTCAAAATCATGAACAAATTAAAAAATTATGACTGACAAAATGTGTAAAATGTGACGAAAAGCATAATGTACCTCACAATTTCAGCCGTTTTGTATTGAGGCAGGAGTTTTAACATAAAACACGCTAACACTTCATCACAGTGAAATACACCGTCGTGTGTTCCAATCGTAGGGGTGGATCGTGCAGCTTTCAACATTGGCTCCATGGCTGCGACAAAATGTCAAAAATAAAGATTAGTGATTAACTTTTTAACGATAAATTCGACACGCGCCGCCCGCTACCAAGGAAACCGGCGGCATAACCTACACAAACAGCAAACAGTACCACGCCAGAAACCCCCACAAAAGAGAATCTACCCGAAACCCGCAACCAATTATCTGGAGATAGAATTCGGTTCAATGCACTTTAATGACACCAAGAACATATCAGTACCTTCGCAAACAGAAAAGCACGTTCAAACACGCAAGGAGGAGTCTCCAGCAAGAGCAGCGCAACCACAACTCACAGCAGAGGAAGCATGAAGAAACTGCAATTTTGCATTAAGTGTTCTCGTTCTTCCCGGACGTGTTTGACAAACCGACCTTTCAGAAGAAACATGACCAAGTAGGTGGACACGACGTTTTCTCTTTAAGCGCTTGAGGTTTTTTTGAATCGTGTTCGTGACTCTGAAGTTTCAGGTACCACCACGTTGGCGTCACTGGCGTTGAAACAAAAACAAGTGCGCGGGTCAGCGGGAAGGCTGCGGCTCTTCAACCTGGCGGGAAACTGGCCGCCGCAGAGTCGCGAACACATTGGACCGTTTACTGGCAGTGGGTCGCGGCTTGAATGTGCCATGGCTATTTTCGGTTTCCCTCCCAGAGGATGATCATGAAAGTCTGGTATCGACAGACAACCCCTCCGACTCTAATGAGATGAATTTCGGTCATATCAGAGAAGGGGTCGCACAGACAGACAGACAGACAGACAGACAGACAGACAGACAGACAGACAGACAGACAGACAGACAGACAAACACACACAGACACAGACACAGACACACACAAACAAACACACACACACGTACATACGGCACACAGAAACTCGTGAAAAACCCGTAAAACCCGGCTCTGTTGAAAGAGAAGGCAGCGTGGATGGCGGTCCGCCAGGGTCGTGACGACGCATGCACCCCGGTGCTCTGAAGACCTCGCGCGAATTCCCACAGGCAGTGCACGTGGCTCTGTCTCGCTCGCACCGCGGCGCACCGCGGCGTCGCGCGAGGGGTGCGAGAGAGACAGAGCGAGCGTTGCGCGTGCTAATCCAGCGCCATTATGGTAATGTTGCTCAGCCGACGATACGCGCCCTAATCCGCCGCGCGTATCGCAGCACCAAATTTTTTTGTAACCTATTTTTTTTTCTTTTCTTTTGGATAAAAAATCACTTTGCGAGGGAAGAAAGCCGGAAACGGAGGCAGAAGCCCGCGCAATTCGAAGGATTGGAAGGACGGCGGTGAGAATTGTGATTCCGTGCTCTGTTCCGGCTATGCGCGCGTGTGGGTGAGAATCTCGAATGAGAATGCGCGAGGGAGACGGAAACAGAGATTAGCTTGAACCCAGACACGGTTCAAATTCTGGCCTCCCCCTCCACCTCGGCTCCATACACGCACGCCGACGTCCACGCACATGAATGGGCTCTGGAATGAAATGAATGCAGAGAACGAATTGAATGAATCAAAGGATGAGTGAAGGTCGCCTAATCTGGCCGGGCGTTGCAGACACACGCCTGGAGCGCAGCAACGCGCCTCGGACGACGCGACTAGACCTCCCCCGTCGTCAGGCCGAGCCGGGCCGAGCCGGCTCACAGTGGGCCAGGCGGCCAAAACTCGAGACGCGTTTTTAGCTCCAGAGTCGCTAAACAGGGCTCGAACCGAACGTGCGACCCCACCAATGGATTCCTCGTTCAAGGAGCAATCCATCGGTGCGGCCACGTTTGAGGAACGTCCAAGGATTGAACCAAAAATATGTATATAGTCAAGAACATGAGAACGAAGGCCAAGGATGGGAGCGAGCGTGCCTGCCGAGCGCCGACCGGCGGAGCGTAGCGGAGCAGACCCGATCCTGATCCTCGCCGAGCAGCTGAGACAGAAGAAGAGCAAAACCTCTTTGATTCATTTCCCGGCCATGAATTGTTTATCGCAAACCGGCGAACAACACGTGTCTGGTTGCGCTGCGCGTTTGCGCCGGGCCGTCTCCGAAACGGCTGCGGCATCGTGACTCGGCCCCCGCACTCATTACGACGCTCACAAGGAGGCGTTCCGGGGGCAGCCGGCCGGGCGGAGGCATGGCCAGGCATGGCGGAGGCGGCGGCGCGCCGAAATCGAAATCCCCAGGACGAAGCAGGAAGACAGGTAACCCGAGAGACGTCGCCCTCCTCACCTCATTTCACCCGGGGTGACCGCCGCTACGCCGCCAGGCCGCCACCGCTCTGTGTGTTGTTGTCGACTCAATATGGTTGTCCGCGGACGCTCAATAAAGCACGCATGCGCCTCTGTGTGTGTGTGTGTGTGTGTGTGTCTGTGTGTGGAGGGGAGGGGGGCAACCGACCACACAGTTATACATGGTGTGTACAGACGAGAGACGTCTTTGTGGAGATATGTCGTAAGATCGCTCTATTGAGGAGGACGCGATTAAATGCATTCTTAGAAGGACCAAAAAGCACAAAGGGAGGCCCGACGACGGCAGGGGGCGTGATGGGGGAGGGGAGGTGGAGGGGGGAAGGGGAGGGGGAAGGGGAGGGGCCAAAGGGAGAGGAGGAACGCCGGAGGCGCCAGCGGGGCAGGCGGAGGGGTGAGCAGCTCGAAGAAACTCGACACCGGCTCCCGAGGGTCCTTCCCGCCACGCCTTCATCTTGGAAGAAGGAGAAGGGGAAGAAGAGGAACCCAAAACAACATCACCTCATCATGCAACGATGTACCCGAATTGTGTCGAGAATACCAATCTGCCTATCAGGGACTGTCACTTGGACGTCACTTTGATATCATCATCATCATCATCATCTGGACTTTATTGTGGTCTGCCTGGTGAGGCAACGGACGAACGCATCAATCCGAGCAGGGCATGCGCCGAATTCGTCGAGCTTGAAAAGTCGATTCACGTTTGTCGCTGTGTGGTTTGGCCTCCACCCAAAGTATAACAAGTTTGACAAATTGTCGTCAGGTGGGCCATGTTTTTTATGACACACCATGTATAATAGCTCCTGTGCTCCCAGCATTTTATTCCTTTTTTTTTGTGTGTGCTCACGCATGTGTGTTAGTGCGTGTGTGTGTGTGTGTGTGTGTGTGTGTGTGTGTGTGTGTGTGTGTGTGTCTGTGTGTGTGTGTGCGCGCGCGCCGAGCCCCCGGGCCCAGCAGACCCTTGGCTTCCAATTGAATTCCTTCAAATGGAGAACAGGACTTGCTCGGTGTTTGTATTGACATTGGCACGGGCCGGGAGAGAGAAGAAAGAATGCGTCAGCACGCTGTGCGGCCGCTACTGTAGCGCGGAGGCCAAATAGAGAAGGCAAGATGGAAATGAATTCTAGCGTGCAATCAGATCGCTGTGTCAACCCTAGCGCCGCCCCAGGGAGAGAGAAGGAAAGAATCCAAAAGTTAGCGGGAGGGAAACGGCGCAGGTTTTGTTCCCTCTCGCCTGGAACTCTGGAACGAGAAGTCTCTCCTGTCCGTCCACAGAAATAGTTGATGCCTGTCGTTTTGAGCCTTTGTTTCAAAAGCAGTTGACACGTAGTTCATCCATTCGTTCATCCATTCATTCATTCATTCATTTATTCATTCATTCATTCATTCATTCATTCATTCATTCATCCATTCTTCCACCGTCAACTCATTAACTCATACATTCATTCATACATTCATTCATTCATTCATTCAGTCATTCATTCATTCATTCATTCATTCATTAACTCAGTCATTTATTCATTCATTCATCAGCGCACACAGTGGGCCAGAAGACCGCGCAGCCGGCCAAAATTCCAGACGCTTTTTGAGCTCCAGAGTCGCTAAATGGGACTCGAACCGAAGGTTTGACGCCACTAATGGATTGCTCTCCGAACGAGGAATCCATTGGTGGGGTCGGTGACACGTTTAGAGTTTTGCGCTCGGTCACCTGGCCCACTGTGCGCCTGCCGCTCCAGCCAACCCCAGACGGTGGCACCCCTGGCGGCGGCCGGGCGAAGCTGCTCCCGCGTCCCATTTGACTCGCCCCGCCCCGCGGCCCGCCGCGCGCCGCCGCCTCGCCTCAGTGTCCGCCTGACTCCGCCGCGAGGAGGTTGTGCGCCCGTCCGTTCCTCTGCCTGTCCGCCTGCAGCCGGCCGGCCGACGCGAGTCTCAACACGCGCGCGCGGTTGTGGTGACGGTGATTGTGGCAGTGCTTGCGGATACCCTTTGGATTACCTCCCTCTGGAGCCCGCCATGGGCGTGGCGGATGATGCCGGCCGCGCGGCGACCCCGGCCCGGGTGACGGACTAGACGTCGACTAGACGGCCTAGACTGGACTGACTCTCACTCACTCCCGCCCCAGGACCGCCAGGACCTGCAGCGCGCTAGCATGGCGGCCCTCGTCCTGTGCCTGCTCCTGGTGGGCGCGGCCCCCCTCGGCGCCCGGGCTGGCGGCGCCAGCGTCGGCGGCGACGTGCTGGCGGCCAACCAGGTCGGCGGCCACCTCATCCTGGCCGAGCCCAGGCCCGCCGGCGACCCCCGCTGCCCCCGGCCGTGCACCTGCTCCGGCCCGGCCGTGGACTGCTCGCGCCGCGGACTGGCGCACGTACCCACCAACCTGCCCACCAACATCGAACGACTGTGAGTACCACTTGAGATGGAGATGCGAGAAGGGGAAAGGGGGGGGGCGGGGTCCATGTCCCTACAGCATCCGGACGGTACGGAGAGAATGACCGAACCGTTCATGCGTCAGCAACAAGGTCAGATACGAACGCCCCAACCTCCAGCAGGCTGACGCCGGAACGGTCCGGAGTCCAGAGTCCGGAGGAACCAATCGGCATGCTGCGGCGGCAGGACCTTCACTCTGTAACTCAAGCCGCCGCCGCACCGCCCTGCATGCCGCCGCGCGCCGCGCATGGCTGGGCCGCCGCCCGGACTCCACTCGGAAGCGACACCCGACCCACGCCGCCGGCTTTCCTCCGCGGACTCATGCCGAGAGTCGTCGCTCTGTCTCTCTCGCTCTCACGGGGCGTCCCGTCTGGGTGCGAGAGAGACAGAGCGACGAGAATCAGTCCACTGCGACTGGACTCGCACCGGGGGCGGCCCCGCCCTCGGCCCTGAGTGATCAATGAGGTCCTGGAGGAGGACAGGCCCTCGTCTCCGTGTCACCTCCTTCACACTGGAGGTGAATGAGGTGCGGCTGCCGGCCGGCGGGCGAGGAGCCACTGTAAACAAAGCCCCTTTTGGGGCCGCGGCCGGGTGTCGAACCCGGAACCCCGCGGACGAGTAGTGCCAGAGCAAGTCGTCCAGACCGGCTCGCTGTGCGACTCGTCGGTGCGATATCCGTGCGACCGTCGCGGCACGCCATTGCCGGACCTAGGCGGGAACAGTCTCCCAGGGAGGGAGTACGAGGAGTACAAGGCAGTATCAGGCTCAAAGAGTGCCTACCGAAAAATCGAAAAGAAGTTGGATTTCGAGAGTGTCAGTAACTCGCGCACGCCACAAGTTAAGCAGCAGAAAGCGAAGCAGCCTCGGCACTCCACGGAAAAATTAAATTCGTTGATTCAACGAAAAATTTGTTGTCCCCGTGATAACCGAAATTTTTTGTTCCAGTGACGAAAAATTTGTTGGTCAAACTTACAAACTGTTAGCGCAACAAAAATTACAGCTTATAGAACGATTTATAGATTTTGCCCCTTCAACTAATTGTTTGCTCCGCCAAGGGATTGTTCGTCGTATCAACAAATCATTCATCAGGTGAACAAATTTTGTTCGGTCATCATGGAGGCAACAAATTTTTCGTTGGATCAACGAATTCCTTTTTTCCGTGTCTCTGTTTGTCTCGCACTCGAGGGCCGTTCTGTGGGGGTGCGAGAGAGACGGAGCGATGCAGTCCGCCGGGCGGCGAGACGCGCATTCGAAATGTTCGGCCGCCGCTAATCCCCCAGGCCGATGCAGCCGCGCCGCGCGACCACCAGACCCATTCCGAGAGCTGTTCTCGTCGCGCTGCTGTGCGGGACGCCCCGTGAGTGCGAGAGAGGCAGGGCGTGGCTCTGCCGTCGGTGCCGTCGGTGCCGTGCTCGCCGCCGTCCGCGAGGGCTCAGCCGCGGCCATGCTGGGCGTCGCGGTGCAGCGCGAGCGCGGCGCAGCAGCCGGCCGGCGGGGGGGTCTCTGAACTTGGCCGCGTGGCGGGCGGTGGCGGGGCGCGGCGCGGCGGGGCGCGGCGAGGCGCGGCGGGGCGCGGCGGGGGAGCGGTGGACGCCGTCCGCCCCGTCCCCCAGCTTTGGTCCGGCCGAGTGGAGCAGGAGTGCAGGCTGCGACGGACACCCACGTGGATCACTCCCATCGGCGACGTGCTGCTCCGCCGCCACCGCCATGTAGGGCCGCGTCGCCGTCATGCAGCAGAGCGATTTGCCCCGGATGGACGAGGCCGCCGTCAACGGCCCTCACAGTGGGCCAGACGACCGGTGGAGGCGGTCGAAATCCCGCACGGGTTTTGAGCCCCAGAGTCGCTAAATGGGACTCGAACCGAACGTGCGACCCCACTAACGGATTGCTCTACGAACGGGGAGTCCATTGGTGGGGTCACGCGGCGTTCGGTGCCGGTCCTGTTTAGCGACTATCCGGAGCTCAAAACGGAGTTTTGACCGCCGCACCGGTCCTCTCGCCCTCTGTGCCCCTGCACGGAGGGAATAGCTGACAGGGTCGTTCCCTGGGTCCGCCACTGCACATGGGCCCTTTGTGCGTCAACTGGCGCGGAGGCCGCCGCCCCACCGAGGCTGGCAGTCCGCCGCCGTCGCTGACCGCGATTTGAACGGCAAATTGCTGCCGTGACCAAACTTTGCAGCAACGGCCGCTCTCCAAGCAAAGGCATGCCAGAGGGAATTCCAAAGACCTCACTAGTGTCGGTGCCAGAAAAATAATTCGTACAATGCTTTTTGTATCGAGTGGGTTGCAAACCCCGCCGGTCTTCTGGCCCTCTGTGAAACGCCGAAATGGACGCGGCGCTGGCGGCCGTTCGCCCCGCCCGTCGGCGTGTACCTCATAAATTTGTCCCCCGCGGCACCGTGGCGGTGCAACGCGACGCGGCGGACCCTCGCCGCCGATCCTCGATCCTGTGGGCCAACACGGCCGCGCGCCGCGTCTTATGCGTATTGACTTTGGCGACGCGAAGGGGCTCGGTGAGGGGCTCGGTGAGGGGCTCGGTGAGGGACTCGGTGAGGGGCTCGGTGAGGGACTCGGTGAGGGACTCGGTGAGGGACTCGCTGAGGGACTCGGTGAGGGGCTCGGTGAGGGGCTCGGTGAGGGACTCGCTGAGGGACTCGGTGAGGGGCTCGGTGAGGGACTCGGTGAGGGACTTCGGCGGCAGAAAAGATAAAATAAAAGTGGCGCGGGCTGGTGTCGCTAGTGCGCCCCCTCCCCTCCCGTCTTCGTCCTCCGTCCCCGTTGCCGCTCTACTTGTGTGGCGGAGTTGTCCAAATTGAATTTACAGTGGGGGGAGGGGGGAGGAGTAGCGATCAAAACCCGCCTCGTCCGATCTCGCGTGACGCTTTTTTCGCCGCCGCTCGCTCCGGCCGGCACTTCCCTGTGTTTTTGCTTGCGTCGCGTCGTGTGTAGGAGTCCTGCATTAAGGGTCTCTCTCTCTCTCTCTCTCTCTCTCTCTCTCTCTCTCTCTCTCTCTCTCTCTCTCTCTCTCTCTCTCTCTCTCTCTCTCTCTCTCTCTCTCTCTCTCTCTCTCTCTCTCTGTGTTAGCCATTGGCAGTCCCTGTGGCTAATGATGTGCAGATGTGCGGCGCCCCGTCGGCCCCTCGGCCCACTACACCGCATTGACCCGGTGGACGCCCTGGCCGCCCCGTCGGCACTATATGGCGAGCGGGGCCTTCCAGACCGACAATGTGTGCGCGCCGCCTAATTAAGGGACAATAGGTCTTAAACGCGCCCTGCCCCGCCCTGCCCCGCCCCGCCCCGCACACGCACGACGCGGCAGGAAGACGCCGTCAGGACGATGACGGCGACGAAGGAGTAGAGGAGGCAGATCAGCGGTGGTGACGGAGTGGCTCCGTCGACTGAATTAGGCCCTAGGCCGCCTTAGCCCTGCAGCAGCGCGTCGCCGCGGACAGGTGCGGGAGGAGGAGGGGGAGGAGAGGGGGGCAGTAGTTGCCGCAAGTAGTGTGCGTTATTCGGCACACGTACTACTGGCCGGGGCGCGGTGGGGCGTGGCGCGCTTTAGCACCGTCTGCGTTGTGACGGCGGCGCCTTCGCGTCTGTTCCCTTCGTCGTCCACGTCACTGCGCCGTGCTCCTGGTTCTGGGGCGGAGGGGGGGGGACCCTCCGGAAACCTTTGGTTGGTACATCCTGGGGCAGAGAACCAAACTAAAATTAAAAAAAAAAAAAAAAAACAGCCAAGAAACGAGCTTTTCTTTTTTTGTTCCTACGAGGCCTGTGTAATTTCTGTGTAATTTCAGTAATACGAAATCTAATTGGTTTATTCGATCTTTGTGGTGTGGTCTTTCTCCTTTTCGTGGTCTTCTCGTCTTCCAAGGTTCCAAGCAGGCCCCCTCCGCGAGTTTTCGTGACGCCTCGCCGCCTCGCCCTTGCCGCCGCCTGCCGGTGTGTGTGTGGACCCTGCGGGGCCCTGGTAACTCATGGCCCCGCAGAAACACAATAAATCCGCGGCGAATTTATTTGCAAAGTGCTCCTATAAAGTGTGGGCACGCCACGTAGTATCGATTTCTCGCCTTATTGGCGAGGCAGGCGTAGTTTGCTCCGGCGGCGAGGCCGCTCTTTGTGTGTGTATGTGTGTGTTTGTGTGTGTGTGTGTGTGTGTGTGTGTGTGCGTGTGCGTGTGTGTGCGTGTGTGTGTGTGTATTTGTGTGTGTGTGCGCGCGCGCGCGCCGCAGCCTTTTCCATCCCCAATTCTTCTTTTTCTAATGTAAAAAATGAACAAAAATAAATAAATTTAAAAAAAACAAAAAAATAAGGATACTTTGTGCCTAAAAATGGATTTTTTTTTTTTTATCAAAGTTTGGTATTTTGTTGCGTGCGTTGCGTGCGTGGCGGGGGAGAGGTTCATGGGGTGCTCAGGGAGCGTGAGGTGACGAGGGCGGCGCGGCGGCAGTGCTCGTTGTCCGACACAGACAACCACCGCCAAGCAATTTGGTGGGTCGCGCGGGGCGAGCGGCCAGCGGCGCGACCCGCGGTGTGGAACGTTTTGTGGTTTTGTACCTCTGTTGTGTGGCGGTATGCGCCACTGTGCCGGCTTCGCTTGTGGTGGTGGTGGTGGTGGTGGTGGTGGTGGTGGTGGTGGTGGTGGTGGTGGTGGTGGTGGTGGTGGTGGTGGTGGTGGTGGTGGTGGTGGTGGTAGTGGTGATGTTACGCTAAATGTTTTTGGACAAATTTTGCACGAGACGTCACAAGTTGTACGCAATTTTGTACCCAAAGGGGGAAATATCCGCACAAAAAACTGTGATATCTCGTACAAAATTGTACATAACATTCAGTGTCCGTCTCTCTGCCTGACGGGTTCAAATAATTGCGATTAATGTCGCTCTCTCTTTCTTTCTCCCTGTCTCGGTTACGGAACCCTGGTTCGGCAACCTGTCGTCGTGTCGCCTCCATGCGTGGACGGCCTGTTATCGGCCGGACTATCGCGGCGGAGTGGCCCACTACATGTGTAGGGGACCGTCGTGGCGCGGCGTGGCACAGTGGGCCAGAGGACCGGCGTGGCGCGGCGTGGCACAGTGGGCCAGAGGACCGGCGTGGCGCGGCGTGGCACAGTGGGCCAGAGGACCGGCGTGGCGCGGCGCGGCGTGGCGTTGCGCGGCGAGGTCCCCGTCGTAAACTGATTTAGATGATGTCCCCTGCGCTGGATCACCGCCGGGTCGCTGGAGAAGCTCGCCGCCGACGAGGCCGACGGGCCGCCCTCGGGAGGAGAGGAGGCCCTGGAACGCTAAGAGACGCGCGCTGCATTTTGACGCTCCAGTGGGGTCAGCTGGAGAACACCGCCTGTGGACGGAGCCCGCACTCACAGATTTGTTTCACCTCAGGAACGAAAACTTTAGTGCCTGTGATGGAACACATTTTGATCCCGGACACCAAAGTTTGGGCTCCAAATTTTCCGTTTCAGCGTTTAAAAGTTTGATGCCTGGAACCGGAAATTTGGTGCCTGTGTTCGGGTTGGACGGGTGGAACACATTTTGACCCCGGAGACCACAGTTTTCGTTCCTGATGCGAAACAAGATTTCTCAGTGCGGGCGTTACTCGGTCCCTCTCGCATCCAGTAACGCGTTGGAGCTACCGGGACAGAGTGACGGGGAATCAGGCGTCCGCTGGAACTGCAGACACGCCACTGCCACCGTGCGACAGCGTCACTGGAGAAACTACACCCCTCTCAGACTCGAAATTGACTTTTTGTACATGTTATTGACATTTTGTTAGTAGCACCTCCAGTAATTTGTGCAACAATAATACGCACTTTTCGATTTTGTAATAACTATTCACACATTTGTTTTTAATTATTGACTAAAAAATTTTCCTTAATAATTTACATGCATTGTACGTATCTAAGAAGAAAATACTAAATATTATTGTTGTAGGCAATAGTACCTGGTTGCTGACAATAAAGTCAGTAAGATGCTGAGAGTGTACTGGAGCTGAGCAGCGGACGCGCGCTGGAGAAGTTGGCCGGAGGAAGCGGAGTCCGCAGTATGCACGGACGGCACAGTGGACGGCTAAATGCGATGCCGGGCGATGGCCAGTGGAACTGCTTTTACTTTCACCCCGCCGCCGCAGATCCGACCCAAACGACTCTCGAAATCAGTCTGCCTGGCTGCGAGGCCCTCTTGTTTCGGTTTAGTGCAATTGGCACCCGGGTCATGAAGACGAGGACGGCCTTTACGATAGAGAACCGGTTGCGCTCGCCGCCATTGTTGGCGGACCCGATCGGCCGAGCAAGCCGAGGCTGCTGCAGCCATTGCCGCCGGTTTATGTGCGTTTTCTTTTCGTAAAAGCGTCCATAAATGCCGCTAGATTGCCGGCCAGCTCCTCGCTAGCGACGCGACTGGCGCCTCGAATCGGGCTCCGGGCTGCAGCGTGCGCCTACTGTGCGCGCTGGTGGTCTCGTTGATGAGCAAGGCGGAGCCAGCCCGCCTGGAGTTTACGGGCCTGGAGCCGAGCCTGGAGCCGAGCCTGGAGCCGAGCCTGGAGCCGAGCCTGGAGCCGAGCCCGGAGCCGAGCCTGGAGCCGAGCCTGGAGCCGAGCCTGGAGCTGAGCCTGGAGCCGAGCCTGGAGCCGAGCCTGGAGCCGAGCCTGGAGCCGAGCCTGGAGCCGAGCCTGGAGCCGAGCCTGGAGCCGAGCCTGGAGCCGAGCCTGAAGCCGAGCCTGGAGCCGAACCTGGAGCCGAACCTGGAGCCGAGCCTGGAGCCGAGCCCGGAGCCGAGCCTGGAGCCGAGCCTGGAGCCGAGCCTGGAGCCGAGCCCGGAGCCGAGCCTGGAGCCGAACCTGGAGCCGAGCCTGGAGCCGAACCTGGAGCCGAGCCTGGAGCCGAGCCCGGAGCCGAGCCTGGAGCCGAGCCTGGAGCCGAGCCTGGAGCCGAGCCCGGAGCCGAGCCTGGAGCCGAGCCCGGAGCCGAGCCCGGAGCCGAGCCTGGAGCCGAGCCTGGAGCCGAGCCCGGAGCCGAGCCTGGAGCCGAGCCTGGAGCCGAGCCTGAAGCCGAGCCTGGAGCCGAACCTGGAGCCGAGCCTGGAGCCCGGCCTGGACACTGAAAATCTATCGGCGTGACTTCGTGCCGTTTTAGGGGCGTGAATAAAGAAGTGCCACGCCAGAAAACAGCATGACAAAAGTCACGCCAAATATCGGCGTGACTCAAAAATTCACGCAAATTTGTGGCGTGATTTTTCTGTCATGCCGGTGTTTGGCGTGACTTTGCTCCTAAAACGCATTGTCATTCATGCCAAATGACGGCGTGACTCACATGTCATGCCGTTTTTCGGCTTGAATTTTCTGTCACACCAATTTTTGGCGTGACTATTTGTCACGCTATTATTTAGTCATGTGTCCGACCATTACATTTTCAGTGGAGTGGGGCTCGCATCGCAGGCCGCAGGTGGGGTGCGCTGGTACATCAGCATAGTTAGCGGCACTGTCTCGACTGTCACCAAGAAAACGTTCACTGTGACACGAAGGAAAGAACGGTGCGAGTTAAAATCCCTGTTAAGAAATTAATTCTGTGAATGAGTATGTTTTGTTGACGGGAACAAAAATGGTTTTGATTTAAAATTGATTTCGTTGCATCGAAGCAAATTACAGTAACTTTTCCCTCAATAAAAAGAATTAAGGAAAAGTGTTTTTTTTTTTTTTTTTTTTTTTTTTTTTGGAGGGTGCGTAACGTAGGTCAGCCGCTGCTGCCAGCTCGGAGACGGTGGATTTTGTTAAAACAGAATTTGATTGGTTGGGGAGAAAACAAGACTGGGCGGCTTAAGCGTGACAGTGGGTGACAGGCCGTGCTGGGCCGAGCAAGAGCGACGCTAGAGCGTGGCGAGGCCTCTGTGGTGGCGGTCTGGGGCGGAAAGCCTTCCAGTCCCGGGGGCCTTTTTAAGCCTTCGGGACTCCCGGCCTTTTGAGGCCAGGTTTGATGAATCCAACGGGTGGCTGCGCTCCTGACAGGCCCATGCCGCGCGCTCCAAGTCGCGTGCGTGGTGCGTGTCTCTGTGTATATGTGTGTTTTGAGCGCGCACGTGTGTGTGTGTGTGTGTGTGTGTGTGACCAATTAGCAGTGTGACATTGAGATTAACACTGTCCTCTCCGTGTTTCCACTCATATATGCTTTGCCCTCGCGCTGGCTCCGCCCTTGCGCTTTATTTCTTTTATGTGTCCATGCTCGCTTGTTGTTTTCTTTTGGAACTTTGCTCCTCTCTCTCTGTGTTTACATTTTGGCCCCCACACCCCAACCCCTCATGGCCCGTTCACCTTTCTGAACATTCGCATATGTTTTCGCGCCCTCTCTCTCTCTCTCTCTCTCTCTCTCTCTCTCTCTCTCTCTCTCTCTCTCTCTCTCTCTCTCTCCCTCTCTCTGCCCCCTTGTCCTGGACCGCCCCCTTCTCCAACGCACTGAGAGGCAGCGCATATTTTCAATTGTTGGCGTGTTTGGGTTATGTCACGCCGCGCCCCCTCGGAGGAGAGGAGATTTGTGGGCCCCGTCCGTCCGCGGCATGCACCGAACCGGCACCCCCTCCCCTCCCCCTCCCCCTCCCCACCCCTCCTCCCTGCCCCTGTCCAGCATCCCGCGGCTGTCAGATGTCACCTGTTATGCCTCGCGCGGCCCCCACATGTGCCTCGACCAATCGGAGGGCCCGCACGCTGCGACGCTAAGCCGCTTTTCAGCGCCGCGGCGTGGCGTGGCGTGGCGACGCGTGGCGTGGCGTGGCGACGCGTGGCGTGGCGTGGCGTGGCGTGGCGTGGATCGCCAGGCGGACATCCCCGCGTCACTTGTTTCGCTCCTCCGCGGCACTGAATTTATTTCCATTCTTTTTTTTTGGGGTTGTTATTTATTTTTATTTTTTCTTCGGCGTCGCACGTATCGCGCCTTGGCCCCCTTGACGCCGTGGGGGCGACGGGGTGTCGAACCGGTGACAGCTCGGCCTGGGCTTTGCGCCGCTCCCCTCACTGTGCGGCCCTGGTCCTGGTGGCGGCCAACTAGCGCGGCGCGCTGGTGCGTGGCCGTCCCTTCGTCATCCCTCGGCCCTCGCCGCCGCGTCTCTCTCGCACCCCAACGGCGCGCGAGTGCGAGAGAGATGAAGGGCTGCCGCACAGTGGGCCAGAAGACCGGCGGAGGCGGCCGAAACTCCAGACGCGTTTCGAGCCCCGGAGTCGCTAAACGGGACTCAAATCGAACGTGTGACCCCACCAATGGATTGCTCTCCAAACGAGGAATCCATTGGTGGGGTCACACGTTTAATTCCAGTCCTATTTAGCGACTCTGGAGCTCAAAACGCGTCTGGAGTTTCGGCCGCCTCCACCGGTCCTCTGGACCACTGTGTGCCAGCGGCCGTCCCATCCGGGATGTTTCACGCCCGGCAGCGCAAGTCGGCGACGGCGGCCGCCTCGCCTCCACGTCCCTGCCCGTCCCTGCCCTTCCCTGCCCGTCCCTGCCCCGCCCGGACAGGGGATATTGGCCGCCCTGATTGCGGGGTGCCACTGCCTGCCCGTAGTGCCCCGCGGTCCTGTCCAGTCCCGTGTCCCTGACGTCCACCGTGACGCCTTGCTTGTCGATGCCCGCGCCGCAGCCCGCCCCAGCGCGGCCCCAGCGCGGCCAGCGCGGCCCCAGAGCGGCCCCGTGACGTCCAATTCGCACCCTCCGACGACCCCGGGGTCCGAGCCGCCCTAATTCGCCATGGCTCTCACTCTCACTCTCTTGTTACGGTGCGAAGTCCGCGTTTCCGTCTTCGTCCCCTGCAACATGCGGTGCAGTGCCAAATTTGTCTCTGCTCTTTTCCTTCCTGCTTCCTCTCTCTCTCTCTCTCTCTCTCTCTCTCTCTCTCTCTCTCTCTCTCTCTCTCTCTCTCTCTCTCTCTCTCTCTCTCTCTCTCTCTCTCTCGTCTTCCTCTGTCCTACCTTTTCGTCGCCTTCTCTTGTGTATAGCTCATCCTTTTGCCACCCTGCGTCCATCCTCCTCCTCTTCCTTTCTCTTTCTGTTTCTCTTTTTCCTCCCCTCTCGGTCTCTGCCCCTCCCTGACCTTTGTCTCATCCTCCCTCGCTGACCCGGTGACCGTCGACAGCTCGCACCTGAGCTGCCTGCCTGGCTGCCTGGCTGCCTGGCTGCCTGGCTGCCTGGCTGCCTGGCTGCCTGCCCGCCTGTCGAAGGAGTTCCGAACGGATAATGCATTATTTATCGACTGTTTTGTTTCGGGCGGAAAGACGCCCGGAATGCGAGCGACAGGCCGGGAAAGGGGAGGGGGAGGTCCGAGCCAAGCAGCGGTTGACCCTTCATTCTTGCCCGTTCGGGCCGACCCTCGGCTCTTTCTCCGCGGACGAGGACGAGGTCCTGGTTCCGGTGCTTCCCCCTCCCCCTCCCCTCTCCCTTCCCCTCCCCCTCCCCCCTTTCCCCCGAAACCGAGGGAGTTATATGGGACCCCCGCAGGAAACGCCGGGAAGCGGAGCAGAAGCGGAGCAGAAGCGGGCAGATGGGACTCGGCCGCACAGTGGGTCAGAAGACCATTGAGGCGGCCAAAATCCCGGACGCGTTTTGAGCTATACAGTCGCTAAATAGGACTGGAATTAAACGTGTGACCCCACCAATGGATTACTCTCCAAACGAGGAATCCATTGGTGGGGTCACACGTTCGATTTGAGTCCCATTCAGCGACTCTGGAGCTCAAAACGCGTCTAGAATTTTGGCCGCCTCAACGGTCTTCTGACCCACTGTGGGCCGATCCCTCAAATCGGAGTCCGGCCGCCACGACTCCCCGCGCGGCGTCGTCATCCCCTGCAGCGGAGGCCTTCCTCTGTCTCTCTCGCACTCACGGGGCGGCCGGTGCGAGAGAGACAGAGCGGCGAAAGGGACTCCCGGAATCAGCAGCCTGCTGGCCGTATCCGCCCGCGCCGCCGCAACGGTCTGCGAGGAGACGGCACAGTGGGCCTTCAGGAGGAATAAACAGAGGGAAGCGGCTCCGGCTCCGGCTCCGGCTCCGGCTCCGGCTCCGGCGGCGGGGGAGGCGACTTCGGCAGCCGGACCCTCCAGGAGGACTCCCAGACTTCCGGCAGAGGTCGCCGAATTAGTGTGCTCTGCAAAGACCGTGTTGGTCTGCGCCGCTCGCCTCGCTTGGAGCAGTGTTATTGTGGTGGTGTAGGTGAACGCGCGCGCTGTTGTTGTTTTTGTTGTCGGCGTTGTACGTGCGGGCATGGCGGTGGGCATGTTGTTGTTGCTCGTGCACCTGAAAAGAGAAGGGCGAGGTGCGAGGGGCCTGTGGACCAAGCCAGATAAAGGTGTAGACATGCGGCGGGGCGGGGCGCGGCGGGGGGGGGGGGGGGGACGGGGCGCGGCGGGGCTGAACCTGGGATGGGCGGGATGTGATAAGATTTTTATTCCCCGATATTGAGTCTATATTTCGTCGCCGCCGAGCGAGACAACGTGAGCAGCCGAACAAAAGGTGGCCCGTGGGAATGCGTGTGTGCCTCGGCGGGGCGGGGCGGGGCGGGGCGGGGCGGGGCGGGGCGAGGCCGGTAGTAAGTCAGGGCGCGGCGTGCTGGTGGCTGCCTCCCCTTTCACGCTGCGCGGTCACGGCAGTAAAACGCGTCAAATTTAGGACGTCATCGCCCCGAGCCTGGCGAGGCAGGGCCAGGCAGGGCCAGGCTGGGCAAGGCGCTGTCTTGGAGGGCGTGCCCAGTGCACCGCACTCGGTGTCCTGCCTGACGGACGCCCCGACCGCCGGCCTGACCCGCCGTATACTCTCCGAAGTACTCACACTCCACTGGAAAACGCAGCGACACCGCGTCGGGATACAGTCGTGCTGCCGCCTGCAGCGCACCGGATACTTTACGCCTGGCGCCCGAGTGTCGCGGGTTTGCCTATCCGCGCCTGGTCCGCCTCCCGCCTGGCGCGGGTAGGCAAATTCTGCCTTTACGCATTGGAAAAAAAATACCGAGTGCGAATTGGGAAAAAAAACACCAGGTGCGATTTGGAAAAATACCGGGTGTGAATTGAAAAAAACAAAACAACAGGTGCGAATTCGAAAAAAAATAATACCAGGTGCCAATATAAAAAAATATACCAGGTGTAAATTCGAAAAAAAAACCTGGTGCGGATTGGTAAAAAATACCAAGTACGAATTGATAAAAAAAAAAAATACCAGGTGGTGCGTTGTTGACTTGAAGTGTACCAAAGTCGAGATGGTGAGTGTGGAGGGTGCCGTCTCTAGAGCCCGTTGGACGTTTTGTCATCGAGAAAGCCGCACCTTCTCCAGTGTCGCGCTGCCATGCCGTAGGTGTGAACCACGTGAAACGGACACCGCGACTCTGATGGCTAGAATTACGCCTATTTCGGAGCCACACGGGGCCCATCATGACTTGTTTTTATCGACGTGGCTCCGTGGCAGAAGACCGATGCCGAGAGTCGTCCGCGTCGCTCTGTCTCTCTCGCACCCGCAGGGCACGCCGCATGAGTGCGAGAGAGACAGGGCGACAGTCTGCTGGGGGGCTCGCGATGCCCGCAGCCGGCCCAGGGGGACGGACGGAGTGGGTTACACTGGTCAGCCTTGAGAGACAACGGGGACGCCGCCGTGAGGAAACTTCCAAGACTACTCCGCGGAGTTTCGGGAACGCGTGCGCAAGTGCGATACCTACTCGTAAGAAAGGTTCAGTCCTAGCGGCCCGTTCGAGAAAGACCCAGTTCCTGCTGGATTCCTATCTAACTGAGTCTTTCTCGAACGGGCCACTAGGACTGAGCCTTTCTTACTAGCACTGAGAATGAAAGAGTCTTTATCAATACCCAATTTTGGACGAGGTATACTTTATCACCCGAATTTAGGTGAGGAAAGGTGCATCAGCTACCTATATGGCTACATAGTATTATCGCCCAAATTTGGGCGAGGAAACTTTCCTCACCCAAAATTTTAGTCCTGATCATGACTCTTTCATTCTCAGTGAGTAGGTATTGAATGCGGCCCACTGTGCGGCCCGCTCAAAAAGTCTCCCACTCAAACAATCTGTGCACGCTAGGAGGAGACAATCCCACAATCTTGCGTCAAAAACGGCTGAAATTAGGCAAAAAGCGCGACAAAATCATACAGAATCCTAAGCAATCCGACTCAATCAAACAATCTGTCTACAGGCGGATTCTGAGTGAGGGACCCCTAAGGCTCGCTCGCGAGGAGTAAGGAACTCTCGCGGGGTGTGTCTTGGGCCGGCTCTCGGAGCGCCCTGCCCTTCCCGGTCTACGGGTGGGTGGAGGTATTTTTACTGCTTTAGTGACTCGCGAAGTGATATCCAGGGCCCTGCAGGTCGGCTCCGCACGACTCGTCTGTCTCTCTCTCACTCACTAGGCGTGCCGTGCACAGTAGGTCAGAAGACCGTTAAGGCGGCTAAAATTCTAGACGCGTTTTGAGCCCCAGAGTCGCTAAATGAGACTCGAATCGAACGTGTGACCCCACCAATGGATTCCTCGTTTGGAGAGCAATCCATTGGTGGGGTCACACGTTCAATTCGAGTCCCATTTAGCGACTCTGGAGCTCAAAAAAGCGTCCGGGATTTTGGCCGCCTGGGCCGGTTTTCTGGCCCACTGTGCCGTGGGGTGCGAGCGAGGCGGAGCGAGCCGCGCCGTGAGTCACGCCGCTGGACGCGCACCGCTTGATGGCCGCTCGTCCCTATTTTTCCCGCCCTTTTTCGGGCTTTGTTCGGCGCGCTTTCGCGCGACTGCACCACGGCGAAGGGAATTCCGAAAATGCTGGCTGCTCCCCGTGGCGGCCGCGCTGCCCCCGCACGGTGAGCCAGAAGACCGCGCAGGCGGCCAAAACTCGCTAGACGTGTTGTGAGCTCCAGAGTCGCTCAAAATGGAACTCGAACCGAACGTGTGACCCCACCAATGGATTCCTCGTTCGGAGAGCAATCCATTGCTGCAGTCACACGTTCGGTTCGAGTTCCATTGAGCGACTCTGGAGCTCACAACACGTCTAGAGTTTTGGCCGCCTGCACGGTTTTCTGGACCACTGTGCCCCGGGGCGTCGCGAACCTGTTGACGACCGCCCGCGTCGTCGCGGACCGATTGGCTGCCGGCTCGGCCAGGGCGGCGGTGGCACTGTGCTGCTTCATCGTCCTGGACGACAGGGAAGTCCTGGAAGTCCACGCGGCCGGCCGGGCGCTGCTGGCGGTTAGTGACTAAATAAATGGACGACGGCGCAGCGACGGCGACGCGACCACCAAACACAGGGCAGGCCGTCCTGCCGCGTTGCCTTCGTTCCCGTCGCCTTTCGTCTTCCCTGAACTTCATTGTGGACCCCCCGCCCCCCGACACCTCGTCCGCCGTCCGCCTCGCTGCTAAATAAATTATGAGTGTGTGTGAAGGACGGGGGTACACAGAGCCGGGCGAAGGGAGGCAGTAAGCGGGTTGGTCGTGTTTTACACCAAAAATACTACGTACGGGCCGGCGGCTGTATACGCCCCCCCCGCGCACACTCACTCACTCACACTCACACACACGCGCGCGCACTCACACACACACACTGTCAGGGCGCGCACGCGAACACAATGCCCCCGGCGTCGTCGTCGGCGACCCTATATCGACGAAGTCCGTGGAACAAAGCGGTAAAGGGGGTGAGGTTGTAGTGAAGGCGCCACGGGTACCGGGGGTGGGTGGGGGTGCGCAGGTACTGGGTGCTGGCGGACAGACGTGAGTAAGGGCCGGTAGGCATGCCGCACAGTGGGGCAGAAAAATTCTAGACGCGTTTTGAGCTCCAGCGTCGCCAAATAGGACTCGAATCGAACGTGTGACCCCATCAATGGATTTCTCTCCGAACGAGGAAGCTAGTGGGTGGGGGTCACACGTTCGGTTCGAGTCCTACTTAGCGACCCTGAGGCTAAGAACGCGTCAAGAATTTGGTCCGCCGGCGCCGGTTGTCTGGCCCACTGTGGGCCGCCTAGCTCGTGCAAGCCCTGGCCGTGCATGCCCTGCGCTCCTCGGCCGTGATGCTCCTCCGCTTCTCCGGCGGCCCCGCGCCTGCATTGTTTCAAACGGCGCCCGGGCTATCGGCCGGAATATTCATTGGCCCCGCGATAACCTCTCTCTCTCTCTCTCTCTCTCTCTCTCTCTCTCTCTCTCTCTCTCTCTCTCTCTCTCTCTCTCTCTCTCTCTCTCTCTCTCTCTCTCTCTCCCTCCCTCTCCCTCTCCAGCAGCGCTAAAAGCAGTTCTCGTTTTCCGGCGTGGCCGGTGTTTGAACCCGCGACCTCCTCTCTCTGTCTCGCTGTCTCGCGCTATGCCCTCCCGCGGGGTCCGCGTTCGCTGCCGCGTCAGTCTGTTCCCGCATGCTCGCTGCGCCCTTTCGCCCTTCCGCAGCCCGCTTTTATATTACGCCAGTCCGAGGTTCAAACGGCCCCCCTCTTTGTTTGTTGCTCGACGCGCAGGGACAGCAGACTGTTTTTGTTGCTATTTGTTGTTGTTGTTATTGTTATTATTGTTGTTGTTGTGGTGGTGGTTTTTGTTGTTGTTTTGCTACTGCTGCTGCTCGCTAGTTGTTGTTGTTTTTGGGGAGGTGAAGCGAAAACGGCAAGGAAATGAGCAGCGCGGCGGCAGCAGCAGCCTGCAGAAGGCCAATCAGTCAGAGTGGATACCTTGCATTATCATCTCTCAATTCCCCGTTCCTCCGTTTTCCCTCTGCCGCACCCACCCTCTTCCCTCTGCCGCACCCACCCTCTTCCCTCTGCCGCACCCACCCCCTTCCCCCTGCCGCACCCACCCCCTTCCCTCTGCCGCACCCACCCCCTTCCCCCTGCCGCACCCACCCCCTTCCCTCTGCCGCACCCACCCCCTTCCCCCTGCCGCACCCACCCCCTCCCCCCTGCCGCACCCACCCTCTTCCCTCTGCCGCACCCACCCCCTTCCCCCTGCCGCACCCACCCCACCCCTTTTCACTTCCCCCTCCCGCCTGTTGCCTTATCGCCACTTCACGCCGTTCCTCGGCCGATCCAATAAGTACCCGCCGTGCCACCGCACCCCGTTCACACCGCGGCCGTTCACCCCCTGGCCGTCGTGACCGGCCCTGGGTCCCTGGACCCGGGGACTGGGTCCCTAGACCCGGGGAGGGGACTGGGTCGCCGGCAACCGGGGACCTCGTTCGGAGAGCAATCCATTGGTGGGGTCATACGCTTGGTTCGACTCCTATTTAGGGACTCTCTATCTCCTCCGGGACCGCCTCCGCCGGTCTTCTGTCCCACTGTGCCCAGCAGACCGCGCTTCCCGCTGCAGCCACTGAAAATTTAATGGAAAGGCTTTGCGCCAAAATATGGCGAGACAAAAAGTCTTGCCATTTTATGGTCAGACCTCCCCTAAAGTCTCGCCAAGAGTTGGTCAGACGAAAATGTCTCGCCACAAAATGGTGAGACTTTTTTTTTGTCTGACCGCGGTACAGGATGCATGGACCATATTGACTCGGTTCAAAGGTCTGACCACATTGTGGTCAGACACAAAAGTCTCGCCATTCTGAGGCGAGACATTTTTGTCTGACCAAACCTGGGTAAGACATTTTGTCTCGCCTCTGGAGTGGCGAGAAGTCAGACCTCTGGATTCATACTGAGACTGTTAAAAAGGGTTTGCGTTTGAATGCTATGAGAGAGCGGCCGCCGTCAACGCCCCGAGCAGCCGGCCCACTGTGCGGCCTTCCCTCGACGAGTGATTTAATTAGTCGCCCCGCATTGTCCGCCTCGCGATTTTAATAACGGCCACCGCCAAATGTGATAACAACAACAACAACAACAACAACAAAAAGAGCAAGAGAGAGAGAGAGAGAGAGAGAGAGAGAGAGAGAGAGAGAGAGAGAGAGAGAGAGAGAGAGCGAAAGAGAGAAAAAAGATGTCACGCTTTTGTGTTTCCCTGGTTCCGTCCGAAACGCGAATTATTTCGTTGTGGCCATTATTACGTGGCCGTAATTGACGGGGAAGCAGCATTTGGAGCGGAGAAAAATAAATAAGGACGCTAGAAAGGATTGAGAGGAAGGGACAGGGAGTTGCGCGGCTGGCTGTGGCGGCTCAAAGCCTCACACAATATTAATTAAATAACGCACGGAGAAAACCGTTTGTTCGTATGCAAAGTATTTGAGCATGCCTAATATTCGCAATTTACGAAGGTTTTTGTTCGTACAAAAAACTACATAGTGAGTACCTAAGCGCCACCCCACCCAACCCCCATGATAATATATATATTATCATGCCCCAAGTGCTCACTCCTAAAACCTTACGAAGTACTTTGAGCATTCCAAATACAAACTAATAAACTTTGTTATTCAAAGAAATAGTTCTTAAATTACGAAGTATTTTCTTTGTAAGCTTATGTAGGCTCAAATTACTTTGTTATAACAAGCTGCTATTCTTTGTAAGGCCTAAAATAGTTTGTAAGGTTTCCTCAGTGCTGATTTGCCCACTCCCGTCAGACCGGCTGCACGGAGAAAACCTTACAAACTATTTTAGGCCTTACAAAGAAAAGCAGCTTGTTATAACAAAGTATTTTGAGCCTACATATGCTTACAAAGAAAATACTTCGTATACAAACTATTTCTTCGTATAGCTATGTAAATTAGTTCGTATTGTATTAGTTTGTTTTTGTAAATACGTCGTAAGGTTTTAAGCGTGTGCGGATCCGCCACTGTGGTGAAGTGAAACGGAGGGCAAGTTGCTCGTGCCATTGATTAGGTGGTGGCGACGATGAAGCAGCGGCTGGAGGACTGGCCCCGAGGTTTACCCAGTGCGCGGCGGCCGGCGGCGGCCGCACCAGAGGGAGGCTGCTCGCCGCTTAACGAAGTTGGATGACCGAGCCGCACGACTTGGCCCACCCTGAGTCTTTCCCGCTCGCCTTCTTTCCGCTACAGGGATTGCGTGTGGGCCAAATTAACCAAGATTAACGAGGGCCTAAGTGCGGACACCCGGAGGCGTTGACCCGCCGCGCGCATACGGCGCACAGTGGGCCAGCCGGGCTGCTGCCGGCAGACGGACCCCGAGAGTCGCTCTGTCTCTCTCGCACCCGAGCGGGACGAATGCGAGGCAGACAGAGCGAGTCCGCGGCTCGACCGCCTTGTCATGACTGTTAATGTCGCGCGCAGTGCTTCGCCAACTCGGGCGCGGACTTCTGGACGTGCCGGGGGTGGTACCCGTTTTAAACTGCAGAGACCGCGGTAATTATCATTCATCGCGCTGTCCCTCTCGCACCCCGACGCCGCGAGAGAGAGCCTGCAGGGAAGGCGAGGGGTCCATCTCTCAGACCAGGAGTGTACAGTGTACCACAGGATTACTGATTACCAGTGATTACCTACTAAAATACTAAAAAAAAAAAAAAAAAACGTTAACGCTAACGCTAACGTGAAAGCAGATGATACGAATGTTTATTATAATGTATGTTTGTTTATTACTTAATTCACAAAAATTATTTTAATGTATGGCTGCTTATCACTTAATTCACAAAAAAATGTTTATTTTAATATAACTTTTAGATATCTGAATGTGACATTGTGTTCTGTTAACATGTTCGAAATGTCGATGGTAGTACACTGATATCCCCAATACCACTTGTGTTGGGTATCATTTTCTTTGTTTCAACGCGAGGATGCACAATATGTAGGCCAATCACGTGAATACTCAAAACCCGTCAAATTGGTTTTTAGTACTAGGCCGGCCATCGGTGCGGTGCGAAGGCCCGACAGAAACCAGACGCCGCCCCAGACGCGCCCCGGGCCCTGGCGTCCACTTGACCCTGCGCCGCGGAGACCTTCCTCTTCCTCACTCTGCGCCACTTGTAAACGGACGCCGCGCATCCGTTCCGCCCTAGTACCAATGCGAACTTTTGCGGGTATCAGTTAAATAGTTGAAAGGATGCTGGATTCTGCATCCTCACGTTCCAACGAGAAAAATGATACCAAATAAGACTAGAGGGCTGCGCTGCTGGTCCTCACCGCCGCGCCGGCTGCGCTGCGCGCTGCATGTAGAGTCCTATAACGGGCGGACCCCACTTGGTGGCTGTCTGCCAGCTATAGGACTCTGGGTGCGGGGCGCGGCGCGGCGCGGCGCGGGCGCGGCGCGGCCGAGCGCCCTCTGCCCATATAATCTTCTAGTCTAGCCATCCAGCCGCCGCTGCCTTGCCAGCGAGGCGCTCGGCCTCTTGTACGCTTGCTAGTCAGGCAACGAGGCAGGCAACTGCTGCCTGGCTAGCCGGAAACTCGGTACTCGCTCAGCACGAGAGTACAAGCACGCTGATACGTGAACGTATCATCTGCTAAAAAACTCTATGGTTTTGGCCAGTTAAGAGGATTTTTGGCCTATTTTCATCAGGATAAAAAAACCCAAAAACCCATAATAACAGCGAAAATACGCAGTTTTGGCATGTGATTACCAACGAAGTGTACACACGTTTGCCAGAGTGGTGGGCCCCTCGAGGGAAGGGCCACATTGCGACACGTCCCGTGTGGGGCGACTAAGACGACGCCCGCCCCGTGGGGCACGCGCGTTACCGTGCGGACGACGCACAGTGGGACGACGCTCAGTGGGACGACGCACAGTGGGACGACGCACAGTGGGACGACGCACAGTGGGACGACGCACAGTGGGACGACGCACAGTGGGACGACGCACAGTGGGACGACGCACAGTGGGACGACGCACAGTGGGACGACGCACAGTGGGACGACGCACAGTGGGACGACGCACAGTGGGACGACGCACAGTGGGACGACGCACAGTGGGACGACGCACAGTGGGACGACGCACAGTGGGACGACGCACAGTGGGACGACGCACAGTGGGACGACGCACAGTGGGACGACGCACAGTGGGACGACGCACAGTGGGACGACGCACAGTGGGACGACGCTCAGTGGGACGACGCACAGTGGGACGACGCACAGTGGGACGACGCACGGTGGGACGACGCACAGTGGGACGACGCACAGTGCACTGAAAACTGAATGGAAAGACTGTCTGACCACGGAACAGGCCGCATGGACCGTGTTGAATGGGTTCAAAGGTCTCACCATATCGTGGTCAGACAAAAAAAGTCTCACCATTTTGTGGCGAGACATTTGTGTCTGACCAAATTTTGGCGAGACTTTCAGGTCTGACCAGAACTTGGTGAGACTTTTTTTTGTCTCGCCTCTGGAGTGGCAAGAAGTCTGACCTTTGGATTAGTAGTGTGGACGCACGGCGCGGCACGGCCGGCTGCACCAGGCAGGCTCTGTCTCTCTCGCACTCACGGGGCGTCCCGCAAGGGTGTGCGAGGCGGACAGAGCGACGGAGTTGGGAGTCAAGTCCGCTGGGGAATTATTGATTCCCTGGAATGCAATCCTTGGCTCGGCCCGGTCAGCGGGGGGCCTGTGCCCCCCCCCCCTTCCTATTCGACTCCCCCTCCCCCCTCGAAGGGGTCGCTTTGTACCCTGCGGCCACAAGACACGCACGACGGCGAGAACAAACTCGGGGGGGAGCTGTTTGAACACACAACTTGCCGCTGCCACTGCTGCTGCTCTGCGTGTTTGACTCTGCGCGGCCAATATATCGAGTGTTTCCGTCCGGCGTGCCGGCCGCCATGGCTCCGTGCTAGAGTCCTAGATGTGCTAGAAACGCGCCGAGAGTACACTGTGTGTGTGTGTGTGTGTGTGTGTGTGTGTGTCCCACACCTCCGTCCCTCCCCCGTTTCCCATAATCATTTCTCTGGCCGCTGCGGAAACGAGATCCCCCAGCCAATTATCATCCATGCAGTCAGGCAGGCAGCCAGCCAGGCAGCCAGGACAGGCTGTCCGTACCCGTCGCGAGTGCTCGAGAGCCTTTGCCTCACGCCTGGCCCACTGTGGCCCTGCTACGGAAGGGAAGCCGCTGATGAGAGGTTGGTTGGTGGAGCTGCGGTTGGCTTAGACTGGTGCTGCCATTTTGTTTTGAATTTTCGTTGCCTTTTTTCGTTTTTATTTATTTTTCAGTGTTTTGGTGGATACTAATGCGATGCGTGACTTTCAGCGGAGTCCCTACCGGAGGTGCTGGTTCGTCCTTGACGCCGCACAGTGGGCCAGAGGACCGGCGCTGGCGGCCAAAATTCCTCCGGTCTTCTGGCCCACCGTGCGCCGTGAGGTAGTCGTGGTGCCAGATTGGACTCGGTTTCGTTTCTCCACCGGAAACACTGCTGGAACATCCTGGAACATCCTGGAACATCGTTAGCTCTAAAATGACGCGTTTTACGGCGCGGTGTCTCCCACTCTAGATTGCCGCGCCGGGCGGCCCACCGTGTCCCGCGCGCGTTGACTTCCTGGAAAACCATTTTGCCCGCAATTACTACAGGACGGACGTACAAAGAATATAAGGAGGCGCATGAGGTGCGGCCCGGGGAAAAAAAGGTGCGGGGGGGGGGGGGAGGAATAAGTGGGAAGGAAGAGAAAGGTAGGAGGCTCGGACGGGAGGAGGAGAACGGGATCTTAGTGTGAAGTTGAAATTATGATGGTTTTGACTGGGTTTTTACCGAGGTGGGGGCGGTGTGGGTGGTGGGTGAACCGTTCAGGGACGCCCTGCCTGACTGCACCGAAGCCCCCCCCCCCCTCCGGTAGCCTCGCGGCGTCTCTCTGCGGCGCCGCATAACAGCGCAATTACGTTCTTATTTTTAAAAGCGGCCAAAAATAAGAGGCGGAGATCGAGAAGAAATCTAATAAACTGCGGCGGCGGCGGCGGCTGTGGATGTTTGTAAGGTGAGGGCCAGGGGGAAAAGGGGGGTGGGCGGGTATTTCGAGTGTCGCTGTCATAACGGCGCATAACTCGTGAAAAAGTGGCGGCACGGCGGTGGCAGGCGGGGCGGGGAGGGGGGGGGGGAGGGAGCCGCTGCACAGTGGGCCAGCAAGAAGACCGACGCAGGCGGCCGAAACGGAGCGGCTTTGTTTGTCCTACCATCCTACCCCTACTTTTTAGACTTAATTCCAATGGATTCCTCGTTTGGAGAGAAATCCATCAGTGGGGTTACGGTTACGTTCGGTTCGAGTCCTGTCTAGCGACTATCTGGGGCTTAAAACGCGTCTAGAGTTTTAGCCGCCTCCTCCCGTCTCCTGGCCCACTGGGCGTGTGTGTCGGACTCTTTTTCTGCAGACCGAGGAGGATGAGTTGGTCGGCCTCTGGGCGGCTGGCTGGCTGGGTTGGGGTAGCTCGGATAGTGCAGACAGAAGTGCCCCGGGGCGGAGAATATACTATCGCAAGCCTCTCTGCTGTGCGTGTGGTGCCCTTGGTTCCGCCTTGGTTCCCGCCCGGCTGCACTGCAAAAAAATTTCTGAAATTTAAGACGTAAAAATGTCTTAAACTTAATAATATTTTGAAATGATATGAAAACTCAGAAAAGTTTGTGAAAAGTGCTATAATTTATTACATTTACCAAAACTAAAATGAAAAGTAAGAAATAGTTGGTAAATTTCAAAACCATTTTGAAAACTCATAAACTGGGTTTGTCAAAACTAAGGTTGCCTTTTAAAAGTAATAATTCGTCTCTTAAAATCCAGATGACTTATGACTTTTCACAACTAGATTTCTGAAACTGTTTCAAGTAAAGGTTGAACGCTTCAGCGAGTGCGGTCACATTCAACGTAAATCGAAGGTTTAGTTTGATAAATTCCCGCGAACTGTTGACAAGCTACTTCTCACATGGTATGGTCCACAGTCAGCCGCTGGGTCCAAGGCCACGTTTCACAGACCTACCGCTAGGTGGCGCTTGGAGCGCCGTGACCATTTCCCGATTAGTATTTCCAATTAATGTTTCTAAAATACCTTCTTTTTGCAAATGATACTAAATGTTGCGTTCGTAAATATCTTCTCTATCGGTTAGCTAAAAGTATTTAACAAAATATTACACTGATGTAGAGAAAAACGCATTTTCATGTTGCCACTCGCTGGCGTCTACGGTCGGACCTGAGGTTAGGTGCACGCACAATCCTCCTCCGTTGTGTGGTTCATCCCACCAGTGACGAAAGCAGGGAGAGTGGTCCTCTTTTTTCAATAACCTATTTTTGAGTGCTGGTCCAGTTCTGGCGCATGATGCACGTTGTATTGAAGACTTCCATCACACACACATGGAATCTCGGACGTCAGTACAGTCGTTCTTACCTCCCACTTTAGTCTAATATAATTATGAAATTTAATAAACAAAATTCTATGAGTTTTAAAAATTTGGTTATTAGTTTTAAGAGGGGAAAGTTTCTTACTTTTAATAGCAAAAAATCTTTGTAAACTGCTTCACAAACTAGTTTCTTAAAATTAAGATGGATTTTTTTTGCAGTGTGCGTCTGCACTCGGGAAATCCTCCCTCCACTTTTCCCCAGTTTTTATTTGCTGCATAGTGCCGTGAAGTCCCGATTTCGTTGAAGTGGCGCGGCTTTCGACGTGATAACTGCAATCGCAATCACGCTCTATTAGGATGCCAGAGTGCTGTTTACGAAACTCTTGAAATAGTCAGGTGGTCTTTTTGAAAATTTTATCAAGGAACGGTACAAGTCTCATTCCGCATCAACAATAAAAGTCTAGTTGCTTGGCAGAACAAAAACAAAATTCGTACCTGTTGCTGTGCGGTTTTGACACCTGGTTTTCAGTGACATGCGTTCCATTTTGCCACTGTCTGAGCATAGTCCTTCATAAAAAAAAATTCGGTTTCTCTCTCTCATACTCTCTCTCCCTCTCTCTCTCTCTCTCTCTCTCTCTCTCTCTCTCTCTCTCTCTCTCTCTCTCTCTCTCTCTCTCTCTCTCTCTCTCTCTCTGTCTCTCTCTCTCGCTCGCTCGCTATGGGCCTAGGAAGGGAGACCGTCGAAGGGAGTCAGCCGAGAACGGAAGCGAGAGAGAGGGAGAAGCGGGCTGACAGAGAGATCCCGGCCATGTCTTATTACGTAGCCCGGGGACATTTCAAGTCTCCTCTCGCGCTTGCCATCCCTTATTGTCTTGTGTTGGTGTGGCTTGTGTGTGTGTGTGTGTGTGTGTGTGTGTGTGTCCGCGCGCGCGCGCGCTCATGTGTACGCGTGTGCGCGGTGTGTACGTTGGCTGTTCGGCAGCGCCTCTCTTCCGGCGCCGCCAACCTCCTCACACTGGTCGGAAGTCGCTTCTTACCTGCAATCCTGGCTGGCAGCCCTGGCAGCGGCTCGGGAAGCTCATTGGAGCGACGAGTGATCGGGGAGACCCCTCCTGTCCCCTCCCTCACCGGGACCGCCGGGACCCCAGTGGCGTGGTGCCTGACTCAGGCCCATTACACACACGCGCGCGCGCACACTCACACACACACACACACACACACACGCGCGCGCGCGCACTCTCGGATCCGCTCCGCTGGACACCTGTTAGTTCCTGGCGGCGACGGCTCGCCCCGCTGACCGACCATCCCCTGGCCACCCCTGCCCTCGGGGGCCGCCTCCCTGGGCGTCGTCGTGTTCGTGTCCGCCGCACAGTGGGCCAGAAGACCAGCGCAGGCGGAAATTCTTGACGCGTTTTGAGCTCCAGAGTCGCTGAGCAGGCCTCGTACCGAACATGTGACCCCGCGCTCAGATTGCTCTCCAAACGAGGAATGCGGGCAAAGATTTTGAGATTCGTTTGAATCGCGCTCCTGCACTGTCGAGTGGCCCTTCCTGGCGCGGTACCTGCAAGGACATAAGGGTGTGCGAATATAGTTCGGTACCGAATTGAATCGAATCAGGCAAGATTCGATTCGATTCGGAGACAAATTCGCGGAGTTCGCCCTCGAATAATTCGAAATTTCGAAGCGTTGGTGGTTCATTTACGAACTAAAGGTGCGCAGATAAAAGAAAAATGTATAAAATGACAGAAAATTTGAGTCGGCATCGAATCGCATAGTTCGATTCGAATTCGATTCGGCTACTTTTTCCAGATTCGATTCGAAAACTAATTTAAGATTCGATTCGGATTCGATTATTCGAAACAAAAATTCCTTGATTCGCACTCCCTACAAAGGACAGAACACAGTCGGGACGGAACGTCCCAACCGACTCCACCTTGTCGACACGACCTTGGATGGAGTCGATAAAGAGCCCTACAAGGCGTCCTACACCGTGGAGCCCACATCGCGTCGTCCTACACGCCGTCCTACACGGCGCCCTACACGGTGTGGTCCCTGCGGGTCCCTGCGGGTCCCTCTGGGTGGCGCCATTGAGTCGTTAACAAGGCACAAAAAGCATCACGGGGAAAAGGGGTTTGGTTCGGAACCGCTTCAATGTCACTCGGCTCCTCTGTCTGTCTCTGTATGTATGTCTTTGTGTCTGTGTGTCTGTGTGTCTGTCTGTCTGTCTGTCCTTCTGTCCGTCCGTCCGTCCGAAGCACAGTGGGCAAGAAGACCACCACACGCGGCCAAAACTCAAGACACTTCTTAAGCTCCAGAGTCGCTACACAGTGCTCGCACCGAAGTGTGACGCCACCACTGGATTCCTTGTTGCGAGAACAATCCATCGGTGAGGGTCACACGTTCGGTTCAAGTCCCATTAAGCGACTCTGGGGCTCAAAGAGCGTCTAGAGTTTTTGCCGCCTGCACCGGTCTTCTGGCCCACAGTGCGAAGTCCCGCAGGAATGGAAAGTGGACGGTATGCCGCAGTCAGTGTGGTATTGGCATACATTGGGTCAGCACATTCTGGGGGCGGGCGGATCGGGAAGGCGAGGGAAACCAGGAGCGAGGAGCCAAGAAGCGGTCCCTCGAAAACGTCGCCGCGCGGCAACATGGTCAGCCCTCCTTTACCTGCTGCACACCTGATTTAGATTTCAGAGCCCTTTTTATAATGGAGAAGGGCAGGGCGAGCGGACTGATGGACGGACAGGCAGACGGACCGACGGACGGGCGCACAGCGTGAGGGGGCGGCGGCGGCGGCGCGCGGCACGTAAGATGGCCTGATAACGCCGCGTGTTTGGTCACGGACACAAACGTTTTCATATTCGGAGAGACACGATCTCGGAGGGCCTGGCGCGCGTTTTTACAGTGATGCACTCCTCGCGCTGCGTCCTCTTGCATCCTGCTGCATCCTGCTGTATCCTGCTGCATCCTACTGCATCCTGCTGCAACCTGCTGCATCCTGCCTGGAGAGAAGTTTCTCTGACGCAACGCAGCTTTGATCGAGACTCTTCTTCACACGACCAACTCGTTCACTCGGCTTCGATTGTTTCCAGCCCACTGGGATGGTCGTCACCGCACGCCAACGGCCTTGGACTGACTGGTTGCCGAGGGTGTGGAGTTCCCCACACTTGGTTTGACAGCTAGTGCACTCATCACACGGCGTCAGGATTATGCATAGTCGAGTACCTTACGGCATGTCACTGTATGATTGTACGTGTTCAACGACGCAGCGCTCCAAAACAATATGTGTTCAACGACGCAGCGCTCCAAAACAAAAGTGCGCTCCTACATCGGATTTATTTTTTTCGAATTGCGTCACTTGGCATCATGACTTTTGCCGACCCGGCTGTGTCCGTAAACATGCAGCACGCGCGGCCTGCACGGACTGCATGTGTGCGATGCGTGGGCAGACGACCAGCAGGGAAAGGGGAAGTGTGAGAGTGTGTGTGAGTATGTGTGTGTATGTGTTGTTACGGCCGACATTTGTGGCCCGGCGACGCATCGCGGTCCAAGCGAGACACCCCGACCCGGCTTGTTGCCGGCTGGTCTGGCGGAAACATACGCATGCCAGCAAAACGACTGTCTCTCTCCATATTGCCCCCCCCATTCTCTCTCTCTCTCTCTCTCTCTCTCTCTCTCTCTCTCTCTCTCTCTCTCTCTCTCTCGCTCTCTCTCCCTCTCTCTCACTCTCTCTCTGGGCATCTCTCATCTGAGGAGATTTGCTCTCTCTTTCAACCCTGTCCTCCCTGCTCCCTTCTAACTTACACCTATACCTCCTCGCTGCGCTCTGTCGTATGGGCCTCCCTTGTACCAGACACACAGACATGTACGGACGCACACATACACTATGGACACACACACACAAAGAGAGAGAAAGAAAGAGAGAGAGAGAGAGGGAGAGAGAGAGAGAGAGAGAGAGAGAGGGAGCGAGAGAGTGAGAGTCACTCACCTCGTTACAGGCTCGTGCTTTTATTGTGGGTCCGTGCCCCCTCCTCTTTTTGATAAAGACGTGCGCGTGTGTTTGTGTGTGTGTGTGTGTGTGTGTGTGTGTGTGTGTGTGTGTGTTTGTGTGCACCGCTGGCAGGTGGCGAGTGCTGGCGTGTTTTTACGTCGTCCAGCGATTCTGGTGGCGTTCCGGCCGGTCGGGCGCACAGCGGCGCACAGTGCAGCACAGTGGGCCCGGCGAGGCGCCTCCTCCGCTGCTCCGTGTTTGTTGGCGTACCTGGTACTCGGTACTCATCATTACAGTGTGGCCCGGGCTGGTCCGGCAGACAGGGGAGGGGGGGGGAAGCGTAAAATTAGCCGAGTGCACCGACGTTCGGAAGCCTTGCTGTCGTGAGCTGTTTGAGTTACACGTTCTCCGACGCAAGTGCGCTGTTTGTTATCTCTTTTGAAATTTCGCGAGTTCTGAGCTTCGTCGTCTCTGTGAATACACTGCTGCAACAACTGACAGCGTTTACGAGGGCGGCTTCCTAGAGGCGCGGCTATTGGCTTCTCGACCGGGAGCGATCTTCACGTGCGTCAGTTTCGTCGGACTGTCAATGTTACTCCGCTTTTGCTGGGTTCCAGAACCCAGCTTTCAGTCGTGAGAACCTAAACTTTACAGGAGCCCGAGCTCTACGTCTTCTCGCCGTAGTGCTGCTTAGGGCTGACCGGCACCGTCCGAAAACTTGCGCCGCGCAGGGTGCAGCGGGGCCTACAACGTCAGCGGAGCTATGTGCCCCCTCCCCTCCCCACCCCTTCCCCTCCCCTCCCCACCCCTTCCCCTCCCCTCCCCACCCCTTCCCCTCCCCTCCCCCTCTCCTCGCCATCACGGCAACTTCCAGTACTTCCAGGGCACCCAGCCCCGAGTTGGACCTGATCGGGAAGCAGAGGCCACACCGCGAGATTGCCGCGTCTTGGCTTTCGGGGGGCTTCGGGCGTAAAAATGGGCAAAAGTGCCTGGAAGCCTGGCTAAACCCGGCGGCGGAGGGAACGCAACGCGGCGGGGCTGCGGTGCCGTGAGCACAGCAGTCTGATTCCGCGGGCCGCGGGAGTCACGTTCTCTCTCTCTCTCTCTCTCTCTCTCTCTCTCTCTCTCTCTCTCTCTCTCTCTCTCTCTCTCTCTCTCTCTCTCTCTCTCTCTCGGGGCATCCTGCACAGGTGCGAGAGAGACAGAGCAACGAGAACGACTCAGCGCTCTTTAACGGTGTCGTTTCCTTCTTTTTGTTCGCAGGTGAGTAGAGAGGCCCTTCCAGCCCCGCCAGCCTTGCAGCATGCACGCGGCCCTCGGCCAGCTGGCTGCCTCTGGCTGCCTCTGGCTGCGTCTGGCTGCCTCTGGCCGCGTCTGGCCGCCTCTGGCTGCGTCTGGCTGCCTCTGGCCGCCTCTGGCTGCGTCTGGCTGCCTCTGGCTGCCTCTGGGCTGCCTCTGGGCTGCCTCTGGGCTGCCTCTGGGCTGCCTCTGGGCTGCCTCTGGGCTGCCTCTGGGCTGCCTCTGGGCTGCCTCTGGGCTGCCTCTGGGCTGCCTCTGGGCTGCCTCTGGCCGCCTCTGGGCTGCCTCTGGGCTGCCTCTGGGCTGCCTCTGGGCTGCCTCTGGGCTGCCTCTGGGCTGCCTCCGGTTGCCTCTGGCCGGTTCGCCCGCAGCCCCGCGGAGGGCGCCACGGCCGCCTCCATTTGTGTGTACGTAAAGACGTGTGTTGCCGGTTTGTAATCACAGCGTGCATGAAATTCCCTCCGCGGGCAAAAGGGGGGGGGGGGGGTGAAAAAAAAAGCGAACGTCGCGAGGACCGAGGCAGGGTGGGGATTTTTGCGTCGATTTCTGGGCTGCAGTACGGCTTCCTCTTATTGCAGTCTGTCTGTCCGTCCGTCTGTCTGTCTGTCTGTCTGTCTGTCTGTCTGTCTGTCTGTCTGTCTGTCTGTCTGTCTGTCTGTCTGTTCGTCGGCAGTCCGTCGGGCGGGTACCTACAGCGGCGGATGTTGGTCCGCTCGGTGGGTCGACGCCCTGCGAGTGCCGCATGGGAAAGCGAAGCAAGAAGCCGCCGCTGCACTTCTGTACTTTGTTCCGTGCCAAGCTTGTTAGTGGAGCACGCCCAGTGTGCACGATCGGGTCAAGGATGACCGTCCTCATCATGGCCATGGGTCATCGGGTGAAGATCATCAGCTAGTTTGTGTCTGCCTCTACTACAACCACAGAAAAAAGAAAATTTCAAATATTTTTTTTAAATTTTATTTTAATTATCCAAACTTGTTTATTAATGTATGAATTTTTTTTAAAATCAAGATATCTTTTTTGGACCTTGAAAACGCGTTTGAATTCTTACGATGGAAGCAGAGGAGCGAGGTGACGGTACATAGCGCGTGCAGTGCGGCCCGCCGCCGGGGGCAGCGTCCGCAAAAGGGGTGGGGGAATCGGCGAGGAAGACGGTGGAGGGTTTTTAAAGTGAAATGGCGTGTTCCGAATAATGGGGTTCTCATCAACACCGCAAACGCACAATGCTTGCAAGGGCGTGGCAGAAAAGAGGAGGGGGGGGGGGGCATGCCGCCGCCTCCTTCTCAATAATTCTTCCTTGGCCGGTGCGCTGGGCGCGAGCGGCAAGGGGGCGGGACGAGTCGAGAATTTCTGTCTTAATTTATATTTGGCGCGTCGACCCCCCTTTGCCGCGGGTCTTCGGCTAGACAGGTAGAATTGCGGCGCGAGAATTTATTTATTCGGGAATGACGTCCTCCCTGGCGATTCCTGTAGACGACGCTATTTCATAGCACGCTGCGGGTTGCTGGCCTTCCAGTTGTCTCCGCCGCAGCCGCACAGTGGGCAGGAGACCGTCGAGGCGGCCAGACTTTCAGACGCGTTTTGAGCTCCAGAGTCGCTAGATGAGACTCAAATCGAACTTGTGACCCCACCCATGGATTGCTCTCCAAACGAGGAATCCATGGGTGGGGTCACACGTTCGGTTCTAGTCCTGTTTAGCGACTCTGGAGCTGAAGACGCGTCCGGGACAACAGATGGCCGCCTCAACGGTCTTCTGACCCACTGTGCACTGCATGCAGCGTTCCACTCAATCGGCTCTCTCGACGTGTGCGGCGCGTCTCAATGCTAATATAGTAATTTGGGCTCGCTGCCCAATAAGGTGGGCCGCGGGCTGGACAGGAGTAAACACTGTGATTTGATGAAGATGGCCGTGCCGCGCCGTGCCGCGCCGTGCCGCGACTCTAATAACACCGCACGGCAGCGACCACCAGTCTGGCTGGACATCCTGCGTGACCACCCTGCAGCCTGCTGGTGCTGCTGCTGCTACTGCTGCTGCTGCTGCTGCTACTACTACTGCTGCTCCTGCTGCTGGAGACTCCGGTCCGGTACAGATCTGCTCGACTCGGCTCCTGGCGCCCGGCCCGGCTCGGCTCCCTCGGTCCGGCTCGGCCAGGCTCGGCTCCCTCGGTCCGGCGCGCTCGACTCGTCTCTGGTTTGGTTTCCACGCAAGTTGCCGCTGCGGTGCAGATCACCCGGAGGAAACAGTATAAATAAAGAGCGCGGCGGAAGATTGGGCTGGAAACGGTCAACTCGTGTTTCTGTCGTTTTCTGCGTGTATTCTGCTGCGGTCCTCTCCGTCGCTTTTTTTCCCTCCGTCTACCGACATTTATTTCGATTTTTTCCCCGTCGTCTTGCGTGTGGCTGTCCCTCCGCCTGTCGTTCGTATGCCCTGCCCTGTCTGTCTGTCTGTCTGTCTGTCTGTCCGTCCGTCCGTCGGGGAGTAAGCCGCGGAGTCTGCCGGCCGGTCAGTGCCCGCGGCGCTGTCCGTCCATTCATGTCTATTTATTCCCACCGACGGCCGCAAGGGCTTGTCCGCGTAATCAAGTCGCCATAGAAGTGCGGCAAACTCAAAATAAATAAAAATTGCGTGGAGGTATTATGCTGTAAAATGCTGAGCCGCGTAGAAAATCCCTTTCGGGAATCAACTGACGAAACCAAATCCGTCCGAGAAATTGCCCAAACTAGAAAATGCGCGGCGGTCCTGTGTCATGGTTGCACTCGCGATAATATATTTTTTTAGGAAGGTTTCATTGCGTCCCTCCCCTATCCCCCACAAAACTCTGCGCGGAAAGTTGTTTTTTTTTTTGTTTTCCTTCTCTTTCAGTCAGTTTGAAATTAGAAAAAGGCCGCGGCGTCCGCGCGGGCGTGACTCGATAATGGGTTTCTGTCAGTTTTTCCCGCTCCCCCCCCCCCCCCCGGGCCGTGTCATGTCCATGCACCTGCATCGGTCCATCAGTCCGCTCGCAAATGAGACTTATTATTTTGGTGCGCGACTTTCGTGACTAATTAAGAGAGCAGCAGCAGCAGCAGCGGCTATTTGCCCGGTGGCAAGTCAGGGAGCCCGAGGTGGGCCCAGTGGGCCGCACTGCCGGACGCGTGGGCAGGGGACTAATGTACCTGCAACCTCATTAACACCTCTGGCTTCCGCCCCCTCCTCTCACTTCTTCTTCTTCGTCTTCTCCTTCTTCTCCTTCTTCTTTATTTCATCCCGGAATCGATGTAGAGACGGGATTGACTCCGTTACGCCACGCTGCTGCCGCACCCCGCCCCGCCCCGCCCCGCTGCTGCCGCACCCCGCCCCGCCCCGCCACGCCGCGGCCAGGTGTCCCGAGGAATCAATTTTCCGTCCGGTGGGCGACTGAGCACTTAGGCCCCGCGCTGCGCTGCGTGGCGCTGCGGATCCCTGTGTGATCCGAAAAGGGTTTTCGTGTCTCGCCGCGCCCCCCCGCTCCGCCCTGCAATGGATACACGCGCGCTCCGCGCGGCCGGCAGGCAGGCGGTGTATTTGCTTTTGAACGGCGTCGCGGGATTTCAGTTCGCCTGCGGCTTTCTCTCGCCATACGAGTGTGAGCGGCTCTCTAAAGGAGGTTTGGGAAAGGGCAATTGATCTTTGATCAATCCCAACCACCCTCTGTCTTTGGTAAAAGCTACAAAACTAAAAAAAAAACAACAAAAAAAACACACGATATTTTTCCTCAAAAACATTCAGCTCCAGCTGGCACGTCTTAGCGTGCGGCGCAGTGCGTTTGCTCTGCATCTCCCTTTCCTGCACACTTCTTCAAGCTTTGCACTGTACCCGCCGCGGCGCGCTTTGCGTTTCGGTTCCCGACCGCACGTCGCGCTTTTTAGTTTCGTCCGTCGGGCCGGCTGTCGTATCTGCATCTTTAATTTCCGCGCGCCCTTACTGCGTCCCTGCTCGGCGCTTCCGGCGCTCTGTGTGTGTGTGTGTGTGTGTGTGTGTGTGTGTGTGTGTGTGTGTGTGTGTGTGTGTGTGACTTGTATTGACAGCTCCTCGAAGAAGGCCTCCCGCTGCCGCCGCGCCACCCTTTACTGTCTGCTCATCCGGGCGCCGCGTCGTCCTATCCAAACAAATCACGCACACATGCAACGGTGTCGGCGGAATGGCGAGGAAGTCACTCTGTGTCTGGAGAGAGAGAGAGAGAGAGAGAGAGAGAGAGAGAGAGAGAGAGAGAGAGAGAGAGAGAGAGAGAGAGAGAGAGAGAGAGAGAGAGAGAGAGAGAGAGAGAGAGAGAGAGAGAGAGAGAGAGAGAGAGAGAGAGATTTACAATGTGCCGTGCCTTTGCTTGAAAGGTCATATAAGCCTGATGTCATTCATATTCATAAATTCATATTGCAATGCCTGTTGCTGCGCCCTAATGACTGGCCCAGCCACCACCACCACCGCCACACTTTACTCGTTATTGTCTTATCCTTATCTGTCTCTGTCTCTCTGTCTCTCTCTCTTTCTCTCTCTCTCTCTCTCTCTCTCTCTCTCTCTCTCTCTCTCTCTCTCTCTCTCTCTCTCTCTCTCTCTCTCTCTCTGCCACGTGTGCACAAGAAGTAGTGCGCGGGCTTTACAGAGTGGGACGGGCCGGAGGATGCTGGGCCCTGGAAGGCTGGCTGGAGCGGCTGGAGCGGCTGGAGTCCTGCCGCGGCGTTGCCCCCCTTCCCCTCCCCCGTCCTTTTCCAATCCCTGCCGGAGCGTGCATCAGGTAACCTCACGCCCACCTCTGGCTCCGCTGGCTGTGCTGGCTCTGCTGGCTGTGCTGCAGCCGCCTGACCCGCAGCGTGACCTCACGTTAGCCTGCTGGCACAGTGGGCCAGAAGAACGGCGCCGGCGGACACAACTCTAGACGCGTTTTAAGCTGTCCGGGATTGGGACCGCCTCCACCGGTCTTCTGGCCCACTGTGCGAGGTTCGCTGTTTGGCTGCCCCGTAGAGAGAAGACTCCCATCCCAATAAGCGAAGCCACTTCTTCTCCGCCGGGAGGTTCAACAGCTACGTTTCTGGAAGCCTAGCGGAATCCCCCCTTTTCCGTTTCGGTTTAATTAGGCCCAGGTGCCTCACCTACCTGGGCAGAAAATGAGTCGGGCGACCGAGGCTAATTGAATTTGGCTGCTGAGTGTGAGAGCCGCTACAAATTGACGGGCACAAGGCCCAGGGTCCACCTGTTTGATTTCGGACGCTTTCCGTGCCCGTTTACCTGCCGCTAGTTTCCTCATCGCTTCGCCGAGGCATTGTTCCAAAGGAAGGAAAGAGGGCCGCACAGTAGGCCAGAGGAGTTTTGAGCTCCAGAGTCGCTAAATGTGGCTCGAACCGGACCTGTGACCCCACCAATGGATTCCGTGTTCGGAGAGCAGTCCATTGGTGGGGTCACACATTCGGTTCGAGTCCCACTTAGCGACTCTGGAGCTCCAAGCGCGACCAGGATTTTCACCGCCTGCCTCCACACTGCCTTCTGGCCCCCAGTGCGGCGGGGAAGAGGAATGCTGCGGATAATAATTGCTCCTGAAAAAGAAGGGTCTGTTTGCGGAAGTTAGCGGCCGCCTTAGAGGGACCCTCATTTTTCTGCCTGAAAAGTCTTCCTCACTTGACGAGGCTGCCTGCGCGGTCTGCCCGGCAACTCGGGGCGCCGGGGAAGTTTATTGAAGTTGGCCGGTGCGCAACTCCGCGGCTTTGTCTGGAGTGAGGCTCGCGTAATAAAGCAGAGAACATTCACTCCAGCTCCACTGCAAGTGCGCCCAGGTGCCCCGCACAGTGTGCCAGAGGACCTCTGCCTCTCGCTGCCTCCCGTTCTGATCGAAAGACGCCCAACGGCCGCGCAGAATTCCTGCCGAACCTTTTCCCCGCCATTCGCCCGCCGTGCGTACTGCTGAGGTCATTCATTAGGCCGCATTTATCTCCCGACGCAATATTGTTTGGGGCGACGCACAGTGGGTCAGAAGACCGTTGAGGCGGCCGAAATCCCGGACGCGTTGTGAGCTCCAAAGCCGCTAAATGGGACTGGAATCGAACGTGTGACCCCACCAATGGATTCCTCGTTTGGAGAGCAATATGGTGGAGGTGACACGTTCGATTCGAGTCCCATTTAGCGACTCTGGAGCTCAAAACGCGTCTAGAATTTCGGCCGCCTCAACGGTCTTCTGACCCTCTGTGCGACGCGCGGCACAACGGGGCCGCTGATGGGGACACAACAGTGGGACACAAGTCACGGCGGGGGGCCGGGAAGTCCGTCGGACGGAGAGGAGCGCCGGGCTGGCCAGCATGACCGGCACTTTTATTACACTTCCAAGAGTGTGGCAAACGGGACCCACACGCACAGTGGGCCAGAAGACCGGTGAGGGCGGGCAAAATCCCGGACTCGTTTTGAGCTCCAGAGTCGCTAAGTAGCGAAGGGTGGGGAAGGGCGACCGCAGCGGAATAGGGAATGCCTCCTCCGGTTGCCAGGATGTTGACAGAGTGCTTTTAAAATAGGCTGCGCGTTGATTGACCGTGGTTTGCTCTCCCTCGCCCCTTTTAATCCGCGGTGGCGCTGCAGGTAATTCAGTCGCCACAGAGACGCGCGGGGAGTATTTTTAGTCTCGCGTGTGAAGCGCCGCGCTCCGCGCCACGCCTGTCAGCGGCCTGCGCCGGTCTTCTGGCCCACTGTGCGCCGCGCGCTTGGCGCTTTGAACCACCGGTCTCGTTAGCCGAGTTCGGACAAAGGCGACGGCTGGATACTGCTCCACCGTCGCAACTCTGCGGCTCTAAAGGGATCCATCGGGCCGCGACGGCCGCAGTCTGTCTCTCTCGCACCCACGTGGGATGCCCCATGAGTGCGAGAGAGACGGACTGCCGCCGGGATCGGCAGCCTCCTAGCGGGGATTACACTGACATGGCGCCGGCCCGGCGAGCGCTTCCAGCTCATTGGAAATTTCTCCAGGACTGTAGAGCACCGAGCAAGGTATCGGGCGGGGTAATCTCAGAGCGGGCCAGTGATTTAGGAGCCGCACCGCGACGCCCTGGTGGTGCGGTGCCCTCGAGGGGGCTACCACCAAGTATGTTTGAGGACACAATTTCTTGTGGAAAGAGATTTCGTCGGATTTCGCAAGATTTCGACTGATTTTACGCCCAAAATTTGCTTGGTTTTTGCCTATTTTGGGGGAAGATTTCCGATTTCCAGAGATTTCTGGCGCCCAAGGGGACACATGATTACTTGAGTGGTTGCCCCCAGGGTGCCCTGGTGGTGCGGTGCCCGCGCCGCCGCGGGGCAACAGTCTCCGGTTTGGTGCGCCTGCGATCGGTATTGTCATTTCGAGTCGGAACTACGGACTCTGGAGCTCAGAACGCGCGTCTAACGTTTTGGCTGCCGTGCCGTGCCGGTTCTCTGGCCCACTGTGCCCCGGCCCCGATACCAAGTCGATAAGTCACGAGGGCCGAAATGATATGCGAGACGTGCGTGGTGCGCGGCAGAAGCTGGAGCAAGGCCGTCACCGCGGTGGGAAGGAAGGCCCGCACCGCGGGGCGCTGGGCTGTGAAGAATCGAGACATTACAAGAACAATAACGGAGCGCCAGTCATGACGCTAGTCCACTGATAGATCGGTCACATCGCCGGCCAGGACCCGGCTCTTCTTCTTCTTCTTCTTCTTCTTCTTCTTCTTCTTCTTCTTCTTCTTCTTCTTCTTCTTCTTCTTCTTCTTCTTCTTCTTCTTCTTCTTCTTCTTCTTCTTCTAGAGATGAAAATGCCCGGAAAGTTTCCGGAAACATTGGAAAAAAAACAGTGTTCTTTTCCGTTTTTTTCCCTGGCCTCGGAAAAATTGGAAAGATTCATCCTGAAAAGTAGGCAAAACGCCCGACTTTTCGCCTGTAAGTAGGCAAAAAGCATAACTTCATCACTGTGTGCGGACGATTCTCAGTGCACTCACATTATTTATACCCTGTTATGGTTCTCATGCGATTTTCGTTGTTGCACTTGTGTATCTAGGGTTGCGAGTGGAAGTAGAGGTCCAACGCAACACAAAAGTAGTGTTTCATGCTCATTTTCCACTGTAGAGCCTTAAAACTAATTTTTCCAATTTTTCCTTTTTTCCCAATTTTTCTGGGTTTTTTTCCAATTTTTCCGGTTTCTTTCCGACACTTTGAAAGTTTCCGGAAAATTTGCATCTCTATCTTCTTCTTCTTCTTCTTCTTCTTCTTCTTCTTCTTCTTCTTCTTCTTCTTATTATTATTATTATTATTATTATTATTATTATTATTATTATTATTATTATTATTATTATTATTATTATTATCATCATTATTATTCTCTCCTCCTTCTCGCCTCCCTCCTCCTCCTCCTTCTAGTGGGGCCGCACCGAAAGGGGTAAAGTAATGAAAGGGTTAGGGGGAAAAAAAAGAGACCGCAGGGCATTGTATTAATCGCGTGATTCAGCAGCAAAGGAGCTGCCGGGAGAAAAATTCAGCTCATGCCGCGAATGGACTTCATTGTTGTTGTGGGTGGACCATCAGCCAAGTTTGACGATTCATTAATTGTTCCTGGGGGACGGTAGGCGTACACTGTTTGGAGGAAGGTGTGTTTTTTGGGGTCAACGGCCGCACGATGTGCTGATTTATTTTAGGGAACTCGTTGGACTTGTTCCGTATGGCTCACATCAGGTTTCACTATACTCCCTGTCAAACTTCGTGTTTGTACCAGGGCCGCACAGTGGGCCAGACGACCGGCACAGCCGGCCAAAACTCGAGACGCGTTTCGAGCTCCAGAGTCGCTAAATGGGACTCCAGCTGAACGTGTGACCCCACCAATGGATTGCTCCCCGAACGAGGAATCCACACTGCAAGAAAAGACCACAACGAAAGTACACAAATTACTGGCAAATTTTTTATCAGGAATTTATTGTACTTTCAAAGTACAACAATTGTTGTACAATTGTTGTACAAAGTACAATGGAACCGGCATGACGAGTGCTGTACAGTCCAGGCCTCGTTGTGGTTTGTACAATTCTCGTTGTACTTTCTACAATCCCTGTTGTACTTTTATTGTACAGTTTTTGTTGTACTTTTGTTGTACTATCTACACTTTTTCTTGCAGTGCATTGGTAAGGTCACAAGTTCGGTTCGAGTCCCATTTATCGACTGTGGAGCTTAAAACGCGTCTACAGTTTTGGCCGCCTGCGCCGGTCCTGTCTTCTGGCCCACCGTGCAGTGTCCTCGAACGACGACTGCGATTAGTCCTTATGAGGCCGCCGTTACTGGCCATGCACATGATGGCGGGGGAGTGGGCAAATGCAACGGAGAAGGATTCAGCGATGGACAGAACAATCAAAGAGAAGACGGAGAAGGATTCAGCGACGGACAGGACAATCAAAAGGAAGACGGAGAAGAATTCAGCGACGGACAGGACATTCAAAAGGAAGACGGAGAATGGCGCAGCGAGGCACCGCCGCATGTCGCACGCGTGCTATGGACCGGGAATAGAGGCGCCGTAAAGGTGAACGATTTGAAGGGAGAGCATAGCGCAGCGAGGCAGGGCGTACAGACGATCATCTTCAGACTGCCTCATGAGACGCCCTGGAAGGCAGCGCATCCAGCAGCTGTTTACTGTGGCCATTGCAACGCAGTGCGGCGAATCTCATGAGAAACTCCGAAACTGTTCTAATAACAACAACAACAACTGGAACCTGCCCTGTCTTCTCTGCCCTACCTGCCTCGGCTCTGGTCAAGCCATTAGGCTAGTGATACCCATCGGTTAGGAAAGCAGCCTCTCTCTCTCTCTCTCTCTCTCTCTCTCTCTCTCTCTCTCTCTCTCTCTCTCTCTCTCTCTCTCTCTCTCTCTCTCTCTCTCTCTCTCTCTCTCTCTCTCTCTCTCTCTCTCACAAACACACACACACGCACGCACACACACACACACAAATTTGAATCAAGAATATTTAAAAAAAAAAAAAATCTTAAGAAAAATTTGTAATAAAAGTTTGTTTTTTCATGTATCTGTGTCATCATCTGACAGTAATTCCATTCCCCTCGGTGTACCCCCACCACTCGGCCCCGCGAAGGACACCCGCCAACAACACTGCTAATTTCCTTGCCCTCGTATTGGTGGACCCGCCCGGCCCGTGCATTGTCTTAATCGGAAGGGCGGCTGCTCTCCACGCCGACGCCCAGACTGCGCCCCAAAATGCAGCGCGTCGAGGATTGCGAGGAAAATACCAACCAAAAACGAAACATCTTCTGCATCACACGGACGGACGGACGGACGGACGGACGGAAGGATGGATGGAAGGACGGACGCAAAGGTTCCGTTTCACATGACACGCGCGGTGGTTATGGTCGAGCGGCAGATCCGATGGGCACCACGGTGGCCGCGCTACCTCTGTGCCCCGCCCACCCCGCCACCTGGCCCCGCCCCGCCCCGCCCCGTCGCCCCGCCCCGGTCTGTACTTAGCGTTTGGACACACTGCTGCCGCATCCTCCAATTACAAGTCCCACTCTGCTGTAAAGCACGCAGTGCGCCGCATTTGGATCTTTATTTTCTCCGCGCATGTTATTTTTTTTGGCGTGTTGTTTTATTTCGTAGAGCGAAAGCGGCACTGTACCTGGGGTGTCCCCACCACCTAAGCATTCAAAGTCACACCGGTACACTCTCAGACTCTGATTTTTTGTTTCATAACGTATTGACGTTTCTGCACATTAATGAGCTTATTAACATTTTTATTTGTAACAGTAACATTATTATCAATTTTGTCTTGACAAATCTGTTCAGCTTCTTAACGAAATCCTATTAATGTGCACAAACGTCAATGATTATTGATAAAATGTCTATGGAAGGATGAGAGTGTAAAACTAAGCTGCACTACCATTTTGACTCGAGCGACTGGACCGGTGCCTCGAGCCGCGCGCTCTGATTGGCTGGCTGGCCGCTGCCGGCCGGTCCCCGTTCGGTGTGGGGCAACACAACACGCGGCGCGCTTACGTGTCAGCAGGTCGTTGCGAGGACCAGGTTTTAAATCGTCGTTTTCGCGTTGGTGTTCTTGGGTCCGGCGCGGCCCTTGCCCGGCCCGCCTCGCCAGCGGGGCCCGGGGGCCGTCCTGGAGCGAGGGCCCCCTCCTCCCCCCTCGGAATGAAAACAGGGAAATTGGACAAGTTGTACGAGCTGGAAAAGGCTCTCCTTGTTCCGTTGGCCGGCACTATTTGCTCTCGTGTCAGGGTTGATCCCCCCGAACTGGCAACCCCAGAATCTTATCAGTCCGTCGTGTTTGGCCCGCTTATCAGTGGTAGTCGTGAGCAATACGCTTCGATGCCGTGCCCACCGTGTTCTCCGTGTACTCCACCGACGGCCGGTCCCACATTCCACCCGTGACCGCTCGGAAGCACAACGGGGACTCACTAAATAGTACTCGCGTCTCAAAGTAACGAGCTTCGAGCGTCCACCGAATAAGTCGATACCTTTTTTACGACGTTACGTCGTTGAGCTGGGCCGCCCTTGTTGACTCTCTCTCTCTCTCTCTCTCTCTCTCTCTCTCTCTCTCTCTCTCTCTCTCTCTCTCTCTCTCTCTCTCTCTCTCTCTCTCTCTCTCTCTGTGTCGCTCTCTAGGTGCCGCTGGCTGGAGGGGACGGCGTGGGGACAGGGGCGTGTAGCGTCGTGTTGAACATTCCAATTGAACCACTGCCAACAACCGGCAGCAGCCACAGCCGGCGGCCTCGACACGGTGTAGTCATCTCCGCGGCGGCCACTTTGCACTCACAGTGGTCCCGCTGCCGCCGTGTGTGAAACAATAAGGGCACGCGGCGGCGCATCGACGGGTCCCTCGGAACAAGGAACGCCACAACTGCCGAGGATGTCCCGTGCAGTTGCGGCCTTGTTCCGGGCCAGGTCGTATCGGCCGTGATCTCCGGAGCCGCGCGGCAGCAGCGCGGCCGGAGCTGGAGCTGGAGCTGGAGCTGGAGCGGGAGCTGGAGCTGGAGCTGGAGCTAGAGCTAGAGCTAGAGTTGGAGCTGCTCCACAAACAAGCTGGAGCGGGAGCTGGAGCTGGAGCTGGAGCTGGAGCGGGAGCTGGAGCTGCTCCACAAACTCAAGTGTGTACATAGCATGCTTCAGGTTGAAGCATGCCTGTCAGTACGCTCCACGCTGGAGCATGCGTGCCAAGTACACGCCACGTTGTATAGCATGCTTGCCAAGTACACGCTAGGTGGCGTGTACCTGCAAGTACACTGTTGCTGAAGTCCCCTACCTTTAGCATGTAAATCACAGCAACGGTGTACTTGCAGGTACGTGCCACCTAGCGTGTATACTTGGCAAGCATGCTCCAGCGTGGAGTGAACATGCCAGGTTGGCTCCAGGTGGAGTGTACTTGAAGGCATGCTTCAACCTGAAGCATGCTAGGTACACACTTGAGTTTGTAGAGTGGAGCTGGAGCACGAGCTGGAGCTAGTGTTGGAGCTGGAGCTAGTGTTGGAGCGGGAGCGGGAGCTGAAGCCGGAGCCGGAGCTGAAGCCGGAGCCGGAGCTGGAGCTGAAGCCGGAGCTGGAGCTGGAGCCGGAGCTGGAGCCGGAGCTGAAGCCGGAGCCGGAGCTGAAGCCGGAGCCGGAGCTGGAGCTGGAGCCGGAGCTGGAGCCGGAGCTGGAGCCGGAGCTGGAGCCGGAGCTGAAGCCGGAGCTGAAGCCGGAGCCGGAGCTGGAGCCGGAGCCGGAGCTGGAGCGGCAGCGCGCTCTAGCGTGCGGGCCGGTCATCTGTCTGCGGGGACAGGGCGGCCGGGCTCAGGGGAGCCCTGCAGACTGACTCCACCGCCTCTCTCGCACTCGTGCCGCGACCCGTGCGGGTGCGAGAGAGACAGCCGACCGCCGTGCTGCTGCTGCCTTTCCTCCCGGAATTAATTTCAGGCCTCCTTAATGCTAGTCGGGACACGACCACTATCTGGCCCACTGGTATGCTGGCTTCGACTCGGGTACCATACCACTCGTGGGACCCCCTGCAGCGCGGTGCCCTGGGCCCTGCCGATGCTGGGGTGGCGGGGGCCGGGCGGGGCGAGGCGAGGCGAGGCGGGGCGGGGCGGGGCGGAGCGGGGCGGGGCGGGGCGGGGCGGGGCGGGGTCCCACGGCGTCCCACTCGGAGGAATCGGCACCGAGGCTGCATAGCCGGGGACGTGGTATTAGCTCACCAAGTTTTCTGTCTCCAATAATCGGGGACACACCGTGTGTCAATGTGTTACGTCAATCGACAAAAACAACGGATGTTTTAAGATTTGAAGGTTGCGCTCCGTTGTTGGGAACGACGCCATCGGTACCGCACGGTGCTTGTCCGTGCTTGCTTGCCGTTGGCAGAGTTGCAATTTGATTTTCCGGTGGCAGCGCGCGCACAATCGCATTAATGTAACGACCACGGCACAATGAAGACGGCGGGGCAGGGCGCAGTGGGCTCTTGGACCCTTTATTTTGCTTGCCCTTACAAAACAAGACAGAAGACGACCTTGTAAAAATGAAAAGTCAAAATAAAGAGGACGTTGTGTGGCAGTGTTTGAACCTCTGCCTCTGACGGTCTTCGCGAGGCGGCGTGATACGGTTTCATCGATGCAGATGAGCTCCGCGCGTCGTGCCGCCGTCTCTATGGAAGGGGGGCTGTCTCTCTCGCACTCGCAGGGCGTCCCGTGGGGCCGCAGGGGTGCGAGAGAGACAGAAGCTCATTGGAATGGGATCGCTTCCGATCGATGGACGTGACTAGACGTGACTAGACGTGACGCGGTCACGCGCTGGACAATGGGGGACGCCGTAGACTGATTCGGCGCTGCGTTTCGTCGCTCCGTCTCTCTCGCACCCCGACGCCCCGCGAGTGCGAGAGAGACAGAGCGAGCCACCCGGCCGGTGTGTGGCCATCCTCGCTTCGAGTGCACAGTGGGCATCCAGGAAGTGCTGTTGGAATCAACACGGACTCACCTGCAATCTGCGAATGGCTTTGGAGTGTCGACCAGACAGTGTCCGACACCTGCAAGTGTCGACCACAGCATGTCCTACGGCAAATCACGCGAAGTTTGACACTGTGTCGGTGACACTTCAAAGCGTCGGACAAAACTGGTCGACACTTGCAAGCGTAGGACAAACTGGTCGACGCCTACAAGTGTCGACCTGTCCTAAACTTGCATTTGCAGTGGAGTGCGACCCCCCCCCCACCCCTATCCCCCTCCCCCAAGAGCGAATCCTGGATACGTACTCCACTGTCTGTGTGCCCCTGTGCCTGTGTAAGGGAAAAAGAGAGTCGGCGTTCGGAGTGTGCGTTTCGTTTACACAGTCGTAGCCCGCTGCTCCTTGTCCGCGCGCGAGGGCGTGGACGGGGTGGGGAGGGGGCGTGGGGGGGGGGGGGGGGGGGGGCGTCTGGGACTGTAACGAGAAAGGCCCTCTCTTAACCGCTTCGGGCCGCGCGTCGTTGTCTTGCAGAGCTCGCAAATGGTTGCAATTACAAGGGGAAACAATCCGCTACACCGTACAGTACTGGCCAGCAGGGCGGCCGGCGGCGAACTGATGCCGAGATTCGTCGCTGTGTCTCTCTCGCACCTATGCAGGACGCCCCACGAGTGCAAGAGAGACAGAGCGGCAGATCCTCGGCCTTTATGGGGCACTTTGGGCCGTGCAGGCGGATTGAGGGGGTCGCTGAGGTTGGCTTCGGTTCGCGGTGCAGTGGCGCAGTATTTATCGCGGATCGGTTTCGGAAATCCCTCCAAAGTATGAAGTGGGTTCATTTTTGGGATCGCGAGTTGAAGTTCGTGTCGCCAAGTCAAAGAAGACGATTACACTTGAGAGAGCCGAGCTGTTCGCAGTAGTCAAAGTCATGCGTCGGATGCGAAGCACGTTCTCGTCTTGCAGGGGGCGGATACAAAATAGAGGAGGGGGCGGGGGGGGGAGGGCGGGCTTTCCTCCGCCGGAGGCAAGCGCCTGTACATCTCACCGCCTAACGGGTTCGCCGAAATTCTCACTTAACCCTTACCCAAGTACGAAGGTGTTTCTCGCTGCTCTCTCTCTCTCTCTCTCTCTCTCTCTCTCTCTCTCTCTCTCTCTCTCTCTCTCTCTCTCTCTCTCTCTCTCTCTCTCTCTCTCTCTCTCGCTCACTAGGCATTTTTGGACTTCCCTCGCGGTGTCGTATCACGCTGCAGGCGTCATTGGTGGCAGCGGGCATAAGGCTTTCTTGAGACGTTCCACCGCGGCGTTCCACCGCGGCGTTCCACCGCGGCGTTCTACCGCGGCGTTCCAGCGCGGCGTTCCACCGCGGCGTTCCTCGCTCGCGTCCTGACGCGGCATTCGCCATGAATTATTCACATGCAAAGTGGATTTGTCGGGCCCCACTCATGAGACGCGCGAAAGGGCGTGGCGGGGCGTGGCGGGGCGTGGCGTGGCGGGGCAGGGTGGGGCGGGCACCGTCTCAAACCCACGGTACTTGCGGCAGGCCCTGTTCAGTTAGAGTGGCGCTGTGCGAACCGCCCTGCTGGTGCTGCTACTGGCGGAGTTTCGCACCTCCTCTCGCCGCTGCTTTGAACGCAGCTGGCTGGCATTCCCCTGCTGCTGCCGGTGGCTGCCGCGGTGGCTGCTTGTGCTCGTCGCCGCGCGCTGCTCCTCGTCCTGAGCGTCGTCATCGTCGAGTGCGCGCTCGTTTCCCTCCAGCAATCCCTGCTCGTTTTAAAGTGTCGCCTGCCAGCCCCTGTTTCCCAGCCGACGCGGCCGCGGCACAGTAATGCCGTGTGCCCCGCGGCCTGGAGGGAGGCGCCCCGCCCCGCCGCGCCGCGCCGCGCCGCGCCCCGCCCCGCCCCGCCCCGCCCCGCCGCGCTACGCTGCGCTGCACAGTGGGCCAGAAGACCGGAGTAGGCGCGGTCTGAATCCCGGACGCGTTTTGAGCTCCAGAGTCGCCAAATGGGACTCGATTCGGACGTGTGACCCCACCAATGGATAGCTCTCCGAACGAGGAATTCTTTGGTAGGGTCACACGTTCGGTTGGTGCCCTGTTTAGCGACTCAGGAGGTCAAAACGCGTCTAGAGTTTTGGCCGCCTACGCCGGTCCTCTGGCCCACTGTGCTGCGCTGCCCCGCGGCCGCCAGCACAACCCCTTGACGGCCCCCGAGAGATGATTACTTCATTTCCTAAATACCTCGTGGGCCTCGGCCGCGGCCGCCAGGCAGCCAGGCAACCCCACACGTCAAAGCACTCGCGCTCGCCCGAGGCCCCGGGCGGGGCTGAGCTGCGGCCAGCCAACCCGCAGTTGCGTCGGATCGGGGCCAGCCCTCTCTCGTTCGTTCGTTCGTTCGTTCGTTCGTTCGTTCGTTCGTTCGTTCGTTCGTTTCCTCTCATTTCTATTATCGCGTCTCTTTCCTTCTCTCTTCTTCTCCTACCTTCCCTTCTTTTTCTCTTCTCCTCTCCCCTCACCGTCTTCTGGGCATACCACACTGCAGCAGCATTGCTCCTCTGGGCAAAAATAATTTGACTTTCATGTGCGAGTCTCTTTCTAGGCTCACCGAGTTTGGACGCGCGGCCGCGTTAGCCGGACGCGAAAGAAGTGGGAGGGAGGGGGGCGATGCGCACAGTGGGCCAGAAGACCGGCGCAGCCGGCCGAAACTCTAGACGCGTTCTGAGCTTCTGAGTCGCTAAATGGGACTTGAACCGAACGCGCGACCCCACCAATCGATTCCTCGTTTGCAGAGCAATTCATTGGTGAGGTCACACGTTCGGTGCGAGTCCTATTTAGCGACTCTGGAGCTCAAAACTAAAACCCGCACGGGAGTTTTACCGTCTCCACCGGTCGTCTGGCCCACTGTGCGATGGGGCAGGGGATGGCTGTGGAATGGGTGGGAAGGAGAGGGAGAGAGGCACAGGGAATCTACTCATCAAAATTTCAAATGCGGCCAGGCAATGAGGGTGTATATCTATTCTGCCTAGTGCCGCCCGCGGCAGAGGTGGGGCGGGGAGGATAAAGGAGGGGGGGGGGGGGCTCTGCAAGGCCAGCCGTGGTGACCCCCGTCGTCTTTATAGTAGTGTATGGCGCACTTCCTCGCAGAACACACCCAAAAAATACGCCATGAACCAAGGAGATTTACTTTGACGCCGCGTTCCGCCAGTGCACACTGTTATTCAACGATTGTGACGTCATATTCGTTCGAATGTGAATTTCGTCACGTTTGTTTGAATATGACGTCACAATCGTTTGAATGTTGACCCACTTTCAAACGATAATGTGACACCCTAATTTAACGGTCGTATGTCACGTTGAAACGAATGTGACATCACATTCAAACGAACGTGACAAAATTCACATTATATGACGTCACATTCATTGAAGGACATTGCAGCGTTCCCGGCGGCAGGCTTGACCCCTTCCGGCTGTTTGGGGCACACTAAGTCTTACCGGCGACTCTGCAGCCCCGCTCACGGCGTAGAGCCCCCGCCTCCTCTTTGCATAGCGGAACGAGCGAGTGGACGGCGGGAAACGGCGAGGGTCGCCAAAATGTGCACACTAAATGTCATGGGACTTTTTGTGTCCCATATGAATGATGCAATTTTAAGCACATCCGTCGGTGATACAATTTTGTGTCCACCAGGTGATACAAATTGTCCCATGCTTATTGCAAATTGATATTTTCTTGTACTATTTGTATCACCTGGAGGACACAAAATTGTATCACCGACCGATTCATGGGACAAAAATATCCTATGACAGTTAGTGTGGGGCGCAGCGGCGGCGGCGGTGCTTTCGGCGGGAGGCTGGCTATGGCTGCCCACGCGAATCGCAATCGCAATAGGAATGCGCGAATGGTCGCGTGCGGCTTGTTGTCGTGAATCGGGATATGAATCTGCGGCCGCCTGCGCCGGTCCTCTGGCCCACTGTGCGCCGTCAGGGCGGCACACTGTCACGGAGCCAGCGGACGACGCGCCGATGAATCAAGAGCCCCTCGTTAGTCGCTCCTTGTCTAATTAGCGCTCCATCAACAGAGTCGTCGTTCTCGCCCTCTCTGTCTCTCTCGCATACTCCTGGGGCGTCCCGTCGCGGTGCGAGAGAGACAGAGCGGCCAAAACGACGACACGGTCTGCAGCGAGACCGGCAGCTAGCGCTTTGGCGACCGGGTGCGCGCCTTTTACCCCCACCCCTCCGTCCGTCCGCCGGCCGTCCGTCCGCACCGTCTCGCGGGTGTATCCTCACCCACCCTCTTGTTCCCCGGGGTGGACGTGTAGGGCGGGGCGGGGCGGGGCGGGGCGGGCGGGACATGTCACACTGGCGGCGGGGCGGGGCGGGTCCGGGCCTTCGTTATCGTTAGCCTAATGGTGTGTCCAGGGGGCGTAAGGGTCCAGAGGTGTCCGACGCGTGAACGCCCCACGCACTGTCGGCAGGCGGTCAATTGAGAAACAGATTTTTATTTTTGGCGCTGGCGCGCTGAAAAGAAAGCGGAAACATGTGTGGACTTTTGTTTTGGCCCACGACTTGTCTAGGATTCATGTCAACGAAGGTGCGTTATCGTTTCAAGTCCATTGGAGTCTCGTGTTAGACCAGGTGAGGAGTTGGAAGCCAGCAGCTGCGCAGCTTGCCTGGGAATGGTGTACGGCAAGCACAGTGGGACTGCCGTGGGGAGGCATTCAAGGAGGCTGTCCAGGGAATTCGTTTGATCGGACAGTCCTTTTCCTCCGGACGAGGACCTCTGAAGGCCGGACAGAAAACACACACACGCCCGCGCGAGCGCGCGCGCGCGCGCACACACACACACACACACACACACACACACACACGCACGGACAGAGTCGCACGTGAGCTCACGAGCGTGCCCACCAACACAAACGCACGCGCATGCCATGCCTCTGGCCACACTTACACACACAGACACACTTGCTCGCTCGGCCACTTCCTGAAAACACAAAGGGGACCTCCTTTTCAATGTTTGTGTCCGGTGAAGGGCGCCTTCTGCCCTAGGAAGGGGTTGAACCCGGAGGCCTGGCCGTGGAGCCCTGGGACGGCGACGCACAGTGGGCCTGAAGACCGGCGCACAGGCGGTCAAAACTCAAAACGCGTTCCAGAGTCGTCAAACAGGACTCGAACCGAACCTGTGACCCCACTGGTGAATTGCTCTCCGAACGAGGAATTCATTGGTAGGGTCACACGTTCGGTTCGAGTCCTGTTTAGCGACTCCGGAGGTCATAACGCTTCCACAGTTTAAGCCGCCTCCACCCGTCTTCTGGCCCACTGTGCGGCGACGCGCGTGTCTCTTTTTCAGCGGCCGTGTTGTGCCGACCTAAGAAACCCGTTGAATATTTTATGCGCGGCATTGCCCGACGATTCGCCGGCCTTTTTGCATGCCTCGGCCTTTCTGCACCTCCGTGATAAAACCCTCGATAAAGTCGCAGGATAAAAATCCGATCACGATGTCCTTCTCACACGATTACGTCGTTGATTCATTTTGGGCTGTTGTACTAATTGCTATAAGGACACCTTTTTTTTATTCTCACGTTGGCCAGTGCAGCGTGGGCTTGTCGATACCGTGGCGACACCAGTAACGAGGCCCGGCCGTCTCGGCGTGATTGCGTTTCGGGCGATGGCATCTCTTATCTGGCATCTCCCTTTCGCCCTTTTCATTACACACATTTATTAATGAGCCGTTGGCAGCGGCGAGTTTTATGGTTGCTTGTAATAACATTCCGAGTCACGAGCAGCGCAGCGCCTGTCCTCCTATGCGCGGCCCCGCCCGCCCCTCCGAATAGGTGGGAACTTGTTTGTGGGGCGGGGCGGGGCGGGGCGGGGTGGGGCGGGGCGGGGCGAGGCGGGGCGGGGCGCCCTAGGTAGGCGTGACATCACTTTACCAGGCACTGGCCGCGGACAAGTTCAAGGTACGCACCGAGGTCTGTGGGGAAGACACCTCCGGAGAGCCTGGGGCCCGGAGCCTGGAGCCCGGAGCCCGGAGCCCGGAGCCCGGAGCCCGGCTCGACTCTCGTTAGGCCGCAGACTCATTCCGGACGGCGGCGTCGCGTCGCTCTGTCTCTCTCGCACCGTCACGGCGCGCCCCTCGGGTGCGAGAGAGACAGAGCGACGGCAGCATCCCGGGGCGCACTTGACTTTAATGTGGCCGTGCGCGCGCCGTGCTCGCGAACGCGCCCTGAGAAATGCCGACAGGTCCCATTTTTACCGACCTATTCGGAATTTGTGCTCGTTTGGGAGGCGTCCGTGCGTGCAAGGGTGTGATTTGGACGGGGCGTTTGCATTTTTAACAAACACCACGTCAAACGTTGACACGTTGGCTGTGAATGGCCCACCCACCCTTATTGTTTCAAATTTTTGTTTTTATGTTTTTAATTTCTTCAAAATCGTTCACCATCAGTTAGTTTAGAAGTTGCTACCCATTCCGTCTTTTCTGCATCCACCGGTCCTTTCCTTAAGATTTGTCCCACTACTCG
>CM060095.1:7883120-7888120 GCA_030522485.1 Stenchaetothrips biformis | reverse complement strand
GCGTCTAGAGATTTGGCCGCCGGCGCCGGTCTTCTGGCCCACTGCGCGCCGATAAGGTCACGCTGGAGTCGCTGGAGTATGCGCAGCGCGCCTTCCAGCGGCCCAGGCCCACTCCAGCCTGCTCCAGCCCGCTCCAGCCCGCTCCAGCCCGCTCCAGCCTGCTCCAGCCCGCTCCAGCTCGCTCCAGCCACCTCCAGCCCGCTCTAGCTCCCTCCAGCCCGCTCCAGCCCGCTCCAGCCCGCTCCAGCCCGTCTGCCCGGCACTCGTCCAACTACTAATGGACTCTCGTTTAGATTGGATCTGCCGATGCTGCGGCCGCGCTACCGTTCATGTCCCCGCCGACGCCACCGCTTTCCATTTAGCCCCCTTTATCTCTATATGTTTTACCGTTCCAATAATTATTGTTATTACTACTCGCTAACGTCGTGTTTGCCCGCTCTGCCCTCGTTTTACGCCTACTTTGTGTGCAGCGGTGTGCAGAAGGCGCTGCTCCATTCCTCGCTGCCTCCGCGATGGATCTTGTGCATTCCGAACGATCCCCTCAGCGGTCTGTTTAGACAATCGGAAAATCTCACATGACCTAACAAGCTCTCGCAAACATCCTCCTCACCCGAGAATCAGTTTGGAAAGAAATTGCTTGCGATCGAAAAACTCAAAAAACTCCAGTATCTCATTCTTGAATTATTTGTTCCTTTTCCCAGACCAGATTGTTTTTCCTGCCGCAGCCTCGTTCATTTTTCATCCCTTTTTCCATTTGGTGCGGACTGCGATAGGCACTTTGGAGGAATTAGTGGCTGGCTAGTGTCGCGGCCGCCGTCCGTCGCACAGTGGGCCGGAAGACCGGCGCAGGCGGCCAAAACTCAAGACGCGTTTTTAGCTCCAGAGTCGCTAAACTAGGACTCGAACCGAACGTGTGGCCCCACCAATGCATTCCTATTTAAAGAGCAATCTGGTTAGAGTCTCATTTAGTGACTCTGGAGCTCAAAACCGTCCGGGATTTTGACCGCCTCCACCTGTCTTCTGTCCCACTGTGCGCGTCGGTCGATGGTGGGTGGGGCGGAGGTCGTTGGCACGGTAGATGTGATCTGCTGATTGATCAGCCGGAATTAATGATGATTTGCTGACACTTGGTCGTCGCCACCGTGTTAGGGTGCAGTCGCTCGATATATAGCCATTTTGAGTTCCGTGCGCGCGGGTCTGTGGTGTAGGGTTAGATGAGAAGAGGAAGGAAACAGAATCGAAGTGCTGAGACTGAAGGAAGACACGCAGCAGCAGTGATTAAAACTGAATTGAATATACCAAGACAATGGTAAAAGGTGTATTTTTTAAATTTTTTTTAATACAAAATTTTGATTTTTTTTTTTAAACAAAGAGTAGTCAGCACAAATTTATTTTTTTTTTCAATTTCGAAACAAATGAAAAAGATACGAAAAATAAATACGAGGGCGGGGAGGAGGCCGGGGGAAGGGCCTGAGCCTGGCCCCTGCTTTTCGCAGAGTGTCACATGGGCCGTTGGATTAGCGGAACCAGCTGCACTCGCCGCAAATCATGTCTCGCAGGGCAGTGGACCGAAAGGGGTGGACAGCGGGGAGGGGGAGGGGGGGGGGGGCGCTGACCGGGCCGGGGTAAAAGGCGGCGCTGGCCGACAGGTGAGGAGAATTCGGCCTGCAAATCCGACGTATCGACTGGTAAGGGACTTTGGCGGTAAAGCTGTCCCTACGCGGCTCCGGCGGCCGACCCCGCCCGCAGCGTCACCCCCAGCGACGCAAAGCCTTTCCATCCAGGGGTGGTGGTCACTTGGAGGATCCGACACACATATATTTGCCTGGGCGACAGCCCCACGCCTGCCCGACACCTGACCACAGCGTCAACCCGCTGTCAGACACGGCTCCGGCTTATCGAATCGAATATCCTGGAAAAGCTGGTGCTGCCATGGGCGAGGGTGCGGCGCCGTGGCGGGGCGGGGCGGGGCGGGGCAGCGAGAGTGAAATGTGTGCGGGCCCCCGATAGTGACAGTCTCATTCAGTGCATCGGAATTGCGAAATATGTGAGGCAGCACCACACGTCCAAATATGTCGAGGCCGAAAAGAGGAAACCCGGGATTGGCGCCTGGAAATGTCGGACAGGCCGCCGCACCGCCTGCCACTGGCCGGTCGCCGTGCCGCCCCACGGTGGGCCAACCGGTGGGAAGGTTAAAACTCTGCACGCGTTTCGAGCTTTTGAGTCGGTAAATAGAACTCGAACCGAACGTGTGACCCTACCAATGATGATCTTGTTCGAAGTTGGGGAGCTTTGAATCTAAGATGGCGTCTTTGCACCTGAGAAAAACATTCCTCTAATTTTAAGAAAATTGGACCCGCTGGGCCTGCCGCTCGACGCGCGTTTTCTCGGGGCGTTTTCACGTGATCTCAGAAAGCGGCCCTGTTCAAACTTTACGGCATAGAAAGACTGGCCGGCAGGGCGCCGGAGCCCCGCCGGAGCCCCAGGGGCGAGCCCGGAGCACGTTCTATTTGCACTGCCAATGGGAGCAGCGCCGCCGTGCACCAACCACGTAACACGTTTTATTTCATAATTCCGAGTGGTTGGGACACGCACGCAGGGCCTCGGCCAGCAGGGCCAGCAGAGCCTCGGCCAGCAGGGCCAGCAGGGCCTCGGCCAGCAGGGCCAGCAGGGCCTCGGCCGGCAGGGCCAGCAGAGCCTCGGCCAGCAGGGCCAGCGGCGTCGCTAAGCCGCTTACCGTCACAATGTTGCAACGCCGACGCCACCGACGAGCCAGACACCCACGTGGCTTCCGCCCGTGTCTTCCGTCTTCCCTTTGGGTCACATCCGCGGCGCGCTGGCCGTGCCCACTGTGATCGGACACCGGTATCGGCCGCTTGACATCCTCAGAGAGAGAGAGAGAGAGAGAGAGAGAGAGAGAGAGAGAGAGAGAGAGAGAGAGAGAGAGAGAGAGAGAGAGAGAGAGAGAGAGAGAGAGAGAGAGAGAGAGAGAGAGAGAGAGAGAGAGAGAGAGAGAGAGCTGCACCTGTCGGGCACTGCATGCGTTGGCCGCTAGTACACTCCACTGCTGATACGAGCATAGCCCCATTACTCAGCTAATGACGCCATTTTGTTGCTCATTCCGGCACCGGCGGGGATGCACTGTGAAAATTTGCTGCCAATTAGTACCAATAAAAAGAACAACCAAAAAAGAAAAAAAACGTGAGTGACATTTTTATTAGTTTAAAAAAGGTGACACATTCATCACAAATTAATTAAATTTTCAAAAACCCAATTTTTTTTAGAATGTGTTGAGGGATCCTGAACTCTTACAGCTTAAGATAATGTTAAGAAGCACCTGCGTGTCAAGTGAGGGATCCCTGGGGAAAGTCTCCCTCTCTCTCTCTTTCTACGCACTCACACACACACACACACACACACACACACACACACGCGCGCGCGCGCGCGCGCTCGACCGATTGGTAGTGTTAGTAGGTGGATGAGGCGGAGGCGCTGCCTCGCCATCCATGGCTCTTCGAGTGTAGTGACCCTTTACCGCCATATATGACGGGCGCTCGCGGGTGTGTGTGTGTGTGTGTGTGTGTGTGTGTGTGTGTGTGTGTGTGTGTGGTGTGTGTGTGTGTGAGCGTGCATGTGTGTGCGAGTCTGCACCTCTCGAGAGACGCATGTGTTGCTCGGGAGCGGGCGAGATGGCTGCGGCAGTAAGTGTTATTGGTCGTCGAAGTGGAGTCGATTGGGAGTGTGTGCACTTTTCTGCGCAACGCCTCTCTCGCGCGGCCTTATAAAGCGGTGTGCGCGAGCGTGTGGGCGAAGTGGGTACCGCAAACCGCGCGCGTTTTTTTTTTTTTTTTTTTTTTTTTTTTTTTTGAGGTGACACCCCACCCACTTTGTTGCTGCCCTTATGGTAAAGTGGGTTTGATAATGAAAATTTTTTGAGAAAATGAAACTAAAAACTTTTTTTTTTTTTTTTTTTTTTTGGCCTTTCCCCTCACGCGTGATTTCGCATCCCGCGAGGCTCGCGTCCGCAGCGAGCCGCGGCGCCGCGCCTCGGCAAGGTAATAAATGCGCGCGCGACAAACGGTGTCTCCTAGGAATGCGAATCCATCGTCCGCATCGGCATGCAAATAAATCGGTTGTCCTTGCCATTATATTGCACTCGCGCGCCGTGAGGTTAGGTTAGGTGAGGGTCGCAGTGCGTTGCTTCGAGTGCAGTGACATCACGTTGCCGATGGGGACCGACTGAAAAAAGAAAAATAATTAATCAAGAAACCGTTTTTTCTCGGCATTTCTATCGCAAGTGCAGCGGTCTTTTGCCCTGTGCTGATCCGATGCTAAATAAGTCGACTCGTCGTCGCGCGCAGGAGCACATATATTTCTCATGGTCGGAATCGATGGATGCAGTGTCATCCGACGTCCGCTGTTCTCATTTCTCGTTCACCTGTCACATTTTTACGATGATACGCAGGCGTCTTCCTTCCTTGTATCCATTTTTTTTTTTTTTAAAGCAAGTGAGTCCCCGGATTGGACCCACTGTGTGCCGCGGCCCGTCGACATCCCGGCCGCGGTCTTGATGGCCGTCTGCTCGTAAAGCGAGTGCGCTGCTTGTCATCGAGTACCGTCTGCAGCGCCAGGATGTTTCGTCTGACGACGGTTAAAACAGAGTTTTAGGACGACACGAGCCATGCCATATCCCACCCTATAAAACCAAGTCCTGCATAAATTTTGCTAAAAATTGATATTAAAAAACAAAGTGAAGCGGGCACCCCGCAAGGCCGCGCTTTGGCAAAACGTAGTACCCTCGTTTTCCTAGGAGGGGTTCTGTTGCCAGTGTGTGTCTGCTTCGGCTTACGAGTCCCTTGCCCTCTCTGGTGTATGCCGGAGTCACCCGCACGGCTGTTACCCCGGGCGCCATCAACCTTGTTTTACCACTGTGTGTGTGTGTGTGTGTGAGTGTCTCTCTCTCTCTCTTTCTCTCTCCCTCTCTCCCTCTCTCTCCCTCC
>CM060095.1:7820620-7880620 GCA_030522485.1 Stenchaetothrips biformis | reverse complement strand
ATTTTCGCTGTTGAAAACGACATCGCTCGGAAGGAAGTAATTGAACCCTTACACTGCGTGGGGCCGCACCATTATTCGGCGACTTTTGCTCACTTTGTTTCGCTTCGCCGCCGCGTTCCGCCCCACCGTCCGCGTAATGAGGCTCTAAGTTGTTATAAATTGGCGAACGATTGAAAGGCCGGCCGAGTCGGCCAAAGTTAGATTGGCTGCGACGGTCGGCGCGCGGCTCAGGAACCGGAGGGCTGCGGCGGCGACGGCGTGGCGCGGCGTGGCGTGGCGTGGCGTGGCGCGGCGTGGCGCGGCGCGGCGTGGCGCGGCGCGGCGTGGCGCGGCGCGGCGTGGCGCGGCGCGGCAGTGCTCCACGACGGTCAGCCGGCCAAATTGACGCAGGATCAAGAAGGGGGAGGGGGCCAACAATCGGCCACCGCCGCGGCGGGGGGGACGCGGGGGCGAGGCAGCCGCCGCCGTGGCGGTAGGCAACCCGGAAACACAGGTGTCCGGCGGGCTGGCCTCCTCGCCCCCTGTCGGGCGTTCTTCTGGCCCACTGTGCCCCCTCTCTGTGCCCGCCCCTGGCCCACTGTGCCCCCTCTCTGTGCCCGCCCCCGGCCGTCGGCGCCGCGGTGTCTCGGTTAGCCTTCTGGCGGTGGTGGTGTGCTGCGGCGCTGCCCCAGCGCTGCCCCAGCGCTGCCCCCCAGGGCTTTTAAGCCCCCCCCCCCCCCCACGCGCGATACCTCGGCCCGCCTTGACTCGCACTCACGCTTATCATCTTTATCCGTTTCCATTACTCGGGCTTAGTGCCGCGGCCAGCAGCAATCAGGCGGAAGAGAAAAGGAACTTTTTAGTCTCCATTTTCCATCTGTTTCTTAGGCTGAAAGTAGCCTATTTTTTAAAATTTATTTTTTACAATAATGATCTGCATTTTCGCTCCGAAGTTGCGCTCTCTCTCTCTCTCTCTCTCTCTCTCTCTCTCTCTCTCTCTCTCTCTCTCTCTCTCTCTCTCTCTCTCTCTCTCTCTCTCTCTCTCTCCCCTGTGTGTATGTATGTGTGTGTGTGTGTGTGTGTGTGTGTGTGTGTGTCACGACACTTGGCGGGCGGTGCGTTTGTGCGTCGCGGGAGGGCCAAAGTGGCGCGCGCAAAGCGGGTGCGGAGGCGAGGGGAGGGAGGAGGGGATGAAAGCTGGCATTCCCGACGCATTCATATCGCTGTGGTGTGCAAGCCTTTGCCCCCGCGCCACCGGGTGCCTACGTACTACCACTTCTTCTTTCCTCGCTTGGCGGAGTGGCTCACAGTGGGCCAGAGGATCGACGCGTTTTGGGCTCGAAAGCCGTTCGATGGGACTCGAACCGAACGTTTGACCCCGTCAATGGATCGCTCTCCGGACGAGGAACCCATTGGGGTCACACGTTCGGTTTGAGTCGTTTGCAGCGATTCTGGAGCTCAAAACGCGTCTAGAGTTTTGGGCGCATGTGCCGGTCTTCTGGCCCACTGTACGGGGTGGGTTGAGACGGGGCAGGGTGAGGCGGGGCGCTAGCACGACTAGCGGCGCCCCCACAGCGCGCGGCGCGGCGTGGGGCTGCCGCTTTTCACCCCATCTCTCTCTCTCTCTCTCTCTCTCTCTCTCTCTCTCTCTCTCTCTCTCTCTCTCTCTCTCTCTCTCTCTCTCTCTCTCTCTCTCTCTCTCTCTCTCTCTCTCTCTCCCCTCTCCTTGCCGTCGTAACGCTCGGTCGAGTCCGGGCAAATAAAAGCGACCGCACTCGAATTGAAAAGCCGCCCTCGCCACTGAGTACACACGTCCCTCCCCCCTCCTCCCTTAAGACCCATTGTGTCGCTATCGGAGTGGCCTCTCGCTCCCCCCCCCCTCCCCCCGGAAAGGGACAGAAAGCGAGGATTAATTGACACGGGTCTCTCGACTAGTTTCTATTTGCTGTTACAAGCCATCCGGGCACGAAACGGGTGCGAGCAGAGTCCTCTCGCCCAGCCTGAGCATTGCTGTGGTCAGATCAAGGGGGGGGGGGATTCCTGCGAGTTCCTAAATTGTCGCTGATCTTCCGGGCGTCACTGCCGGCGGTGCGGAAGGGCGGATAGGCCGGGTGGAGGGTGAGCGGGGCCGCGGCGGGGCCGCCGCACAGTTGGTCAGTAGACAGTTGAGGTGGCCGAAATTGACGCGTTTTGAGTTCCAGAGTCGGTAAATGGGACTCGAATCGAACGTGTGACCCTACCAATGGATTGCTCTCCAACCGAGGAATTCATTGATGGGGTCGCACTTCCGATTCGAATCCCATTTGGCGACTCTGGGGTCAAAACGCGTCCGCGATTTTGGCCGCCCCAACGGTCTTCTGGCTTCTGGTCGGGTCGTCCTCGCTGCGTGTCCACCGTGCACGCGTGCAGCAACCTCCGCGCGCGGCCTCCCGTCGTTGATCAATATTATTTCTAAAAACGCTCCCCGCTCGCTGCGTGCAATCGATGACCTTGTTGGCGACAACACGCGAACGAACTTTCTCTCTCTCCTTTCGCTTTCCGTGTCGCTGCGTGTCTGTCTGTCTTGCTGCGCACGCGGCGCATCATCAATAAATGCGTTCCGAACGGAAGTGACTGTCCGGTACGCAAACGCGCCGCACCGCGCCGCACAGCGGGCCGCCGCACAGTGGGCCGCCGTGCGGGAAAGCAGTCGGCGGAGTGACCGAGGAGTGACGGGGGCACCGATCCATTTGTTTCCATCAAGGAGGATGCGTGGCGTGGCGGGGCGGGGCGTACCGCGGCCAAGTGACCGCTTGTTTCAACAAATCCGTGCGAAAGGCGGCCGAGCGGGCACAGTGTGGTGTGCGCCCAGGGGTTACCCACTTCTTATTTTGGTGTACACACGATTCCCGAACAAATCCCACGGAAAAAGTGAGGATTTTTTTAGAAATTCCTTTGTTTCTTTGTGTTTTTGGACACCATTCCAATATTACGACGATATGATATTGAAATTATAAGGATTTTCAATAAAATGTTGAAAAAATTCGAATGATTCCCGGGTTGATTGTACACATGATCCCCGGAGTGGGTAACCCCTTGGTGTGCGCCCACGAGCGTTGGTGCCCGCCGTGCCCACCTGCTCGCCGCCCCAGGGGCGTGAACAGCTCGCTAAAACCTGCGGGAGGGGGGCGGTGGCCCCCTTCGCTCCCCCCCCCCTTTTGTGCACGCCCCTGCTCCGCCCGGCGGCACTGGTTTGTTGTCATTGCCATGCGTCGGCACCTGCCAAAACGTTCTGCTTGCAAAGGTAGCATGTGAGATGGGGGGGGGGAGAAGAGGACAACGGGCTGTGGGAAGAAAGTTGGCTGTCCAAAGAAAATGCCGCGGGAAAAAAAGAAAGAGGAAGACTAGAAGTGCAGAGAAAATATGGGAAAGGGGAAGGGGGCAGGTGTGGGGGGGGGGCGGCAGGAGCAGGTGGAGTGATGTAAGGGTTGAAGAAAGAATCCTTTGAAGGAAAGTGGCGCCCTCCTTGGGGCGTCAAACACTCTGTGTGTGTGTGTGTGTGTGTGTGTGTGTGTGTGTGTTCGCCTGTTGGCTTCAGGGGAGAAACACAGGTAAATAAACACCCCATCGTCGCGCCGCCAACAACCCCCTCTCAACGTACCCCCCAAAGCTGCTCCGCACACCCCCCTCCACCCTGCGCTGCTGCTTGCCAATTTCTTCATTTTTTTTCTCTCTCTCTCGTCCTTGTTTCTCCAGCCCTGGCTCTCTCTCTCTCTCTCTCTTTTTTTTTTAGCGACTTGCGTGTTTTTAAAGTGCGCGGCGCGCGGCGCTTGCTTGCGGTGTTGGCGGCGCTGACCGGGGCGGCCGTCGCGCCTCTCCTTCCGGTGGCGGCGTCAAGGGGCGGTAGGGGGGGGCGGGGGGTGGGAAGGGGGCAGCGCCGGCGGGGGCGGCGTTAGGGAAGGGGGCAGCGAGGCTCTAGCAGTCATTTATTAGATCGTGGGCCCCGGTCCCCGCGGGGCTGCAGTGTGCTGAATAATGTCCAACGACGCCTGGCACTCCCTTCCCCCCTTCCCCCTCCACAGTGGGCCAGAAGACCGGCGCCGGCGGCCAATAACTGTAGACTCCAGAGTCGCTAAATGGGACTGGAACCGAGCGTAGTGTGACCCCACCAATCGATTGCTCTCCGAACGAGAAATCCATTAATGGGGTCACACGTTCAGTTTGAGTCCTAGCAATAATTGTGAAGCTCGAAACCGCGTCTAGAGTTTTGGCTGCCTGCGCTGGTCTTCTTGCCCACTGTGCGCCCCCCCCCCCCCGACACGACTCACGCTCGTCTCATTCAGTTTCTGGGCTTTTAATTAACTCGCAAACCGACCTGTCTTGTCTCTGTGCAGGCCAGGGCGGCCAGGGCGGCCGGCGCCCATGCCCCGAAGACCCGTGCCAACGGGCGCTGCATTCCCAAACAGTGTCGACGGCAATCTCTCATCTCTCACTCTCTCTCTCTCTCTCTCTCTCTCTCTCTCTCTCTCTCTCTTCTCTCTCTCTCTCTCTCTCTCTCTCTCTCTCTCTCTCTCTCTCTCTCTCTCTCTCTCTCTCTCTCTCTCTCTCTCTCTCTCTCTCTCTCCCCGCGGTGCGATGTCGTCGCAGCACTGGGCGTGCTGCGTAGTGTCTTCTGCTGCGTCGAATACACGCCGACAACGACTACACTGTCAACAACTTTTCACAATTTCAAAACAAAATAATTAAAAAAACCAAATACAAGTGTAGTTGGTTTGCGTGTTTACTCTTTTTACCGTCAGTAAAACACGGCAATTACCGGGGCCTTCGTTTCATTGCTGGAAATTATGACCCCCGCCCCCGCCGCTCGTGCGAATTTGCGTTATGCGCGCCCCGCGCCCCTGCGCCGCATGCGAACAACACGCATGTCCGTCCAGCGTAACATCTACACCCTCACACTCGGAAACAAGGACACGCACAAACCTGGAAACAAAAACACGTGTTCATTTAATTTTTTTGCCGCGACACATACACACGCACACACACACGTGCGGATACTATGGTTGCGTCCCTTATCGCTACGCCATATTTAACGCCTTGTTGTATCTGCACTGCCGGCTGAACCCGGCCTCGGCGCTGTGATGCACAGTGGGTCAGAAGACCGTTGAGGTGGCCGAAATTCTTGACACGTTTTGAGCTCCAGACTCGCTAAATGGGACTCGAATCGAACGTGTGACCCCACCAATGGATTCCTCGGTTGGAGAGCAATCCATTGGTGGGGTCAGACGTTTGATTCGAGTCCCATTTAGCGACTCTGGAGCTCAAAACGTATCTATAATTTTGGCCACCTCAACGGTCTTCTGACCCACTGTGGGATGCAGCGCAGCGTGCGCAAAGGCACCAAAGGCCCTTTTGTTCCCCTAAAAGCCGTTTGTGCCCCGCTGGGACGCGGCCCATGCGGTGTGTCCTTACTCTGTGTGTGCGTGTGTCTTTTTTTTTTACATTATTTCCGCCGTTCTTTCCTTTTGGCCGCGCGGCCAGCGGAAAATGAAATTTCCGAATGGTGTTGGAAACAATATCATCGTGCGTGTGCCCGGCGCGGTCAAAAAGTTGTTGTTTGCCGCTTGCGTTGCGTGTCTCTTTTTTTGGTGGTTTTTAACGGTGTGCCCGACGCGGAGGTGGCCCTCGAACGCGCGGGGCACGAGGGCAGCAGGGTCAGGGAAGGGACGCGGACAGATCCTGACGCCCGGTTCGTCACGGGCGCGGCTGCGCGGCGCTGCGTCGTGGAGCGCGCGTCGCCGGACCCGCAGACTGTCGCTCTGTCTCTCTCACACCCGTGCGCGACGCCCGACCAGTGCGAGAGAGACAGAGCGAAGAGGGAGACTCTCGGAATGAGTCTGCCGCGTTGAGCTCTCCATCATGCGTCGCCACACCTCTCCGTACGGACGCGTTCAATTCATTAACGCTGCGCGCCCCGCGGCCACGGCCACGCCGGCCGGCCGCACCGCACGGGCACAGTGGGAAAAATAAAGGGTTTCCAGCAGTTTCTCCAGGAATTGACAAGATTTTTTTTGTTTAACACTGTTGCGATCTGTAGACACACGCACTCACACAATTTCAATTGACACACATAATACGCAACCATAAGTCACACCTGCACTGTAAATCAAATAGTGATACATCTCACCATCTGAGGGGTGACACAGAACTGTCTCACCTAAAAAGGGTGATACTAAAGTGTATCACCGAAAAAAAGTCGTACACAAATGTATCACCGACGACGGGTGATACTTCCCCAGGAAAACAAGGGCCCATCTCGCTGATGTCTGACCATTTTTCGGTGATACATTTGAGTACGACCTTTTTTCGGTGATACATTCGTGTACGACTTTTTTTTCGGTGATACTTTTTGTATCACCGAAAATGGGTGAGACGCCTCACCCTTTGAATTGCAGTGTGGTTTTAACGAAACGGTTTTGTTGAACATCTCCCCGCCATTCAGTCGTTCTCGCTCAAGGGGAAACAACTCTAAAAATTTGTACACCGAAATTCATGGTCAATCTTGAATTTTAGTCCATTTTCTTCCAAATTCATGAAAATTAGTCGAAATTCAAAGAAATTCTTCAAAAACCAGTGAAATTTATATCGCAATTCATAGAAATTTGGCTGCAATTCATTGAAATTCATCCGAAATTCATGTGGAATTCAAAAATTTGTACACTGAAATTAAAAGTTATTTCCCCTTATTCTCGCTGGCGCGGACCTCCTTCCCCTCCCTGACGTCAAAGAATTTAACCCGACGGTGCGCAGGAAGTATTATTGACGGACGACCCGCGTCTCGACCCCGCTCTATTTATTTCTCTCTTGGAGAAACAAAGGCGGAGGGCGGTTACGACGACGACGCGCGTTTTAAAAATAGCGCGTAGATTAAATCGAGGCGACGCGTCGCGGTGGCGCGGCAGTCGCGAGACAGGTGGAACAAAACACACGATAATTTAATTTGGGTGGACTAACTCGAAATTAATCGTATCGTGATGGGAAACGCGCCCAGAGTGTGAGTGTGTGTGTGTCAGTGAGAGTGTGTGTGTGTGTGTGTGTGTGTGTGTGTGTCAGAGAGAGAGAGAGAGAGAGAGAGAGAGCGAGAGAGAGAGAGAGAGAGAGAGAGATGCGTGTCGACTTGGCTGTTCTACGCGTCAAAGACAACGAAGACTGTCTTCATCATTCTCCCCTCGAGTCCTCCTGTCGTTCTTCTTCTTCTTCTTCTTCTTCTTCTTCTTCTTCTTCTTCTTCTTCTTCTTCTTCTTCTTCTTCTTCTTCTTCTTCTTCTTCTTCTTCTTCTCCTCTTGCCCAAGCACAAGCAGACGGTTCTCTTCGCTTTGTATGCGGACTGGACCCTGCTCGCCCTCGTTGTGTCTTTGAGTTTGAGGGGTTTCGCTGCGGGCCCGGCCTTGGCGGCACGCCGCGGCAGGCCGCCCGCACGCCACACACTTGCCTTCCATCTTGGTGCGGCACTCACCTGGAAGGAACACATTTCCCCGAACGAAACAACGAAACGGAAAGGGTTGGGTTACCGGTCCGATTGGCTGGCGGGTCGTGCGGCAGAGGTCGCCGTGCGGTTTCGGCTGCTGCCGAGCGATTCCGAAGATCGGTTTTTGTCGCTCTGTCTCTCTCGCACCCGTTCGCAGAGCCCCGCGAGTGCGACAGAGACAGAGCGACGGGACGACTCGTCGGCATCGCTCGGCTGCTGTCACTGTGTCTCCTGCAGCGGAACCGCGACTGAAATAAGAATGGAATTGGAAGTCCCGTGCGGAATGACTCTTCCTCTATGATCAGTTAAGAAATTCGCTTCGCGTTTGCTCGCCGTTTGCTCGCCGTTCGCCCAAGACGTTCGTCGAGAGCAAACGACGAGCAAACGGTGAGCGAACGGCCAGCAAACCCGAAGCGAATTTCTTAACTGAATATAGCATTTGGTCGTCCGGCCACTGTTATACCAACAGTCCTCTTGTGTGCTGTGAGCTGATTTAACCGAGCGGGCAACCACATAGGATGTTTGGGGACCCGCAAGATTTCTTAAGGGAAGAGATTTCGTCGGAATTCGCAAGATTACAACCGATTTAACGGCCAAAATTTGCTTTTTCTCGCCTTTTTCGGGGGAAGATTTCAGATTTCCAGAGATTTTCGGCGCTCAAGTCACTTGATTTGTGGCCACTGTGGGCACCTGATTTCTTGAGTGGTTGCCCCCTTGGATTTAACACATTTTTTTTTGTTTTTCCAACGGTTTGACTATCGCCCCGAGGGCGTTGTGGCCCGCGCAGCGACACGCTCTCACGGACGGACACACCTGGGTCGAGCTTGTGGGTCTTCGGCGTGAAGCCGTCCCCGTACTTCTTGAGGTGAAGGAGGGCGTCCGGTCCGTGCCCGCCTTCGGAGGGTGGGCAGGCGAGGTCTGTGGGTCGAGGCCACCATTTCGAGCCCCGTGACCGTGACGAAGATTGATATTTTTCAACGAGCTTTTGAACGAGCCGCACGCTCGGTCCTCTTTCTCTTCGCGTCCACCGGACTGGTGCCGAGGAGTCGCTTCGTCGCTCTGTCTCTGTCGCACTCTTGGGGCCTTCCGTAAGAGAGAGAGAGAGAGACAGAGAGAGACAGAGAGACGCCAGGAGTCGTAAAATCTTGCCGCCTTGCGCCGACGACTCTGCCGATGGATTTTTAATGAGGGCCCTTGAGTGCACGGGAGTCTCATGTTGCACTTGCACTTTGTGGCACTTGTGCCCACCGTGTCTCGGAGTGGCAAACGACCAGAGATTACGGCCGAGAGATTTCTAGGGAAGGCGTCTTCCGGGGGTATTTGATGGAGGTCGATAAACAAGTCTTCTTGAAGCGTTTGATGGACCTCTAACCCGATGGTCCTATGGACATGAAGCGATGTACTCTAAGGACCGCTCGAACAAAGACCGACATCAATTTGCTTCACCTCTTTAGGAGCGCATTTCAAAGCACCAGAACGTAGAGATCTTAAAGCAAAATCATAAACATTCACACTGAAATTCAAAGGGTGAGACATCTCACCAATTTTTGGCGATACAAAACGTATCACCGAAAAAAAGGTCGTACACAAATGCATCACCAAAAAAAGGTCAGACGATCAGCGAGGGTGGCCCTTATTTTCTTGGGGAGGTATCACCCTTTTCAGGTGATACACTTGTGTACGACCTTTTTTCCGGTGATACAATTGTGTTCGACCCTTTTTTCGGTGATACATTCGTGCACCGCTTTTCGTTCGGTGATACATTGTAGTTTTACCCTTTTCCGGTGAGACAGTTTTGTCTCACCCCTCAGAGGGTGAGATGTATAACTTTTTTATTTACAGTGCAGCGCCATTGAAACCTCTGTCAAGGACTACTGTCTTGCAACTCATCGCTCCAGTATTTTGACTTTTTTTTGCTTTTCTTAACAACTTGTTTTTGGGGTTGACAATTTGGGAAGAAGCAACAAAGGATTCCTAGTCCGGTTTAAAATTAAATCAAAAGCCAATTTGGCAGTGTCAGCTTAGGCCGGCCGCAATATTGTCACAGCGAGGGCCGGGGGGCTCCGGCCGCCATAACTCCGGGGCGTAACGCGGAGGCAGACCGTATCTTTTGATAACTTTTGACCACCCGGAACACCCATCGGCGCGGCCGACTGGCGGCCAATATCTTCACTCTTTATTATTGGCAGCTTCACAACAGATGTTGTTTTTATTTGGTGTTGCAGGGACCTGCAGGGCAACAACATCACCATCCTGTACGAGACGGACTTCGAGGACCTGCGTCACCTGCGGATCTTGTAAGTGCTCGTAATTTTTTTTTTATTTTTTTTTAAAGTTTCCCGTGTTTTCGTTGTTGCTCTCTCAGAACGGAAAGAAGCAAGTTGGAGTTTGATTGCGCGCCTGCTGGCGGACTTAAACGAAAAGCTTCTTGAGATGTCACCAGTCGTCATGATGAAGGCGCGCGTCCCAGTGGGCCGGTCCCAGTGGGCGCGCTGCGCGCAGCGCCCCCGAGCCCGGCCTTAATAATTCCTCACCCTCCGCTCCACAAATTGTGTTTATCTCTCTTTTTAATATCCCCTTCTGCTCTTTATTTCGCCCCCAGTAGCCGCGACCCGCCCGTAATGCGCTGCCCCGGGGACCTCGGGCAGGGGGCCTCCAGCGCCGGGGCCTCCAGGGACGCGGACCCGCCTTGGGGCGCCTTGGGGCGCCTTGGGGCAGGCACGGTCGGCCTCAATCCGAGGGACGAATTCGGAGGAAAGGGTTCCAGCCGGGGCTGCGTTGGAGGCTAGGAAGCTCAAATGTCAGCGACTTCCTCTAGCTTGCATTCCCAGTGTCGCCGGATGTCCGGGAAGTGATACGACTTGTGACGCATGTTTTGCATAGATGTCGCAAATACATTAACTGTGTAAAACTGTAACTTTTAAATTGTACTTACGTTTCCAACTGCCTACTGTGCATGTGCCTGTCGCTCGCTAGGGTGGAAGTTGGAATGCAGAGTTACTGATCAGAACTCCACAGGCAGATTCAAACTTATGGCTTCATTTTTCTCCGTGCTTGTTGTCCCCCGATGTGGTCTCGTCCCTTCCCGATTGGCCCCTTTGTGCGTCCAGCCTGGACCCTCTCTCTCTCTCTCTCTCTCTCTCTCTCTCTCTCTCTCTCTCTCTCTCTCTCTCTCTCTCTCTCTCTCTCTCTCTCTCTCTCTCTGTGTGTGTGTGTGTCCCCGCGGGGTATCGCCACAAGTTTACCATCCATCACGCGTTTTTTCTCCGTTCCGCACGCGCCGCGGCCGCCCTCCATGAATAGCTCATCCTCCACATGCTGCCCTCCAAACTCGCACAGTGGGCCAGAAGACAGGCGGAGCCGCGCTGCCTGTCCCGCCCGGTACTGGCTGCGCCGCGGTGCTACTCCTCCACCGCCGTCCAGCGTGCGGTCTCACGTGCCAGTGGGGCAACTCCAACTGCGAGCCGGCCGCCCCTCCGCCGCCCCTCCGCCGCCCCTCCGCCGCCCCTCTGCCGCCGCCGCCTCGACGCTCAGTTCGTCATCCCGCCGCCCCGTGCAAGAACTCTGCTCCCCGAACTCGGACTGACCCCGCCGACAACGTCCAAGTTTGGCGCTGTCCGTCCAGGCAGGGCCCCGCCTTGTCCCAGCCCGCCGCTGCTGATTGGGGACCCGCTGGAGAGGCAGGCCGTGGAGAGGCAGGCCGCTAGAGAGGCAGGCCGCTGGCCAAGTTGGCCGCCTGGACTGGAGGACCACACACAAGGAAATCCGTTCGAACTTGTGTGGCTTGGCATGCATCGCGCTAGGGCACCGGTTCTCAACCTTGGGGTCGCGGAAAAATATTTTAGGGTCGCGGCTATGTTGCTGTTAGGGTCGCGGTTAGGGTCGCGGCTTGGTCCTTAGGGTCACGAAGTGCTACCTGAGTCTACCAGTGTTGCCGCGTCCACGAATCTGCGTCTGTGTTCAGTTTGGCGAGGGTACGGTGGTTATTACGGCGCAGCGGAAACTGGTTAGCGGCTTGCCGTCCCCAGGACCTACCTCATTAAAATCATTTTCTCTTTTATTCCCTTCATTTTTCATGTTCTCATGTGTGTTGCCGTGATTTCCCCCCCCCCTCTCTCTCTCTCCCTCTCTCTCTCTCTCTCTCTCTCTCTCTCTCTCTCTCTCTCTCTCTCTCTCTCTCTCTCTCTGCCTCTCTCTCTCTCTCTCTCTCTCTCTCTCTCTCTCTCTCTCTCTCTCTCTCTCTCTCTCTCTCTCTCTCTCTCTCTCTCTCTCTCTGCCTCTGCCTCTCTCTCTCTCTCTCTCTCTTTCTCTCTCTCTCTCTCTCTCTCTCTCTCTCTCTCTGCCACTGTCTCTCTCTCTCTCTCCCTCCCCTGCATCGCATCGCGGTCCTTCCATTAGCGGCTGGCGTGCGCCTTTTACAACTGCGGCGGACTGATTCCGAAGAAGTGTCGCTCTCTCTCTCTCTCTCTTTCTCTCTCTCCCTCTCTGTCGCGCTCACGGGGCGTCCCGCACCGGAGCGAGAGAGACGGAGCGCGGCGAGACGCGTCCTCGGAATCGCTCGGCAGCCCCTCCCTCCCCGAAGCACCAGCCGCTGCAGTTTGGGCCGTGAGGCGTTACGGCGCCATGCAGGGGGCTGCCGGACACAGTGGGCCGGCCGGCCGGACGCCTCGGCCGCACTCAAAGCATGTGGGGGCGCGGGACCGATATGGACCCGCACCGTCTAAAATCATGGGCCTGTTTTCCACTGATAGAAAAAAGTACAGAAATTACACGGAAAATGTATGGTCAATTTTTTACCTGGACCGACCTGGACCGTCCGTACCTTGCCAACCACGGAGGTTCTGTACATGTTTTCTGTAGCAGTTTACATGAGATCCTTATGGGGACCACAGAGAACCAGTACGGAGGGTCCGTACCTTTTCTGTACCCCATTTTCTGTACATTTTCCGTACCAAAACACGGAATTTTTTGCAGTGTCAGCCGTTTGGGGTCAGAAACGTGGACGTCAAAACTTAGTACACTGAAATACCAAACGTGGTCTAGACCACATCAACTGATGTGAATGAGTGCCATTTTGACCGCATCTGTCGGTGAGGTCTATACCACGTTTGGTGTGGTCATTGCATGGAATGGCCACACCCAACGTGGTCTAGACCACACCAACTAATGCGGTCAAAAGGGCACTTATTTGACCTCATTAGTTGGTGTGGTCTAGACCACGTTTGGTTTTTCAGTGCCCTAAGTTTTGCGCACACCGACTGGGTGATCTCAAGCTTCGGGCCCCTGCGGGTCCAGGGATACCGTCCCGCAGACACGGCTGTCCAACGGGACTGCCTACCCAGCCTCTGTCGTAAGGGGCAATGGCGCCTGGTGGGTCGGCAGTCTCGGTGCAGAGAGAGAGAGAGAGAGAGAGAGAGAGAGAGAGAGAGAGAGAGAGAGAGAGAGAGAGAGAGAGAGAGAGAGAGAGAGAAAGAAAGATAGAGAGGGAGAGAGAGAGAGAGAGAGAGAGAGAGAGAGAGAGAGAGAGAGAGAGAAAGAAAGATAGAGAGGGAGAGAGAGAGAGAGAGAGAGAGAGAGAGAGAGAGAGAGAGAGAGAGAGAGAGAGAGAGAGAGAGAAAGATAGAGAGGGAGAGAGAGGGAGAGAGAGGGAGAGAGAGGAGAGAGAGAGAGAGAGAGAGAGAGAGAGAGAGAGAGAGAGAGAGAGAGAGAACGGCCCCACGCCCCAGCCCCTCGCGTCCGCGCCTTTTAAAAACGACGACTCTATCGAGACGCGTCCACTTCCGAGTGTTGCTGTCCGCGCGGCCGATTTCCCGCGGATAACGGCGGCGAGGGCCGCGTCCGCCCGGCGCCCCCGTCGCGCCGTCTCTCTCGCACGCACGGGGCGCGCCGCGCGGGTGCGAGCGAGACACGGAGAGACTTAAGATTGAGACGGCGGGGCTGAAAGGAGGGAGTGCGTCCTTAGAGAGGTCCCCTCTCTAGCAGTGCCTTTGTGTCACCCCTCGCTCCCCGAATCCTGCGGGAGGGAGACGAGCCGAGCGGCGCGCGGACGCGAGCCGAGCGGCGCGCGGACGCGAGCCGAGCCGGGACACGCGCACGCCGCCGAGCCGAGCCGGGCCGTCGGCATCGCGAAAACAAGCCCCCCGCGTGTCGCAACAAGACAGATAATTGGTGTTGCGCGCCAGGTTGTGAAATTGGACCGTGCGAAGGGGGTGTGTCCTTAAATCTCCTGATTTATTCTCTCCTTCATCTGGAGGGTCGCGACGCGCCCCGGCCTGAGGGGGCAGCGCAAATCGCTGTTTGGAAAAGCCCCCAAAGACCCAAAGAGTTGTGTGCAACTTTTTTTTTTGCGGTGTGTGAATTGCAGTGTGGAGGCTGTGATGGAATTATTATGCATTTAGGAGGCTGGGATCGCTGCGCCCTCGCCGCCCCAGCCGCACAGTGGGCCTGCAGCCCGCCGCCCCTCCCTGCCGTGCCCACTGGAGCGAGGCCAATAACAGTGTAGAGGTTAGGGCACTCAGTGAGTTGTAAGGGATTGCGGGAAACCACCGGCGGATCTAGCAAATCGTGCGACTGCGACAGAATCCCACCTGGCTGTGCGAGCGCAAGCGAGACACAAGGGGGGGGCAATCTGCTGTTTCTGACGCAGCCTTGCCCCCCCTTTGCGTCTCGCTTGCGCTCGCACAGCCAGGTGGGATTCTGTCGCAGTCGCCGCTCTGACGCAGCCGGGCTGGATCCGCCGGTGCGGGAAACAAAACCCCGTCCTCTCTGTGCTCTGTGGCACCGCAGGGTTCGGCCTACCGATTAGATCATTTTTATTTCGGTCTCTGGCGGTAGGGCGGTCTGATTTAACGCACGCGCCGGCCGCGTCGCTCGGCGTTTACACAAACTTTTAGTTCTGACGGATGGACGCGCTTCGTGGAAAAGCTTCCCGGCCGCCGTGTTTACTTTGGAAAGTCGGAAAAACACGCGTGATCGGCGGTGGAGATGATGACGAGGGAGACTGTCGCCGCGAGCGACGTCCGCGCCGTCCGCGCCGTCCGCCGCGGTGAGGCGCTGGATGATGACGGTCGTAGAGCACGCGACTTGCGCGCCGAAAAATGCTTTATTTTACGGCGGGGCGGCGCGTTGCGGCTAGAGCCTGCTGATGACTTATTTATAGCCCGATGCGCGTAACATCGCCCGCCACGCACCGCCACGCGGCGGGGGCGCATCAACCAGGCCGTGTGCTGCAGCTACGCCGCGCCGACTTTTGGCGACGCGGCGTGTGTGTGGTGCCCCGCTCCGCCCCGCCACAGGGAAACTGGCAAAGTGATGAAGAGGTTCGCCGAGCGCCAAAGGGGTTGCTCGCTCGTCGGTTGGCTGGAATGCCTGCTTATCGCGGGGACCCGAATGGGGCACTCAACACGCGGTAGGCAGCCAGGTAGACAGATTAACGCGCGGACCGACAGACAGGCAGACAGACAGACAGACAGACAGACGGACAGACAGGCAGACAGGCGGTGATGGAAGGGTTGGAATCGGCGGTGGCGGGAGCAGCGTGAAGTGCCCGAGACCTTCGGCTCCATTAAATTCTGCCAGGTGAGGGGGCGCATTCACAGTGCAGGGCGCAGCGCGGCGGCCCCTTTGACGCGCCAACACGCTCCACCCCCCCCCCCCCCCCCGGGGGTCCTTTCCTCCTGGAGTGTCCGCACCGCGTTTTCCGGCCCGGACTAGACCGGGCTGTTTGACCGGGTTCCGGGGCCGAGCGTCCGCGCTCCGGGCGGCACGGCGGCGCGCACGCCTGCGAGGACGACCCCGGGGGCGGTCCAGGTGCCAGGACGGCTTGAGTAAACTGATTGAGCACGGCGACAGGCACCGCCACGCCCCCGCCGCCCCCGTCGCCCCCGGCCGGAGGTTGCCCACTCCGGAAGCCACCGGAGCCTTCGCCCGTCGTTTGCGAAGAGTTTGTGTGGTGCACGCTCAAAATGTTGCAAAGTTTTTCGAGCATGAGTACAAACTGTTTAATTTTTTTTAATCGGAAAAAATGACGGTTTGCAAAATACGAAGTAGCGTGAGTGTCTCACTGTTTTTCTGCGTTCCTTGTCGGCAGGCACCTTATGGACAACCAGATCCACACGGTGGAGAGAGGAGCGCTGTCGGATCTGATCGCGCTGGAGAGACTGTAAGTACCTCGTTCCGGGGGGGATGCGTTTGTCCTACTGTTTTTTGTCCTACTCGTAAATTAAGTATTAATTAAGGAATATTTAGGCCGTATTTGAAGTGCTAAATTTGGCTCTATTGTAGTCTAAGTTTAGGATCCCTCTCGGGCTGGGTTTCTAACGGTTTGCAAAATGGTTGTTTGCCGAGTGGTCTATTAATAGTGGTTTCTGTTTTTAGAAGCTATTTATAGAAATCTATTTTTAGAAATCTATTTTTAGAAATCTATTTTTAGAAATCTATTTTTAGAAATCTATTTTTAGAAATCTATTTTTAGAATGCACATTATTGGTAGAAAAGACACGAAAATATTACAGTGGCCACCATTTTGCAGTGCTGAGAGCACCACGATTTGCGATAGTACCCCACTGGATCCCAGTATGTATGAGAATTACCCAAACAGGGCACGTCCATCATTGCAATGTCAGGTAGGGATTTTGAAGGACACACGCAGCCCTGGATTGAAATGATATGCAAATAGACGGCGATACCAACCAAACAGGGGCAAGAGAGCGCCTGCAAAGCGCCGGGAGGGTAGGCAGCACCCCCGTCACCAAACCCTTCCGGGTTGCCTACGCACCCAGGCGATGATGCCAAAATCAGTCCCGGGCCCGGCGGGACCCCTCCAACCGCGAGAGTCGTCGTCGGGTAGAGCCAGCCATGAGCAGCACCCCGGCAGTCCGGACACTCGCCCCCAAGGCCGTGGCCGTGCCAGACGACGGCCTCGTCGGCCACCTCTCTGCTGGCGGGAAGGCCAGCCCGCCCGCTCCGGACACTCGCCCCCAAGGCCGTGGCCGTGCCAGACGACGGCCTCGTCGGCCACCTCTCTGCTGGCGGGAAGGCCAGCCCGCCCGCTCCGGACACTCGCCCCCAAGGCCGTGGCCGTGCCAGACGACGGCCTCGTCGGCCACCTCTCTGCTGGCGGGAAGGCCAGCCCGCCCGCTCCGGACACTCGCCCCCAAGGCCGTGGCCGTGCCAGACGACGGCCTCGTCGGCCACCTCTCTGCTGGCGGGAAGGCCAGCCCGCCCGCTCCGGACACTCGCCCCCAAGGCCGTGGCGTGCTAGACGACGGCCTTGTCGGCCACCTCTCTGCTGGCGGGAAGGCCAGCCCGCCCGCTCCGGACACTCGCCCCCAAGGCCGTGGCGTGCTAGACGACGGCCTTGTCGGCCACCTCTCTGCTGGCGGGAAGGCCAGCCCGCCCGCTCCGGACACTCGCCCCCAAGGCCGTGGCGTGCTAGACGACGGCCTTGTCGGCCACCTCTCTGCTGGCGGGAAGGCCAGCCCGCCCGCTCCGGACACTCGCCCCCAAGGCCGTGGCGTGCTAGACGACGGCCTTGTCGGCCACCTCTCTGCTGGCGGGAAGGCCAGCCCGCCCGCTCCGGACACTCGCCCCCAAGGCCGTGGCTGTGCCAGACGACGGCCTTGTCGGCCACCTCTCTGCTGGCGGGAAGGCCAGCCCGCCCGCTCCGGACACTCGCCCCCAAGGCCGTGGCGTGCTAGACGACAGCCTCTGGGGCCCATTGCACCCATTTATGGCAAGTCAAACTGCTTCGTTTCGTGCTCTTCCTAGCGTTCACCTTCGTTCACAGATCCAAGAGGTGTGCCCACGCCGCAGGGGCTGGCAAAGGGGGGAGGGGGAGAAGGTCTAGGCGAGTCATGCCCTGCAGCGCGGGATTTCATATCATTATTCCACTTCAATCTTGAATGCCAACGCAACTGCATTAACATTAACTTGATGTTTAGTAAGGTGTTTTTATTTTATTTGTTTTGAGAACTACTTACTGAAAATGATATAATGGGCTTGCTTCATCAACTCTAGTTCAGAGAGTAAGGCCCACCTTAAAACTTGTAATCAGACAAAAATGTTAGACACAGTGGTTCTTTACTTACTAGCTACTACAAATTAGTCTTTGGAGACAAAGGTGACAGTGCGTGTCCTCTTTTCAGAAACATTGCCACCAATAATTTTGTTCCCTTTTCTTCAAGGCAGAGCAGTCCTGCCAGCAGGATGAGACCCATTTCCTGTCATAGATGTGTGTAGAGTGAATGTGTATGGGAATTGAAATTAAGGTCAGATTACCTGGTTAGACTTTTTACTCTCTCCAACTTGTACAGGCATCAATACATAACACATTGATTTAAAACAAAAAATTACAAAATGAATCAATGATTTATTTTCTGGTAAAAGATAAAAGTAGGAACTGTGTATGTGGCTAAGAGAAACAATGAATTGAAGTTACAATACTTAGTATCTTACGTAGCTGAATGAAACCTCAACTTGAAGCTTGGTATTCTATAGTTCTGGTAAACAATAAATTGTTTTCTTGCCGATGCTCCTAAGGATTTTTCTTCAATGACTACCAAAACCTGTTCTTTCGAACAACATCAAAAAGCCATTTTGGTTTATCATTCTCTCAAAAACTTTTAAAAAGGTTCAAAAGCAGTTTTTTTAAAATCAATGTGGGACAAGTAAAAAATTTATGTTCCCTTTAATAACTTGTCACTGCAAAGTTACTGAGCTGTACAACCAAAATTAGTATGTTGGGAAAACCTCTACACTTAAAGCATTTCTCATAAATGTTACAAAACTCACATGATCCTACCTGGTTTTGGAAAATGTTTTAACACACAAGCCTTATGGTCAAAACTTTGTTGGCAGTCACTAAACTTATTGAAGCAGTTTTGGGTAATGGTGGCCCCCTCAAGGCTCACGTCACAGTTTAAAGACAATTCAGTGTTCACAGTGTTCACACAACTAACACTGGCTCTATAATTATTGGGCTTAGAGTGAGGCTAAGTCGACTTATCCCAAAATTGAGTTATTACAAGAAAACTGTTCTCAAAAACATATAGCATCATCTCATTAAAGGCCCTGGTTGATATCTTACTTAGTTTCAAGGAAAAACAGGGGTGAAAAATGAGCTAACTTGACATAGTCCCTTTTACGATTAGTGAGTGGTGGAAAAAAAGGATGAGATATGTCAAGTTACCTCTACACTCTATTTCTACTTTTTTTCTAAATAAATGCTCTCAGAGGGTTTGAATTTGTATATTAAATTAGCTTACTAACAGGAGAACTCAGACCAGCAGTTTGAACCCTCAACTCCAACTCATTCTTAAGTTATAAATGTTTACGCTAAAAATGTAGAAATTGCGTAAACTTTTAATACTCAGAAACGGATGGGCGTTCAGGGTTCAAACTAATAGTCTCAGTTATTATAATAGTAAGCTAATTTTTTGAACTAATACAAATATGATTCACCTCTTTAGATCATATTTAGATGACTTGTCTCTTTTTGAGTGAGGTTTTGCAAATGGATAAGTTGAGTTATCTCATTTTACCACTCCGTAACTTGAGATAAGTCACCAATGTAATAGAAGTACTGATGATACATCATATTTTCCAAATGATCTGTTATTGGTATACATTGGTTAATTATTTTCAGTCAAAACATTTTAAAACAAAAGCTTGTAAAATGTTTTTTTTTTTTTTTAATTTCCTGAAAAATGAACTGATTTGACTTATCTCACTTTTACAATTACAAGACTACACAGTGCACTGAAATTTGTATATCTGATGACTTCTGACATCTGTGGGCCATACCACACAAACGCAGATAAAGTAACTACTAAATAAATAAAAAATATACACCTTTTTCATTTAGCAAAGTTAAGCAGCATCATGCAGTTGAAGAAAATTTCTGATGACATGGTCAAGAGACTGGAGGGTATGCCATCTGATAAAATTTTGAAAACTTCCATTAAGCATTGAAAACATTTACTAAACAGGAAAGACGAGAACACAAACAAGGTGGATTTTTCTCCCTCACTGCATAGACATTGTTCAACATTGTCTGATAAACTAACGCAAATGTTTTTGTCTGAAAAAAACTTAGACTCATTTAAAGAATTATGTAATATAACTGATGTGGTAGGAGCAATACACTGCAGAAATTCCATTTCATGCAGAATAAAGTCATTGCTTGTATATTTCTCGTATAGCTTGGAGCAGAGCATTACAGATTGATTCTCATCATCAACCACGACAAGTGATTTGAGAGAGTAAATTTTTCCAGTGTCAGTGTGTTGGTGTTGATAACATTGGGACTCTAGTAATGGAACTTTGACAACACCAACTGTAACAGAATGCTTAACTTGTTTTTCAGTCTTTAAAGCCATCCCAAAGTATAATTTCAATGTTTTGAACATATGGTAAGTCCAAAATGAAAACACGGCATGAGCATCCCTTTGTTCGATTTTGAAAAATATGCTCAGAAGCGGATATGGAAAATTGTGCTTATATTTGCACAAAGTGAGTAACAGCTGCTCCTGAGCAGTCATATTACAAGAGGGCAGTGTGAGCGATTCCCCCGTCAACATAACAAAAAGACTTTGAAAGCAGTTTTTGGAAATACCACTAAGATAGTTCAATTCTGAATCGTTCAACATATCAAACCATTGTTGACGGATGAAATGCATCGAAGGGCTGAAGTCAAACTCCTTTTTCACCTCAATTTTCTCCCAAATGCTGTCCTCTGTGGATGGTGGGAGTTCAGGAGCAGACAGTGGACATTCAGAAGCATGTGTGACCTGTCCATATGACTCACTCCCCACTTCAACTGGCGATTGGATCTGACTCATAGATGAAACCTGGACAAAGCAACATAAAATATTAATGTAAACTTATTTTCCTCCAAAAGAATGTTGTTAGCTAGAATATGTTATTTCTGTCTGTAAGCAAAAGACTCCCATAAGTATAGAATTATTTACATCTAATATGATCCAAGTCACTCCAAAGTCAAGCTCCAAGTACCTATTTTGACAATTTGCTTCCATTCGTGGCACTTTTGATCATTATATTACTTAATGAATATTTCTATGTATTTCTATGAATTGCAACACATAATATCACAAGGACTTGAGGACTGCTAAGTAAGATAAATGAAACAGAACATGTTTCAAACCCACTGGTTGTGAACAAAACCAAGATACAAACTTTTCTGATTTAAAAAATAAATAAAGAGGTATAACTTTTGACCCATGTATCAACCCCTTAGAATTTTGTATTTAGGGAATAAATGGAATATAATTGAGAGCATTGAGGATGGGGAGGGGGCCCTGATTTCTCATTATCCCAGACAAAGCCAAATGCTCAGTTTCAACTACCAACTAACCTTCAATTACATCAGAAAAACATTGTAGATATTTAACTAATTTACAAATTTAACTAATTTACTATATCTCTCTTTAGAGTTTTTTGTGCTACGTTTACTGCTACGTCTACTTGAGAGTTTAGGCACTGCAGTCCAAAGCCAAAAACGCAAAAAGTCAACAGAGTAATTTTTTTTTCTTGAAGCCAGAAGGCATTGGAAATGGGTTGTGGTATGCGTTAAAACCCAAAATACTGACTTTTTTCTCAACACTTATGAAACTAATTTGAAAAATACAAAACACAGTCAGATGAGATGTGTTATTGGAAACACATGGAAATTCATAAACACCTCAATGAAAAACCCTTGTTGGAATGTTTACTCACTATTAACATATCATCATTGCTGCTAGTTTGTGAAAAGGCATCCACCTTTGTAGGTAAAAACAAAGATGGAACAGCATATTTCTTCAGACGCTTGCAACCTACAGGGAGACACATGACACGATGAGTTTAATGCTTCACTTAGCCCATAAATTGACACAAGAATGAACACAAACCTGGTAAGACCGTCTGGTAATCATCCACTTTAAAATGCTTACTGCATACTTTCATTGAATTTGACAATGTGATGGATGTGGTGACACATCCAATTGCTCTTTGCCACAGCTTGCATACATCTTCATCTTTTGGGAATCCATGGAATCTCAGATGGTTAGAAGTGCTGCTCCACTTGCCTCTACATTGAGGGACTGAGCAATAGTTAACCATTGCAGAAATAAAAAGGTCTTTGATGATTGAGTGGTCCCAAGAAAAGAAAAAAAAAGTATCCTTTCACAAACATGGATTTGCATCCTGGATGCAGTACAAGATGTTTCTTCAACGTGGAAAGTCTCTTGATGCGATGCCACTGAATGTAGCTCATTTAATAAAAAAAATATAAAAGAAAAAGCTAGGATTGAAGGCAAATTGGATAACACCAAAACATGATATTTACGAGTCAAGGTTAAGTAACAGCTAGCCCTCCCTAGCTTGCGGCTTTGGCATTGGTGCTGGAACTTGAATATACAAACGACTCCTGAAAATGTAATCTTGATTCAAGGAAAGCCCTCGAAAGGGGCCGAAAGACCATTTAGCTTCGTGACCAGGAGAATGTTCGTCTGTCGCTGTCGTTCGTCTGCAGCGGACACAGGGATATTTTACACTATTTGCAGGTGCTCTGCGTTGTGCGAATACCAGGGGGACGGCGTTTATCTTTTGTCTTGTCTTGTTCACCACGTGCAGCCTGACCTGCATTCAACTTGATTGACGTATTCCAACGGTTTGTCAAAACAACAAATCCACAAGAAAATTCTGCGTGTGTCCTGTAAAAGAGCAGGTGAGTGTTAAATCATCATCTGCTGAGGCGTCAAACTGCCCATGCCGGTGTGTTCATCGTTCAGAATCGCTTCATGACAGTCGAAAAACTGTACCTGTCAGCACCGGTAAAACAAGTTGCCTCATTGTTTGTATGGTTTCTTCGATTCGCATTACCTCTTCTAACATTATCATTAAAAAAGTGCACTTCTTAGCTGAAGTCACACTACATCAAACGGGCTTTAGCCACTGGTCTAAACCGTATGAACGCCCCGGGACGAAACGGGAGCACTGTGCAACTTTCCGCCCAAGGAGAACAGAGAAGTCAACTTGATGTCACAATGAGCTCAAAATGAGAGAAAAGGTCACGGCTAGGGACCATTTTGAGGTCAAAATGATTCCGATTTTGGTTAAACTGACCTCAGTGTGACTTAGTGTTCTCCTTGGGCGCTCCGTTGCAACATCGCGTCGTGCATTCAGTGTGTCACTTTGTTGATGCGACAATGATCCCAATGTAACACTGTAGCTGTTCAATCAAGCTGGGTGGGCAGCGATTAATCGTCACTAAACCATAGCGTCAGTCACATTGATCAACATATGAAATGCTCATGTTCCCATGTTCAGCAGAGAAATAGCACCTTTTTTTTCAGTTATGAGTGGTAGCTCGCGTGACAGGGGCAGCCGGCGAGTCGATGACGGCGGGCGCAGCCGCAGCCCCTACGCTCGTGCTCATCGAGATGACCACCGCGACGCCAGGCGCAGCCGCAGCCGCCATGGGGCTGATGACCGAGACAGCAGGCATCGAGATGACCACCGCGACGCCGGGCGCAGCCGCAGCCGCCATGGGGCTGATGACCAAGGCAGCAGCCGCCATGGGGCTGATGACCAAGGCAGCAGGCATCGAGATGACCATCGCGACGCCGGGCGCAGCCGCAGCCGCCATGGGGCTGATGACCGAGACAGCAGGCATCGAGATGACCACCGCGACGCCGGGCGCAGCCGCAGCCGCCATGGGGCTGATGACCGAGACAGCAGGCATCGAGATGACCATCGCGACGCCGGGCGCAGCCGCAGCCGCCATGGGGCTGATGACCGAGACAGCAGGCATCGAGATGACCACCGCGACGCCGGGCGCAGCCGCAGCCGCCATGGGGCTGATGACCGAGACAGCAGGCATCGAGATGACCACCGCGACGCCGGGCGCAGCCGCAGCCGCCATGGGGCTGATGACCGAGACAGCAGGCATCGAGATGACCACCGCGACGCCGGGCGCAGCCTCAGCCACCGTAGGGCTGATGACCATGACATCAAGCATCGAAATGACTACCGCGACAGCAGGCAACTCAATGGTGGAAGCACCCGGGTCAGCGACGCTGACAATCAGCAAGCCGTTGCCGTCGACGGCCACCGCAGCTCGACGAGGGACGTCGGCGTGAAGCTGGACCGTCGGCAAGGCAATGGTGGCGCTAGTGACCGGGGCTGCCGCAGCTCGACGAACAGGGAAGTCGACGCTCAGCAAGCGTCTACCACCACTGGCCATGCCCACCGCAGCTCGACGGGGGATGGCGTCGTGAAGCTGGCTGGCGACACTGACCGTCCCAAAGCAGGTTCCAATGGTGACCACTCCCACCGCAGCACGAGGTGGGACAACATCGGCCACTCCAAGGCAGCCGGTGATGCTGAGAATCTCAAATCCACCACTAGAGTCACGAAGGAGGACCTCGGCGACAGCCCCATAAAGTGGGACAAATACATCAAAGAGCTGAAAGCCAAATCTGAGGTACGCCAGGTGGGCCCCGGACCCCGCTTCAAATGGTTCCTATGCAACCTGCGTGGAGCCTTGCGTCCGGGATTGCCTATGCGACAGTGTGGCGGCGTGGCAGTGGTGGCCTCTCGTCCAGGGTCCCGCCACGCCTAGCTCCAGCTGGCGGTCCGGCACCGCGGTCAGGCAAGCCCGGCCGCAGGGGTCCATGCGGCTTGGATAGAGACCATTTGTCGCGAGGCCCACCAAGGCCAGCACGCTTAAAACCTTACGAAGTATTTTGAGCATACATATTACATACTAAATTACTTTGTTATACGAAGAAATAGTTTGTAAATTACAAAGTATTTTCTTTGTAAGCTTATGTATGCTCAAAATACTTTGTTATAACAAGCTGATTTTGTTTGTAAGGCCTAAAATAGTTTGTATAATTCCAAATGAGTAAGGTTTAAGAATTTTTTTTTTGGTACTAATCACACAATTTTTTGCAGGCTCTGAAAAGATTCACTGATAATTTTCAAGATCAAGATTCTGTAGAAAGTTTTGGTTTCAATGATCATGATCATACAAGTCACGCCAACGATGATGATAACGATGATGGATTGAACAGATCCGCTTTCTTTTCTACCTCACCAGACAACAAGGTACACATTATTTTATGTAAATTTTGTAACATACATTGGTACAAAACTGCATATTTATATCTCTCTCCCTCTCCATTTTTTATAGGATAAGTGCCAGGATGAGGACAATCCTAAATGTGATAATGATAAGATATCAATTTCGAGTGGTGATTCTGATTTCGTAAGCAGTGTAAGTTCACATTCTTTTTATTTTCACTTCATTACTTAGGGTGATATTCTGTGGTGAAAATTAGCCATGTTTGCTGGTTTTTTTTTGTGATATCCTCATTCGGTATCTGTGAATTTGTCTCCGCACCTATGGTTCTGGCGTATGTATTGTTTACAAACATGTCATTGTAACGATTAAAAATTGAGGGTCTTTCCAAGCGTCCTGCAAAAGCGAATCAAATTGTTTTTGAAAAAGCGACAGTCACAACCTCCCTTCAGTGCCACACTCGTTTTGATTGTGATTTCCCCAAAGTCTCCTCTTCTGGCATGCAATAGATGTTAAGGAAGATATTCCCACTTGCAAAATTGTGTGAATTATCTTGTCTTTTATTTTGCAGAGCCCTTTGAAGAAGAACACCAACAGTGGATCGAATAGCCGAAATGTAAGTTTCATATGCAGAACACCGATACACTTTGTTATGGTTAGATTTCTCAGGCATGCAAGTAGGGACCACAATGAACATTCAAAGTTTCCATAAGGATTGGTAAAACCCCAATTCAAGGCCTTGAACCACCTGAATTCTGCTCATAATTGTTCATAATTTTATTTTTGTTTTTCCCACTTTAGAAAATTATGGTAGACCCTGACACTGCTATGAAAGGAAGGAAATCTACGTTCCAAGACTTTAAGGTAACTTCCAGCAGAATCTGATCAGTGTTTTCAATGAAAAGCATCTATATGTTTTTTAATTTATTTTGGCAGGCAAAGGTTTTGACTGGCCGAACTAGATCAGGCTCCAGAGAGCCTGATGAGTGTATCGACCTCACTGATGTTAAAGTTGCTCCAACACCGTCAAAAGGAAAAGGTATAACTAAACCTAAGAGCCCAGCAGCCAAACCAAAGCGGCTTACTAAGACTCAAAGACTTGAGGCTGAAGTACAGGAGCAGCAGGACACCATTAAGAAACTCTTGGAAGAGAATACTAGACTACAAACAATTGTAAGCATGTATTACATTGTAATTTTCAGTGTAAGCAATTTTATCTTTGGTTTTTTTTTTACAATATTTATTTTTTGACATGACAGGTGGAATGTGATGAGAATAAGGAGTACATACCAGCTACTCCAACTGCCTCAGGGGGAATTGTAAGTTCACACTGCATCCAAGTGCAATTATGAAAGCATTAGTTAAACAAATTTTATGAAGATAGGAGGAAAGTAAGGGTGGGCAACTATAGAAATCACTAAAATGTAACAAATTTTTAAGTCTTTTCTTTTATGGTTTATTTTACTGTTATTTGTTATTACATTATACTTGTTACATTTGCAAACATTATTTCGAGGTCAGTATAAATTTGTTTTGTCCCTCTTGGGGTGCCCTTTCCTCCCTTTTAACATGCTTTGTGGAAGTTGTAATTCATAAAAGATGCAGACCCACATCAGAGTTACTGATGGGCAGAAAATGTACTGTTCTTACCTAGTTGTGTAAGACTTATGATTTTTAAAAAGATTACCTTCAGAATCTCATTTTTAGATGACACCTCGCCAGTGGGAGATCCGAAAAGAGGAGATTACCTATGCTCTAATGGATAAGGGCTTAGCTTGTGACAAATATGTCACTGGCATCATGTCCTGCCTGCAGCAGTGCCAACCACAGAAGCTGGAGGAGGTTGTTGGCCTTGAGCACATCAAGGCACTAATTGAAGTAAGGACAAATGCAGTATAAATTACATGAGTAGGTAGCAACCTTTAACATTCCCCCCCCCCTCCAAAAAAAATTGGTCAAATCATAATTTATTTTTAAAAAAATATTTTCATTAGGATAGAATTGTTGCACTTTTGCAGCCAAAGGTACACATTTTGATGTACTCAGAGCCTACATAGTAAGCATTCCATTTCGGTCTGCGTCAACTCCCATTTTCAATTAGGTGCGTAGCTTTTTGAGAATACTGTTTGCCGGATGATCTGAAATTTTGCTGAGGTGTAAAATGATGTCATACCTATCGAACATTAAGAGCGTTTTTAGATATCTCTTTTTGTTTGTTTCATTTAATAAAAATTTCTTGACATTTATTTGAAAATAAACTTTTTTAGTGCATTAGAATATTTTTCTCTGGATCAAGGTCGAATATTAAAAAATGCTCCCATAGTTTAATAGGTCCAATTGAACACATCAGTAAAATTTGAGATCAATCCAGCAAGCGGTCTGCTCCAAAAAGCTATGCACCAGTTTGGAAATAGGCGCTGCGCAGACTAAAATGGAACGCTTACTAATAGGCTCTGAGTACATCAAAATGGGTTCCCTTGGCTACAAAACAACACTCATTCTTTTCTGCCTTCGACAACAAAAAGGTCAACTCAAATACCAAAAGAAAATTTTTTTTAATATAAATTATGATTTGCCTATTCTTTATGGAACTGTTTAGGGTTGCTACCCCCCTTAATGTATGGAAAATAAGACACAGGTAACTTTCCCAAAAAAATTCCTTTTTAGGAGTCAGTCATGTGGCCTCTACTCAGACCAGATATATTCACAGGGGCTAGGAGACCCCCCCGAGGCATCTTGCTTTTTGGGCCACCCGGCACTGGGAAAACAATGCTAGGTATGGCTTGAAACCCTCATTACTGTGAAATTTACTTTTTTATTTAAAACGTTTGAAACGAATGCTTTATATTCTCTGCATTGTAGCCAAATCAATTGCAACAGCGTGGGAGGGTGCAACATTTATCTCGGCCTCTGCCTCAACAATCATGTCCAAGTATGTAGGTGAGGCTGAGAAAAATGTCAAGGCGTTGTTTCAAGTAGCCCGGTATGTTCATCTGATGCACAGTTTGGAAATTTATGACACAAACTCTTTAACCACATGTAATGCTATTTGGTTATTTTGTCCACAGGGCAGCACAGCCAGCCATTGTATTTTTGGACGAGATCGAAGGGCTACTTAGCACCAGGACTGAAAAGAGTAATGACTCAGGGACAGGCAAAGTTAAAACAGAGTTTCTCATTGAAATGGTGCGTTTGATAGTGTCTTCTCTTGATATAGTTTTAAAAATTAGAAATTATAATTCTCCCTTATTTATTTCGATTGATTTTGCAGAACAATCTTGAGCAGGAGCAATGCTCCATATTATTCATCGGGGCCACAAATCGCCCTCAGGATATAGATGAGGCTGTCAGACGCAGAATGCCTAAGCGGCTTTATGTACCATTGCCTGACTTGCACGTGAGTACCGGTGGGAACATGTATACATAATGATGTTCTTCTTTGATTATTCATTTTCAATCCGGCATGGTAGATGTGTATTGTTGAAAAGTGTATTGTTGACCAAAAAAGTCATTCTTACTGTGTGAGGCATCAATTTCATTTTTAATTTGAAACAAGCAGTATTATAGCAAATGTCAGTGTTTACCAGCAATTATTTCTTGTAGACCTCACCTATTAAGTTTGTATGCATGTGATTCAAATTATGTTGAGATTGCCGCTGGAGAAATAAGAGAAATATGCTGTGAAGCTATTAGTTTGTACCTTAAAGTTGCTCCTACAATGGCCTCATCACAATACTACCAACTTTTAACTTCACACTCATCATGTGTATTTTAGTGATTTCATTTGTCGGCTGGACTTGTCAGCCAAAATGTGATACATTATTGTAGAGAATATCATTCCCTTAGCTAACTTTTTATCAAGATACACAGTTTGAACATGAAAATGAGAAATCAAATTATCTTAAAAGAAAGACCCAGAAAACCTTATGAGTCGCATCTTTAAGTAACCTGTACCTATCTTTTCAGGCACGGGAACAGCTAATTCGAAACGTGTTGAACAGCAAACCTCCAATCAAGCATACCTTGACCGATGAAGATGTTCTGAATGTTGCCAAGGACATGCACTTGTACTCTGGGGCTGACATCAGACAAGTGGTCACTTATGCTGCCAATGCCCCTTTCAGGGCCCTTCCCCGGGAACAATTTTTGACCATTAAGAAATCTTCTGTAAGTAGTTTAATTGTTTAACTTTGTGGGTTTTGTCAATAGGATTGTTAATAATTGCCATTGAAAAACCAAAGTGTGTAGTCTTGTAAGAGTACCTTTAATAATTTTTTAAACTTAATTATAAAATTTAAGGGTACCTCTATATGAAGTGGAATAGGAAAGAGTTGTAAAATGTAATGTAATAATAAAAAACTGTTATATTCTTTTGCAGATCCGACCTCTGACAAAAGAAGATTTTGTGGATGCTTTGCGTGCCAACAAGCCCTCCGTCTCAAGGGAAGATGTTGAAGAACACATCAAATTTGACAAACAGTTCGGATCGAAGAATTGATTTTTGTCTTATGTGTGAAAGTGAATGTGATCATGTCAAATGGTTTCTTAATGTTAAGTACATATAAATCTTACAAATCTTGTAAAAGGAATAATTAAAGTCTATGCCTTTCTACCCTGTTTACGATTTATTGCCTTTAATTCAGCTGACACAAAATTACATCTAACACTAACTTGTATTATGGCAAACATAAAATTATCACTTTAAATCTAGCTATGGTCTACAAACTCTAGTACCCTTCAAGTTCAAGCATGCTATGTAAGCTCTTCAAAGCATGCTCACCAAGTACGCTCCCAACTTGAAGTATACTTTTTAAAAGCACTTCAATTTGAAACATACTAGCATCAGACATGCTTCAACAAGGCATTCACCCTAAGTAAAATTATTATTTGTACTATGGAATAAACAACACTATTCAATTCAATACATTCTTGTAATCTAGTTGGACACATTTCAGTTTGTAGAGAGTAGTCATACCAATATGCCAAGATGAGCAGTGCTCTACAATGATTTAAAAACAAGTGAAAAGCACAGTCAGTTTTCTAAATATTCTTCATTGCATTCAATAATGCTTCTTTGTCCCTCTCCAATTTCTTTATCTTTGCGTCGGCCTTATCCAATGCTGCCTGTAATTTCTTATTTTTCTGCTTTTCGTTGTCCAGTTCCTTACAAATTTGGGCCTTTGTTTTCTGCTTCATCAATGCGCCCTTTTGCCTTCCCTTTTTGACCACGATCGATTGCATCTTTTTTGGAGACTTGCTCTCCTTTGATTTGCGTTGACGGAGTGCGGGTGACCTGGACCTGGCGCGCGGCGAAGCCCGACCGTCGCGTTGCTGTGCACGGAGTGCGGGTGACCTGGACCTGGCGCGCGGCGAAGCCCGACCGTCGCGTTGCTGTGCACGGAGTGCGGGTGACCTGGACCTGGCGCGCGGCGAAGCCCGACCGTTGCGTTGCCGTGCACGGGGTGCAGGCGACCTGGAGCGCCGTGGCGACCGACCGTCGCGTTGGCGTCGACGGGGTGTAGGCGACCTGGAGCGCCGTGGCGACCTGGAGCACCGTGGCGACCTGGAGCGCCGTGGCGACCTGGAGCTGGAGCACCGTGGCGACCTGGAGCGCTGTGGCGACCTGGAGCGCCGTGGCAACCCACCGTCCCGTTGGCGTCGACGGGGTGTAGGCGACCTGGAGCGCCGCGGCGACCGACCGTCCCGTTGGCGTCGACGGGGTGTAGGCGACCTGGAGCGCCGTGGCGACCTGGAGCGCCGCGGCGACCGACCGTCCCGTGGGCGTCGACGGGGTGTAGGCGACCTGGAGTGCAGCGTCGCGTAATTGCTGCGATGCGGTCCTTGCGGCATCCTGTCAATACCCACGGTGTTAATGGACTTGGATAATGAATTGGGACATTAAAATGGAAATTCCGGGATGTGACAGCATTATAAAACTGGGCCAGCGCGCCTGGGCGGTGGCGGCCGTTTCTGGTGGCTAAATGACACCCCAACAGGCCCGTGCTACCTTCTAGGACCAACGCTAAAACCCACGCGTTCTTTTGGCATACAGGACATGAGCCCCGTCCCGTTTGAGCCCCGATGGTCTGAGCCCCGACTCTATGACCTACTTTGAACTTGTCGCCTTCATAGGGGCAAGGTAAACCACCATCTCCACACTTGTGTGTTGCGGACCTCGAATAAGGCGGACTATCTATGGATAAGATAGTGCATTTGTAAAGCGCCCAAGTGGCCTGTCCACAGCTTAGAGGCCACAAACGGGGATGTTAGAAGATGTGGTACTCGTACCGCCTGTGGGTGACAGGGTAGGCCACCGTCTCCGCGTCGCAGTGTTGCAGGATGGACTGATGGCCTACCTCACAGGCGCCCCATGCCCGCCTCCCAACCCCCGCCAGCAAACGACGATTTTAGCCTACAACAGCGGTCCAATTTAACCTTTTCTGCGTGTGGGTAGGAAGAGTGCCATCGGAAGCACCCTACGTGCAAGGGACGTACCGGGAAAGACGATTCTATTCAGCAGGTGGCGTGAAAATTATAAAGAAAGCAATAAAAAAAAAACAACTATTTAGTAATATGCAATAATACTAGCATCCCTTCGTTTGAGTCGGACGTTTAACCAAGAAATAAACGTGTTTGTTCAGAAAAACATTCAAGCTACTTATTAAAAAACGATCAAAATAAACTTGCTCAGCGGCCTAACCTTTTCTGGAGGGAGTCTACGTTGCGGGCTTACCTTCCTGATTATTGTTGATGACAAGGTATTCCCATTCAGATGCGGGTCGGTGCCAGGTCTCGTGGAATGCGTAGGTTTTTTAGAACCTATTGCCTGGCTGGATTTGATCGTTTAATAGGCTACTGTCGCGCTAACTCCCCACTACTCTCGCATGAGGATGCAAACAGAAGACAAGCGGCTGGTGTCCTCTGGAGCGGTAAATTTAAAAGGTTGTAACGCCTAAATTTTTGTGTGTGTGTGATTATTGATGTTACTTTAGATTCATTGGTTTGAAAAGGGTGGCTCAATCCTAATCTACGACCAATTCCTTTTCCTTGACAATGGCAACAAACACATTTGGGAAACAATTTTTTTTAAAGAATAAGAGGAACGATTAAAGACAGATTTTATTATTCCAGGTAATGTACATGGTGTACTCAGTGTCATGTACAATAAAGACAAAACAAGTCATTTTGAGAGGTACCTAACAACAAATGCAAAGACCCTTTAAAAGAAAAAAAAAAAGACAGGAACTGCAGATTAATTCTTTATACAAATTTAGTTGTCATCTTCTTGAGAAGAATATTCATGGCTGCTCAATCTCAAAATCCAATTAATTCCTTTTCCTAAAAAAAAGTAACCAAGATTTGGGACACACAATTATTTCAAAAGGATTTACAGAACGAGGAAAGGCACATTCGTTCATTCCAAATCACATACATGGTGTGGTCAGTGACACGTAAAAAACAATAAAATTAGTCCTTTGGTGAGCTAAAAACATTTCAAAAAAGTCCTTTTAAGAAAAAATTACAAAGCTTTTGTTTGATTTGTTCATTGATCAGACAAAAAGACAGATGAGAAAAAAAAAACTTAGTTGTCACCTTCTACATCACTACCATCATCATCATCATCACCCCCAGGGAAAAGTTTCTGGAATGGTGCCCGCATGCGGTATGAAGCTCGCCGAAGGAAAGACTCCATTGAAATTGTACCATTTTGCCACAGGTCAGTCAAGCGTTTGATGGCAGAATCATTTCGAAGGGCTGAAGTCTTCCTTGGTCTGCAAGTTGGAATGGCTCTTCTCAAATTGAAAAGATTTTGCCTCGCTTCCTCCTCCAATCGTAAAAGACCGTCTGAAAAATATACAAATACAATGTTGAGGGTATACCAGAATGGCAGGCAAACACTTAAAAAGCTGAGGTTTTTCTTCCCAATACATTACCTATGAACTGATAGATGTTAGGACTCTTCTCAACCAAAATTTCTTGAAATTTTGCATTCCAAGATTCTCCTACATTGTTGGTCCTGTCCTTGGCTTTAAAAACTGACAAAACATCCCTTCGTTTAGTTACCCATTCATTATGGAGATATTCAAAAAAGGGCTCAAGTTCTTCAAACATGTTTTCATCAAAAGCTCTCAGCATTAAAGACTCAAGAGCATCATGGAGATAATCTGCTGGGACCATCGGAATAGCAAGAGCACTCCTTACTATGGACTTAAATGTTGCATTGTCTTGCATGCGTTCAGAGTAGCCTAGTTTCTGAGCTTTTTCTGAAACATTCTAAAAGTACTCACACATTTATTAGTGATGGCACATGCAGTAGTATGAATGAATGAATGAGCTCCTTTGAAGATGGCATAAACACCTTAGCATAGTGAAATAAACACGCTTCTCGTCTTGCTTCAGGAAAAACCTTCGCCCAAGCATTATACTGTCCAGTCTCAAAATCAGTATGCACAATGCTAGGGCTAAAACCCGGAACCAACTGGCGAATGGAAGTAAGCACCCTTGTATACGATTTTTCAGACTTTCTCTGCATGAGAACAATGCAAAGAGGGATGATCTACAGAACAAAAAAAAACAGTCATAAGATGTGAAGTCAGATTATTCAGACACAAAACTCTCCACTGTGGAAGAGTTTTTTAAAGAAAAATACAGACCTGATTATTTATGGTAGTGGTAATTGAATAAGTCTGATTACAGCCAGGCACAGCTGGCGTACCATCCTTTGTGCCGTCTGCAAAAACTGTTTTGGCATTTGCCATTTCCTTCTTCATCATTTCAGAAATGAAAATAAGGCACAGGTCCTTATTTTTAGATGATCCGCATCTCCCAGCATACATAAAAGTGTTCCCATTAATAATTCGATGAACATGGGGGTTATTTGCAAGAATGTCGTGAGCATTTGACATACTTTTAGGAATGTCAGGGAGAAAGTTCAGACGAGCTCTGCGCATTGCACTTCGGAGACCAACAGCAGTGTTCTTCGACCTGGCTGTCCTAGAGTATCTGCGAAACAACAAAGAAAATCAGAATAAATAATTGGTACATCACTGCGGGACCTTAAAATGGTATGGAAATAGATAATGCTTACCCCTGGCTACACTGCCACACAATTGAAGAGAATCTAGTTGGATTCCTTGATGCACACTTTTTGAGGATTTTCTTTCTAAGTTCTCTAGTCTCAGGGAGGTATTTAGATTTTGGATGCCAAATGTGACGGTTGGTGTTTTCAAACTCAGAGCCATCTTCATTACACATTGCTCGCCCACAACAATGAATATTGTAATAATAATTACATCTCAGATAAACTTTACCATTCTTTCTTCGGTTTCTATGGAAATAGTATCCATCTCCGCAGTAGTAAATTTTGGATCCTTTCTTAAAACCTTCAATTATTTTGGCTCTCATGATGCTATAATAAAAACAGATTGGTTAAAACTGAGCATCAAATGAAGGTTATTGTACGTGGCATAAATATTATAGAAAAGAGGATTTTCAGTTTACTTACCGTAGTAGACAAGAAATAAATAAATAAGTCCAAAATAAGAAACGCAGCTAAATGAAAAAATGGGACAGCAGGAGGGTGTCTAAATATAAATTATTTGAGAGAAAACACTCAAGTCCACAGTATTACTTACATAAAGATTGATAAAAATTTGAACTCATTAGACTGTTAGACACTGCATTTTGATGAAAAATTTACGAATCTCATATGCTTATTGGCACGATATTGCTGCCAATAGAGCTGTATTCGCAGCAGGATGCTGCTAGTAAATTTCTCATTAAAGACCATCTATGAGAAATCTACATCTCACTATGTCACAAGTCACAACAAACAAGTGCGCGTGTTTAATCGAATTTTGGTGATTTTGATACAATTGGACGCATGAATATGAGCGCTACAATGGTTCGCAACCTGCAAGTATTAGTCTGGTTCTCTTTGTCAATGATATATAATCGGTGTCAATGAGCAACTGCTGTGGTGAGTATGTGAGGTTAAGGAAATGCATGAACTTCCATTTTCTAAGTTTGTTTGGATCGCCCTTAGTTATGTGTCACTTACGTAGTCTTTTACATTTTTCGATTATCATTAACTTAGGTAACGCTCATTAGCAGTCAACATTTTACTTCGATTTTACTTTGTCCTCATTGTTTCTGATGGTATAGATCTCTGATGGTATAGACCCCTGATCTCGACCAACTTAATGTTCTATTTGTTGCCAAAGTTGTCAGGGGGCTAGTCTCTAAGTCTCACTAGTGCATTTTAGGGCAGCATTGCACGTTTCCTTGGGAGTTAGTTTCTGAAACTGTTAGATACTTAGTACTATGTTCTTTTACTAGGTTTCCCCTGTTGCATACACTGAACTTGACCTGTCTTTTCTTCACGATTTAAAAAAGACTTATATCCATTATCTGTTCTATTCTAGATGGTTTGACTGCCTTTCAGCTAAAGGAAGTACCTCTATACTTGAAGCACTAGACAAATGTCCAAAATGGCCCCTTTCGAGACTGTTTTCAAAGCAATAAGTTGATTATCATTTCAGTACCGACTATTTATCATGTTTCCTAAGGTTCAGCAATTGTTTTCGGTATGAGACCAGGAAATCTTATTTTTTTAAATCACAATGTTTTGGGCTCAAACAACCGAGTTAGTTGGTCAAACTTAGTCACAGAAATAATTCTTGTTACTTACACGTGGCTAAAGTTGTATTTGCCCCCACAAATCAACCGGTTCCTGCTTCAATTAAAATTGCTCCAATTGTTTATTCGAAGGGAAAGAACGATATCAAAACACTTTGCACATGTGGAAATGTATATATGTATATATCCAATATTGGGGTTTATTTGCCTTTTTAATTGAATGAGCACTTCTTTTACTCTGTTCCAGGGACTTCTGAAGTGGTGTGCCACATTAAGTGTGGTCGTTCAGGACCTGCCCTCTTCTGTGCATAGTATGCTTTTACAGGTTTTATAGGTGGGACGTGATACATCTAATTTATCTTCAAGATGGAGTGCGGTTTTTCTTCTGAATTAATTGTTATAGATAATGGTACATTTGATTTGATAACTGCAGCATGATACACTCATGAACAATTGGTCAAAGGAGGTCACACGATTTCAAGAACACAACCAATTAGTATGTAAAAGCTAAATGCATTGTCGTGCCATGCCATAACCGACTGTACTGCTTCGCTCTCCCATGACTACTGTTAACGTTACTGTGACTTGACACCAGCAGCGTCTGCTCGAAGCACAGCGACAAGATCCAATAGCACGGGGTTCAAGAAGCAGACATCGCATCGCGGGTCGCGGAGGCAGCACGGGCACCTGAGGAGCTATTCGCAGACGGCGACGGCAAGCCAGCAGCACGGTGGTCATCGCAACACAGAGGGCATCGGCGCAGTTTTGCCCGCTGCCCGTCGCCGGTGTTCAACGGGGGGTAACGTGGCAAAGGGCGCGAGGGCGGCGTCGGCGCTTCGCTGGACGGCGGAAAAGCAACGCAGAGACGGCGGAGTGCACCACGGAGCTCCTCGCAGATGGTGACGCTAGACCTGCACCACGACGGTCTCCACATTGCGATGGCGACGGCGAGGCCTGCAGCACGAGGTTCGCCACATCGTGGAGGCGACGGCGGGTCCTGCAGAACAGTGGCCTTCACGTCGCAGTTCGTCTGCGCGGTGCAGCTTGCAGTTCGTCGGCGCTGTTCAGCCTTGAGGTCTTCACGTCGCGGAGGGCGACGGCGCGGTGCAGCTTGGAGCTCCTCGGCGCGGTGAGCAGCTTAGAGCCCGTCGGCGCTGTTCAGCTTGGGGGTCTTCACGTCGCGGAGGGTGACGGCGCTGGTCAGCACGCAGTTCGTCGGCGCTGGTCGGCACCCAGTTCGTCGGCGCTGTTCAGTTTGGGGGTCTTCACGTCGCGGAGGGCGACGGCGCTGGTCAGCACGCAGTTCGTCGGCGCGGTGCAGCTTGCAGTTCGTCGGCGCCGTTCAGCTTGGAGGTCTTCACGTCGCGGAGGGCGACGGCGCTGGTCAGCACGCAGTTCGTCGGCGCTGGTCGGCACCCAGTTCGTCGGCGCTGTTCAGTTTGGGGGTCTTCACGTCGCGGAGGGCGACGGCGCTGGTCAGCACGCAGTTCGTCGGCGCGGTGCAGCTTGCAGTTCGTCGGCGCCGTTCAGCTTGGAGGTCTTCACGTCGCGGAGGGCGACGGCGCTGGTCAGCACGCAGTTCGTCGGCGCGGTGCAGCTTGCAGTTCGTCGGCGCCGTTCAGCTTGGAGGTCTTCACGTCGCGGAGGGCGACGGCGCTGGTCAGCACGCAGTTCGTCGGCGCGGTGCAGCTTGCAGTTCGTCGGCGCCGTTCAGCTTGGAGGTCTTCACGTCGCGGAGGGCGACGGCGCTGGTCAGCACGCAGTTCGTCGGCGCGGTGCAGCTTGCAGTTCGCCGGCGCCGTTCAGTTTGGGGGGTCCTCACGTCGCGGAGGGCGACGGCGCGGTGCAGCTTGGAGCTCCTCGGCGCGGTGAGCAGCTTGGAGCCCGTCGGCGCTGTTCAGCTTGGGGGTCTTCACGTCGCGGAGGGCGACGGCGCTGGTCAGCACGCAGTTCGTCGGCGCGGTGCAGCTTGCAGTTCGCCGGCGCCGTTCAGCTTGGAGGTCTTCACGTCGCGGAGGGCGACGGCGCTGGTCAGCACGCAGTTCGTCGGCGCGGTGCAGCTTGCAGTTCGCCGGCGCCGTTCAGTTTGGGGGGTCCTCACGTCGCGGAGGGCGACGGCGCGGTGCAGCTTGGAGCTCCTCGGCGCGGTGAGCAGCATGGAGCCCGTCGGCGCTGTTCAGCTTGGGGGTCTTCACGTCGCGGAGGGCGACGGCGCTGGTCAGCACGCAGTTCGTCGGCGCGGTGCAGCTTGCAGTTCGCCGGCGCCGTTCAGTTTGGGGGTCTTCACGTCGCGGAGGGCGACGGCGCTGGTCAGCACGCAGTTCGTCGGCGCGGTGCAGCTTGCAGTTCGTCGGCGCCGTTCAGCTTGGAGGTCTTCACGTCGCGGAGGGCGACGGCGCTGGTCAGGACGCAGTTTGTCGGCGAGGTGCAGCTTGGGGACCTTCGGTTCTGTCGGCTCAGTTCTGCTCCAAGCCTCTAAGTTCAGCAACGTGACCACTGTTGATGCGGTGCTGGACGTTGGACTTTTTGGAGGTGTCCTATGTCAGGAGCAGAGTCCCCCGAGTCCTTCTGGGATCCGACAGTCTGGTGGTACGTTTTTCCTAACTTAACTCCAACTTCGCGGTAAAGCTTGGTCATCTCTATATTAAACATTGTTGTGTTCTTGAAATCTGTGTGAGCTCTTCAAAGATGTGATGCCTCTCCTTTTTTTAATTTTTTTTTTTTTGTATAACAATAATTTATTAATTTGTGTTTTTATTTGTTTAAAGTGTGTAGCATATTGACTCTAAGTTTTGTTGTTGCTCTGACCTTCTATTTTATGTTTTTCCCCTGTTTCTGCTTGACATTTTTTACCTGACAGGTATTTAATAAGCTTTTACAGGGGAAACTCGATTGAGAAATGCAAAGAAGTTGGTCAAAGGATAAGTTTCCTATTGTTTGAATGGTATTGCATCTCCTCATATGGTTTAAGATGGTGTGTGAGGGAAACAGATATTTTATTCTATATTTCTTTCCATCACTTTTTATGTAACTTTGTTTTTTTGTTTTTTGTTTGTCAGCACCTGCACATGTTAGTTTCATTTTATGCTTGCTGATGGAGAGAAGTTGGCGAAGAATGCGGAATGCATCGACAAGAAAACAATTTATTGTTTACCAGAACTATAGAATACCAAGCTTCAAGTTGAGGTTTCATTCAGCTACGTAAGACACTAAGTATTGTAACTTCAATTCATTGTTTCTCTTAGCCACATACACAGTTCCTACTTTTATCTTTTACCAGAAAATAAATCATTGATTCATTTTGTAATTTTTCGTTTTAAATCAATGTGTTATGTATTGATGCCTGTACAAGTTGGAGAGAGTAAAAAGTCTAACCAGGTAATCTTACCTTAATTTCAATTTCCATACACATTCACTCTACACACATCTATGACAGGAAATGGGTCTCATCCTGCTGGCAGGACTGCTCTGGCTTGAAGAAAAGGGAACAAAATTATTGATGGCAATGTTTCTGAAAAGAGGACACGCACTGTCACCTTTGTCTCCAAAGACTAATTTGTAGTAGCTAGTAAGTAAAGAACCACTGTGTCTAACATTTTTGTCTGCTTACAAGTTTTATGGTGGGCCTTACTCTCTGAACTAGAGTTGATGAAGCAAGCCCATTATATCATTTTCAGTAAGTGGTTCTCAAAACAAATAAAATAAAAACACCTTACAAAACATCAAGTTAATGTTAATGCAGTTGCGTTGGCATTCAAGATTGAAGTGGAATAATGATATGAAATCCCGCGCTGCAGGGCATGACTCGCCTAGACCTTCTCCCCCTCCCCCCTTTGCCAGACCCTGCGGCGTGGGCACACCTCTTGGATCTGTGAACGAAGGTGAACGCTAGGAAGAGCACGAAACGAAGCAGTTCGACTTGCCATAAATGGGTGCAATGGGCCCCAGAGGCCGTCGTCTAGCACGCCACGGCCTTGGTGGCGAGTGTCCGGAGCGGGCGGGCTGGCCTTCCCGCCAGCAGAGAGGTGGCCGACAAGGCCGTCGTCTAGCACGCCACGGCCTTGGGGGCGAGTGTCCGGAGCGGGCGGGCTGGCCTTCCCGCCAGCAGAGAGGTGGCCGACAAGGCCGTCGTCTAGCACGCCACGGCCTTGGGGGCGAGTGTCCGGAGCGGGCGGGCTGGCCTTCCCGCCAGCAGAGAGGTGGCCGACAAGGCCGTCGTCTGGCACGGCCACGGCCTTGGGGGCGAGTGTCCGGAGCGGGCGGGCTGGCCTTCCCGCCAGCAGAGAGGTGGCCGACAAGGCCGTCGTCTAGCACGCCACGGCCTTGGGGGCGAGTGTCCGGAGCGGGCGGGCTGGCCTTCCCGCCAGCAGAGAGGTGGCCGACAAGGCCGTCGTCTAGCACGCCACGGCCTTGGGGGCGAGTGTCCGGAGCGGGCGGGCTGGCCTTCCCGCCAGCAGAGAGGTGGCCGACAAGGCCGTCGTCTAGCACGCCACGGCCTTGGGGGCGAGTGTCCGGAGCGGGCGGGCTGGCCTTCCCGCCAGCAGAGAGGTGGCCGACAAGGCCGTCGTCTAGCACGCCACGGCCTTGGGGGCGAGTGTCCGGAGCGGGCGGGCTGGCCTTCCCGCCAGCAGAGAGGTGGCCGACGAGGCCGTCGTCTGGCACGGCCACGGCCTTGGGGGCGAGTGTCCGGAGCGGGCGGGCTGGCCTTCCCGCCAGCAGAGAGGTGGCCGACGAGGCCGTCGTCTGGCACGGCCACGGCCTTGGGGGCGAGTGTCCGGAGCGGGCGGGCTGGCCTTCCCGCCAGCAGAGAGGTGGCCGACGAGGCCGTCGTCTGGCACGGCCACGGCCTTGGGGGCGAGTGTCCGGAGCGGGCGGGCTGGCCTTCCCGCCAGCAGAGAGGTGGCCGACGAGGCCGTCGTCTGGCACGGCCACGGCCTTGGGGGCGAGTGTCCGGACTGCCGGGGTGCTGCTCATGGCTGGCTCTACCCGACGACGACTCTCGCGGTTGGAGGGGTCCCGCCGGGCCCGGGACTGATTTTGGCATCATCGCCTGGGTGCGTAGGCAACCCGGAAGGGTTTGGTGACGGGGGTGCTGCCTACCCTCCCGGCGCTTTGCAGGCGCTCTCTTGCCCCTGTTTGGTTGGTATCGCCGTCTATTTGCATATCATTTCAATCCAGGGCTGCGTGTGTCCTTCAAAATCCCTACCTGACATTGCAATGATGGACGTGCCCTGTTTGGGTAATTCTCATACATACTGGGATCCAGTGGGGTACTATCGCAAATCGTGGTGCTCTCTGCACTGCAAAATGGTGGCCACTGTAATATTTTCGTGTCTTTTCTACCAATAATGTGCATTCTAAAAATAGATTTCTAAAAATAGATTTCTAAAAATAGATTTCTAAAAAAAGATTTCTAAAAATAGATGTCTAAAAATAGATTTCTACAAATAGATTTCTACAAATAGGTTTCTTAAAATAGAACCCCCTACTTATGGACCCTTTACACTTCGCAAACTCCCGGAGGGACTTAGCCGGACTTAGCCCAAAGGACGGAAAAAGGGTCCTAAACTTAGACTAAAATAGAGCCAAATTTAACCCTTTAAATAAGGCTTAAATATTTTATAATTAATTCTTAATTTACGAGTAGGACAAAAAACGGTAGGACAAACGGGGCGCACCGCCTCGTTCCAAATTGAAACGCCCAACGCAACGCCCAACTCATCGCGCACTCCTATCTCGAAAGCAATCGTCGCGGGAACGCACTGCGACGCACCACCTGACTGGACTTTAGTTGTTGTTGTTGTTATTGACGTAGCGCATGGCGCTACGGAAACGGAAGTCGTAATGTCTTTCGATAGTGTCGGCGGCTCGGCAGTGGTCGTGCGAGGCGCCGTCGCGGAGGGGGAGGGGGGAGGGGGGAGGGGCCTGCGATCGGCGGCGCTGCCTCCCCGCAGTCCCGCACCTCGGACCACATATCCGCGTGGCAACATCCCCTTTGCCTGCCGCCTCTCCTTCCCCTTCTCTCCTCACTGCTCTCTCTCCCTTCTTCTCCTTCTCTCTCTCTTTCTCTCTCTCTCTCTCTCTCTCTCTCTCTCTCTCTCTCTCTCTCTCTCTCTCTCTCTCTCTCCCGCACAGAAAAATGCAGTTCGCTTTTAGTTCGCTACTAGTTCGCAAACAGTTCGCGTGGATTAGTTCGCTTGGAGTCCGCTTCGGCGGGGGATTGGTTCGCTTTGACTTCAGAATCGCCCAAAAACCGACCTCCACAGCGAACTAGTTCGCGAGGGGATCGGTTCGCTTTCGGTCCGCGAGCGAACTAGTGCGCATACAGTTCGCTCCGAGGGCAAGCACAAAAAGGAAGGACCGACACCGCATATACTGCATGCTTTTGCATGCGTCGATGCTGGCGGCCTGCGGTAGTCGATCCCTGGACTTCTGTGGTGTGGACATCCTTGGCTCCTCGTTGTCGACGACGCTAACCACTGCGCTAACCTGAAACACGAGGGCAAGGGCCCGCAGGCGAGCCTCTTCACTTGCTCGGCGCAGCTCGGCGCTCGGCGCTCCGGTGTGAGCTCTCTGGAGGGCGCATTTATAAAGATAAAAAGATGCGGTTTTCGGTGACTGTATCAGAATTTTACGTAAAGACTGCTTTATGTTTGAGCAGTGCAAGAAATCAATAAGCACTTAATAACGCGGTTAAACTTTAATAAAACTGAAAACAAATAAGGAATTACAATAGTGCGCGTCCGTAAGATGCCTTAGGGGGATTTTTCTTTATCTCACGTTGACGCCGTTATGCATTTGGTACGAGACAGCACATAAACTGGGCTATCGCATTTCTTCTGCCATTTCGCACTAGAAATTTAAATATACTACCAGTTAACAGCTTCGCGCAAGATTTTTAAGCAAATTATTGTAATTTTCAGATTTGTTTTTCCGTAGGAATTTTAAGTTGTAGATATTTGCCGCCTTCATACTTTACTTCCAATCCCCATTTGACATCAAAAAATTGAACACCGACGTTCAAAAGTAATGCCGACGGGGCCGTCCCGCTCGTTGATTGCCAGAGGACTAGTACGCATTCGGTTCGCTGCAAAGCGAACGAGTACGCGTTTGGTTCGCCGCAAAGCGAACTAGTGCGCTAAGGGTTCGCGCAGGAGGCGGACTGGGTCGTAAGGAGGTTGCGTCGGGCCTCCTTAGCGAACCCTTCACGAACTAGTTCGCTCTGCCGCGCACTGGATGCGTACTAGTCCTCGGGAACGCGTACCATTAGCGCACTAGTCCCGCAAAAGCGAACTAATAGCGAACCAATCCCTCCTTGAGTTCGCTAACTAAAAGCGAACCAGTTCCTCTTTTCCGCACTAAAAGTGAACCAATCCACAGGGTAGCGAACTAAAAACGAACCGATAACGAACTAAAAGCGAACTGAATTTTTCTGTACGGGCTCTCTCTCTCTCTCTCTCTCTCTCTCTCTCTCTCTCTCCCTCTCCTTCCGTTTCCGCATTCCGACTCGTCGAGTGCGCGAGATATTGCGCCTCGTTCAGGTCGAGTTTGAATTCAAGTTGGCCGGCAGCTTTGCGGCCTCCTCCGGTCAAGTGGTGCGTCTGGAGTCGATCTCTCTCTCTCTCTCTTCTCTCTCTCTCTCCCTCTCCTCTCTCTCTCTCCTCTCTCTCTCTCTCTCTCTCTCTCTCTCTCTCCTCCCTCTCTCTCTCCTCCTCTCTCTCCTCCCTCTCTCTCTCTCTCTCTCTCTCTCTCTCTCTCTCTCTCTCTCTCTCTCTCTCTCTCTCTCTCTCTCTCTCTCTCTCTCTCTCTCTCTCTCTCCTCTCTCTCCTCTCTCTTTCTCTCTAATTTTCAAATTACCAGACCGAACAATGCAAATCCTCGAGAAACACCAACAACATAGTCACTCCCATACCAAATTTGTATTAAAATCCCACCCAATAAATCATATAAAAAAACACACTCTTTTCGTTTGCTTGCAATGCTTTCATCACGGTTTCCCCCAGGTCACATTTCTGATTTTTCCCGCGCCTCTTCTCGATCCCTTTTCCCCGTCTTCCTCCTCTCGCGTTCTACTTGTTTCTCCGTCCGTCTGCTTGTCCCCCTCCCCTGCGCCCCTCACACCGGCGACTAATCGTTCGGAAGGCAGCTCAATGGGGTGATGCAGATGGATGACGGCGAGGGCTGCGTCCGCGGCGGCGCGCCGCTCGTTCCGACCGCGCTCTGTCTCTCTCGCACTCGTGCGGCTTGCTGCGGCTCGCTGCCGGCGTGCGAGAGAGACAGAGCGTGGTGCGAGAGGGCGGTGATCGCGGTGTCATCACATTCGGCAGCGCATCCATCAAACGGCAAGCAGACTGGAGGCAGCAGACTTGCCTGCTGGCGGGTACACCTGTGTCCGGGGCCCCACAGCGGGCCAGAAGATCGCCGGCCTTCTGGCCCACTGTGGGGCGGGACAGAGAACGGATTATTTGCAGTGGCGTGCAACGCCCTATGGCCGTAGAGAGAAATGGTGGAAAAAGTTGGGCGTGCGTTGTGTTGCGCACCTGCTGTGTTTTTCACGGCTGTTGGGGGGACTTTGCCCCCCGAGGGCCCCGCGTGGCCGAACGCTCGCCGCCGGCACTCAATAAACAATGAGCACGGCCTTCGTGAGGGCCTCAGGGAGGGGGGCGTCGTCTGCTACAAGTCGTCTGCTGGCCGTTGTCTAGGACCAGTGCAGTAGCCTTAATTTACGTCATTATTAATTTATTTTTTTTCCCCGCGTAGACACATATTTCAGATGTTCTTTTCCTCTAAAGGGTAAAGTGTGGATGAATACACTGAAATTCAAGGGGTGAGACATCTCACCAATTTTTGGCGATACAAAACGTATCACTAAAAAAAAGTCGTACACGAACGTATTACCGAAAAAAAGGTCAGACGATCAGCGAGGGTGGCTCTTATTTTCTTGGGGAGGTATCACCCTTTTCAGGTGATACAATGGTGTACGACCTTTTTTACGGTGATACATTCGTGTACCGCTTTTCTTTCGGTGATACATTGTAGTATTTCCCTTTTCCGGTGAGACTGTTTTGTCTCACTCCGCAGAGAGTGAGATATATCACTTTTTGATTTACAGTGTACCGTAACCCGACGCGACCACAACATATTTTTCCGCGTTCGCGACCCTGCTAGGCACCGGCCGTCGTCTGCTAGGCGCCGTCTGCTAGGTGCCGTCTGCTAGGTGCCGTCTGCTAGGCGCCGTCTGCTAGGCGCCGTCCGCTAGGCGCCGTCTGCTAGGCGCCGTCCGCTAGGCGCCGTCCGCTAGGCGCCGTCCGCTAGGCGCCGTCTGCTAGGCGCCGTCTGCTAGGCGCCGTCTGCTAGGCGCCGTCCGCTAGGCGCCGTCTGCTAGGCGCCGTCTGCTAGGCGCCGTCTGCTAGGCGCCGTCTGCTAGGCGCCGTCTGCTAGGCGCCGTCCGCTAGGCGCCGTCTGCTAGGCGCCGTCCGCTAGGCGCCGTCTGCTAGGCGCCGTGTCTGCGATCGGCGCGGCCGTTGTCTCGGCGTATCCGCTCACCTCATCGCTGGAAAGGATGCTCGTGGATTATGCTGATGCTGCGCTGCACCGATACCATCACTGTCTCCCCGGACGCACGCCAGCGCTCGCTCAGGCCCGCCGCCCGGCACGGCGCGGCACGGCACGGCACGGCACGGCGCGGCACGGCACGGCATGGTGCGGCACGCCACTGCATCTCTATCCACTCCACTCGGGGCTCGCGAGGCCCCATGCGAATGACCCCCTGGGGCCCTGGGTGGCGGCCCTGGCGGCGGCCGGGGGGCACGGCGCGCACGTCGTCGCCTGCACTGCCAATATGCGCGATAAACGATGGGGCCGCCGTGGGGCCACACGCACACGCCCAGGACGGGAATCTATTATGCGCGAGGCGGGGCGAGGCGGGGCGAGGCGGGGCGGGGCGGGTTCAGGCCCGCGGGCTGTGCTCAGCATAAGCTGAGCACGTCTGTCTACGTGTACCAGCTACTCTCGCGTTGACACTGCCGTGACAGTGCCGTAGGCCTTAAGGCTTAAGCCAACCGCTAACCCGGCGGGGAGGGGGAGGGGCTACATCCTTGCGGTCTTTGCTAGCAGCGCCAGCCTGGCGCGGTGGCCTCCCCTTAAGTTAGGAAGCTAGTCGAGCCAAGGGCGGCGGTCACGCCGTGAATGCCTATTATGGTTGGCCAGGTTCTGCCTACCTTGCAGCCGCTTCAGGCTGACACCCCCCAGACAAGCCCAGAGCCTCGTGGTGGCGCCCGCAGCCCCTTGAGGCTGAGAGCGCCGCAGACAGGCCGACGTCTGGCGGGAAATTCGAACCGGACGCCGATTCATTACGCAAGGAGCCTCAGAACGAGGGGTGGCAAATTCGCAACGAACGAGGACAGCGTTACGTCAGCAAAACGGTAAAAACGCCCCCCCCCCCCAAAAAAAAAAAAAAAAAAAAAAAAAACAAACATAAAAAACCACTGTGTCGTAACAATCAATTTGGTCGAGATAAGGGTGTAAATAGTGTGGCATTGCCCCGCGTCACTGAGCTTGCTGAGCTCCACGCAACCGAGGCTGTCTCGTCTTATTGCTCTTGAGACGCCGTGTGCAGTTTGCTGCGTTGGCTGCGGCAAGTAGTCTCCGCCCTCGCCGTGGTGTGTCTGCACCTGACGACCACCTTCCTCCACCCCTCCCCGGACGCCACGCCGCTGCTACCCCTCGCCCGGCATAATCGTCTCGTAATTTATGGAACGGAAACGTGGGTCAATTGCCTACGGTCTGTACCTCAGTGTGCTCAGTGTCCGCTAAGTGAGTTAAGGCCACTCGTCGATAGTGGGGGCACAAATCACACCGCAGCATCCCCTGCGTTCACACGCACACACACGCACACAACGATGCGTATGAACATGGCGCCATTTTTCCAAACAGACCTGCGCCTCTTTTTTGTTGCGTGACGACGTATTGCACCAGCGCTGCACTGCGACACACTGGCCCGCAGGGGAGGCTTTCGTTCGGCCCAGCTGGTGCTGGTGTGCTTTCACTGAAAATATTTTTTTTTTCTTGAAATATTCAAAATATTCACCCTGAAAAGTGCACTCTGTATTCTGTTTGGCTTTATTCACCTATCCCCGTCGTGCCGGTCCGCCGGGGGAAAAGCATCTGGAAAAAAAAAAGAAGACAAGAAAACTCCCCTTCGGCCAGGACCACCCGAATTCACTTTGCGTCTCCGAGTCGATTTTGTCGCGAGACTTCCCCCCCCCCCCCTCCCCTCCCTTGTTGGAGCCCCACACACGGAATGCGGGATGCGTGCCCTACACTGCCCGAAACATTTTTGGCGGCTACAAGTAGTGACACCACTGATGATTGCGAACGCACTCAATCCTTATGCACTTTTTGCGCATCGTTATGGACGATTTTGCACATGCGTAAGCTTCCGCATAATATTATGCACAGTTATGAACAAACATAGTTATGAATAAATGATGCATAACAACGCATGTGCAAAATTGTGCATATCTATGAGAAAAAAAATTACAGAAGGATTTAGGGTGAACGGTGGTTTCCTTGCTCTGTCTCTCTCACACTCGCGGGGCGTCCCGTAGGGCCGAGAGAGAGAGAGAGAGAGAGAGAGAGAGAGAGAGAGAGAGAGAGAGAGAGAGAGAGAGAGAGAGAGAGAGAGAGAGAGAGAAACAGAGAGAGAGAGAGAGAGAGAGAGGTGAAAGCGTTTCCGTGTCACCGCGTCGTCCGCCTCGGTCGCCTAGCGACGACGGCGATCCGTCGTCTCCCTCGTGTGTTTGGTTAATTCATACAGCACTAAGGCGCCGGGGGCGTGTAGCTCCGAATGCGATTACGCTTCGAGGAAAACGAGGTGCTAATTAATTTTCGGCCCCACTCCGTAGCCCGTCCACCACCAGCGGCGCCTGCTCGCCGGTGTGAGGCGGCAACTGGGAATATTGCTGTCTTAACCGGGGTGTGATAACTTAACATTTATTAAGATTTTAGGTGCCTATATCTCGTAAACGGTTAGAGATAAAAAAGTTAAACATAGGATAACTTTAATTCAAAATTCAATTTTAAATTTTAGTTACCCTATGCATAACTTTTTTATCTCTAGCCGTTTGCCAGATAAACGGTCAAAAATCGCAAAAAAAAAAAGAAAAAAATAATAATGTTATCACGCCCTGGTCTAAACACATTTTTTTTTCAAATCGCGATTTTTCAGTACTCTACATGTCCTACTGCGTTTACACTGGCGTCACATGCGTTGGGTTGGCAACGGTCACAGCCACCGTGTTTTGGATCGGAAACCCATCGCAGACAGGCGCCGTTTTCGCCCGCGCGAAAGGATCAGCAGTCAGAAGTGCATGTCTCAAGTGAAGTCTCACTATGCTTTTCAGTGAAGAGCAACTGCACAACAAATTCTGTTCGAATGTTGTCGAATCCTCACCAATAAATGAAGTTCTAAGTTCACACAAAAAGCAGTGAAACCGCAGATGAGCAGTTGCAGGTGGTTTGTAGTCAGATTGCAGTTAACTGCACTTTAACTGCATGCAAAGTGCCGAAAAAGTAGTAGTTTTTTGGGCCATTTCGCAGTTTGGTCCCAGTTTGTCCCTGTTCTTGGCAGTTCACTTGTGCAGTCCAAGTGCAGTGTCAATAATAATACTGAGCAATAGTACAAAGTTCACTTCAACACTAGTTTGGATTGAACATCGAGAGCAGTACCAAATATCACTTCTACCATGTTTCAACTTTAAAACTGAGTTACTGGAGCTGAACCCGGGAACCCGGGTCGCCGCGTTGACCAAAGCGGTCACATATCAAAATTAAAATAGAGGAAGACGAAGAACCATGACATCGTCTATCGACCATCTGTGGGATGTCCGACGTTCACCGAGAGGATTGTGGGTGCACCTAACCTCGTGGCCGACCGTGGACGCCATCGAGTCGCAACATGGAAATGCGTATTTCTCAACTTCAGTGTGATATTTTGTTAAAAACTTTTAGCTAACGGATTGAGAAGATATTTACTAAGGCAACAGATGGAATCAGTTACAAAAAAAGTTTTGTTTAGAAACATAAAGTTGAAACACTAATTGGGGACCGGACACGACGCTCCAAGCACCACCTAGCGGCAGGTCTGTGAAACCTGACGTTAAACCCAGCGACTGACTGTGGACCATACTAGTGGCTTGTAAACAGTTTGCTTACGCCTATTTCAAAGTAGTAGGTTGCTTCACTTGAAGGAATTTAAAAGATTTATATCGTCATCAGACCCTGGCGTAAAAAGGCTTCCAGATTGCAATAAGAAATGCCCTTTTACACCTTCTTAAATGACTTAAAATATAATTCACGGATGTATTCCTAATTGACCTAATGACTGAACATGCCATGTGCTTATCTATACTCTTCACGTGTAAGCAAAGAACAATTCAAAAGTATACTTGCAAACACACCTTGCATCTGAAAGTAAATTGGATTTGAGTTGTCGTTTAACCTGCATTTTAGAATGTCATGATAGACTGCAGTCGGATCTGGCAGGGAAAATACAGTTAAAAGACAGTTTGAGCCCATTGCCGTGCACATGCCCGACTGCAGTAGACACTACAAAATAAATTACTCTTTTTATACAATTAAACGGAAGAAACAAACTGCAGAAGCGAACTACAGATGAGCCACTGCAGTTTCAAACACAGTTGAACTACTGATCCTTTCGCGCGGGCGTGACCAGTCAGTCACGTGACTCGCGGTCCGCGGCCCAAATTGACGACGCAGCGGCCGGTTTATGAGGGGCGACAATGTTGCGCTTTACGGTCGCGAATCACATATCATTCCAAACAGGATGCAGAGTGCATCACGGGCCTTGATGCTGTACAGCGTGTACACTTGTAGGACGCGACAAGTCGCTGAAGTGTGACGCATTGGTTGCAGCGCACAGTGGGCCAGAAGACCGGCGTAGGCGGTTAAACAGTAAACTGGCCACACAAACGAGCAAAGCGCACGAGCTGTAGAACCGACACCACCAGACTACTGTTATTTTCCAATGGAATTTCCAAGATTTTTTTAACAGTGTTTGTGCCGAGAGCGTGCTCGGTTCTCTCAGTTTATGATTGGCCCGGAATCTTCCCTCACACGCTGCACAACGGCAGTCTGGCTCAGGGGGTCAAGGCGGCCACTAAATCAGTCCGCAACGGCAGTACCAGTGACTGTCTGCAGTGACACCCGTCACTTTTGCGGCGGGCTGTACAGGTCAGCGGGCCCGTGGCAGGCCCGTTCCTCATGTCACGTCTGGCCCACTGGGTGGCAGCCGGCATGGGGCGTGACGGTACCACTGCACCAGACCAGACATTTTGTCGCGAACGCTCGTTCCCATGACATCAGCGGACGGCAGTAACAATTGGTTCCGAAGAGATGATGATGGACCAAGAGCGGCTTGGCTGCTGCAAGTCTTTGTGACAGCCAAACAGTAACTTCAAATGGAGCTAAAGTAGTGCAGCAGACGAGCCGGAAAAGTAGGCAAGCAGTAGCCAACGACACAGTGGGCCAGAAGACCGGACGTCTTTTGAGCTCTGCTGTCGCTCAATGGGACTCGAACCGCACGTGTGACCCCACCAATGGCACTATACATCCAAAGGTCAGACTTCTCTCCACTCCAGAGGCGAGGCAAAATGTCTTGCCCAATTTTCGTCAGACATCGAAATCTCGCCAAAATTTGGTAAGACAAAAATGTCTCGCCACAAAATGGCAAAACTTTGAGCCCAGTCAATACGGTCCATGTGGCCTGTGAAGTGGTCAGACAAAAAAGTCTCACCGTTTAGTGGCGAGACATTTTTGTCTGACCAAGTTTTGGCGAGACTTTCAGATCTGACCAACACTTGGCAAGACTTTTTGTCTCGCCATATTTTGGCGCAAAGTCTTAAATCCATTTAATTTTCAGTGGGATTGCTGTCCGAACGAGGAATCCAGTGGTCGAGGTCACACGTTCAGTTCGAGTCCTGTTCGCTCCTTCTGGGGCTCAAAGCGCATCTAGAATTGTGTGCTGGCGCAGCACAGGGCGCTCTCCTTCCCTCTCTCAGCGGCGGCGCCGCCTTCCGTCTGTCTCTCTCTTTCCCGCGGCGCGCGGCTCTGTCGTGGTGTGTTGTCTTGATATAATGGAGTAACGGGCTGTCGTTAACGCGTTCGCGACGACTTAATTGAATCTCGGAACAGCGAGGGGGGGGGGGGAGAGCAGTGGGAAGACGGCTGCCAGCAGGCAGTGGATAGCGCCGGAAGACGCTTTGACGGTGGTGGTGCACAGTGGGCCAGGAGACTCCAGAGAGTCGCTAAATGGGACTCGAACCGAACGTGTGACCCCACCAAAGGATTCCTCCGTTCGGAGAGCAATCCACTTTTGGGGTCACACGTTCGGTTCGAGTCCCAAATAGCGACTCTGGAGCTCAAAACGCGTCTAGAGTTTAGACCGCCTGCGCCAGTCCTCTGCCCCACTGTGTGATGGTGGCGGTACTTTAACTGCAGCTGCCTCTTGTTCTCCGTTCCTTCTTCTCCACGAGTGGTCCCCGTTGCTTAGTCTAAATGCGGCCTAAAGACCGATGCCTGTTCGTGGCCATTCAAGTCTGGCGTTCTGCTGGGCGCGCCAAGACGGAACATGCCTGCTGCCGCATCGTGGTTCACGCCTTCACTGTTATTCAACGAATGTGACGTCATATTCGTTTGAATGTGAATTTTGTCACGTTCGTTTGAATACGATGTCACATTCGTTTTAAACGTGACACGGCCGTTAAATTAGGGGGTCACATTCGTTTGAACGTGCGTCAACATTAAAAAAAAATGTGACGTCACATTCAAACGAACGTGGAAAAATTCACATTCGAACGAATATGACGTCACATTCGTTGAATAGCAGTGTTGCCGCCGATGCTGGCTGCACAACGGAGCGCCCTCGGGAGCGCCGATATTAATGACCGAATTGGTGCCGCTGTTATGAAATATTCGTGATGGCACTGTTAACCTGCCGAGCCGAGGCCCTCACTCCGTGCCGGCAGCTGGCTTTTGAACGGAATGCTCGGCCAATCCGCTCTATTAATTGGAGCCCGCGGTTGGAATTCGACCGCCTAGGCTCCCCGATGGGGCTTTAATTTTTACCGATCCGAAGGTCCTGCTCGGGCGGTGTGGATTGAGGCTTGCCATCCACGCACCACCATCCATTAACACTTATGGAAACCGCCTGAAGGTATCGCATCTTGTCAAGAAACTATCGTTCGGTTAGGAGTTGATATCAGTAGTTTGTTGTCATTTCCTCCCTACCCAAACGCTGCAGGAAACCGATGATGCAGTGCATTTCGTGCTTGAACCGACTGTCAGTCAACTCGCAAGGGGTGCTTCGTAACTACGAAACAAATGAAGGCATCGTAGAATTGCTTCGTATTGCGAAGAAATGCTTCGGATTACGAAGGATTTTTTCTTCATAATACGAAGCATTTCTTCGTAGATTTTACAATGCCTTCGTTTTCTTTGCATTATGAAGCGATGCTTGGTAGACTTTTTACTGTGTGTGTGAATCAGGGATTTTTGTTCCGAATCGATTCTTCAATTATTTTTTGAATCGAATTCGAATCGAATCAGGAAGTTTTTTGCCGAATCGAATTCGAATCGAACTATACGATTCTGATGCCGACTCGAACTTTTCTGTCATTTTATACATTTTTCCCCTATCTGAGCACCTTAGTTCGAAGACGAACAAACAAAGATTCGAAATTTCGTATTATTCGAGACCGAACTCTGCGAATTCGTCTTCGAATCGAATCTTGTCCTTTTGTCGGACTACCCGCGCCAAATAATAATAATAATAATAATAATAATAATAATAATAATAATAATAATAATAATAATGATGATGATGATGATGATGATGATGATGATGATGATGATGATGATGATGATGATGATAATTCGATTCGGTGCCGAACTATTCGCACACCCCTACAACTCGCAATGCTGGCTTGCCAGTCGCCCTTGACGCGCGTTGCGTTGGCAGCCTGCAATCTGCGAGGCCGGCGGCGGCGGCGTGCCGTCGGGACGGTGCGGCCTACTGTGCAGCCCGACTCTGACCGGCCGGGCGGCTCCTCAATGCTCCTCAAGCCAGACGAGCCCTGCCGGTCTGCTCTGTGTGGAGCTCGTCCAGCCGACGCTTTGAATGGGACCGGATGGCCGGATGCTCTGAGTTGGCCGCAGCGGGGCGTGGCGGGGCGGGGCGGGGCGGGGCGGGGCGGGGCGTGGCGAGGCGGGGCGTGGCGGGGCGGTGCGCTTGGGAGCTGAGAGGGGTCTAGATCCCTGGAGCGCGCGCAGCGACGCGGAGCGGCGCGCAGGCCCCTTATAACAGCATCGTCGCCGCGCGTTGAGCGCTCCGCTCCCCTCCGCTTCTCCCCCTTCCCCCCTTCCGCGGGCACTGCGCTTTGTGCGTCCCCGAAGTCGCACAGTGGGCAAGAAGACCGGCGCAGGCCGCCCAAACTCTAGACGCGTTTTGAGCTCCAGAGTCGCTAAACAGGACTCGAACTGATACGTGTGACCCCGCCCATGAATTCCTCGTTCGGAGAGCAGTCCATTGGTGGGGTCACAAGTTTGGTTCGAGTCCTAGCGACTCTTGAGCTCAAAACGCGTCTAGAGTTTTGGCCGCTTGCCCCGGTCTTCTGGCCCACCGTGCGACGTCGGCTTGACCCCCCGGCGGCTTATCCAACGCATCAGTGCCCCCCCCCCTCCTTGCACCGCTCACACCAACCCTCCCTCGTTCATGCCACCTTGGTGAAATTATTGAATAATTCCAGACCAAAGTGCCGCCGTGCATGCACTCTGATTTACGAGTGCTGACTGGTGTGTGGCGCTCGTTTTGTTTTCGAGCCAAGTGCCAGTAGTGATAACAACCAACAACCGCGTTGAGAATTTGCAAATTTTGTTCAGGCTCTGAAAAAGGCCTCTTTAAAATTTCTGAAAATGCAAATTCTTGGAAAATCAAAATATTTGGAAATTCAAAGTGTAATCGGCCGGAACATGAAGCCCCAGTCCTGGAGACAGATATCTGTGCCCACCGCACCACACTGAGAGATTTGTTTGACATCAGGAACGAAAACTTTAGTGCCTGTGTTAAGGGACAGATGAAACATATTTTGGTCCCGGACACCTAAGTTTGGGTTCAAGGCATTTAAATTTTCCGTTTCAGCTTTTAAAAGTTTGATGCCTGGAACAGAAAATTTGGTGACTATGTTAAGGTAGGACGGATGAAACATATTTTGATCCCGGAGACCAAAGTTTTCGTTCCTGATGTGAAACAAGATTTCTCAGTGCGCGTGTCGCCGATCCACTCCGCTTTTACCGAGACAAAGGGATCGCTCCGCCTGGGATAATGTGTCGACCACCAACACCTCGTTGCGTGGGTCGATGATGGGCCGATCCGATCCGAGTGTAGTGTGTGGCACACTGCGGCACACTGCGCCACGCCCCATCAAATTAGCACGTCGCTCCGAAAGGCGCGCCGCATTAGACACACGGGTATTGCACACGGTGGAGGCGTCGGGGGGCGGAGCCTGACCTGCCATTCGGAAACAATCTCTCTCTTCTTTCTTTCTCTCTCTCTCTCTCTCTCTCTCTCTCTCTCTCTCTCTCTCTCTCTCTCTCTCTCTCTCTCTTTTTCTCTCTCTCTCTCTCACTCTCTCTCTCTCTACGACTCTCCCGAATCAGTCGACTGTTTTCTCTGCTAGAAGGTTGGGAGAGGGGCATGCAGCAGAGAGGGCTCTTTCGGTCCGCTTGCAGTGGGCTGTGTGGGCCACGCTGCAGCATTCTCTCTCTCTCTCTCTCTCTCTCTCTCTCTCTCTCTCTCTCTCTCTCTCTCTCTCTCTCTCTCTCTCTCTCTCTCTCTCTACCTCTCTCTCTCTCTCTCTCTCTCTCTCTCTCTCTCTCTCTCTCTCTCTCTCTCTCTCTCTCTCTCGCACGCACGCGAGCGTGGGCAGAGGGCAGTCCGTCAGCGGGCTGGGCGGAGGGCCGAGGCGCGCCGCGGTGCATGCCAATGAGCGCGCACGTGGATCACACGTGTCAAAAGAGACGCCGACGCGGCGAGACAGACTGCCCGGCGACGGCACGTGGCGCGGCACGGCGCGGCACGGCGCGGCACGGCACGGCCCGACTCGCCTGCGTTTGTACGTCAAGCGGCACTAAAGCCCATTGTCTAGGACGAATGAGCGTGTTGACGGAAACTGGCCCCGGGCGGCTGCCGCTGCCGTTGTTGTTGTTGATGACGGTGGTGTTGTTGTCGACGACTGCATGGGGCGATTCGAGGGGCGTAATTGGGCCTTGAACAAGGCCACGCCGGAAGGGTGCCGCGTCGAGGGGAGCGGCGCCACGGCGCGGTGAGGGGTGCAAAGGGGAGAACAGTTTTCCTAGCCTTTCTTCCCCGCGAACAGTTTGGACGATCGTCTAGCGCACACGCGTCTTCTCTCTCTCTCTCTCTCTCTCTCTCTCTCTCTCTCTCTCTCTCTCTCTCTCTCTCTCTCTCTCTCTCTCTCTCTCTCTCTCTCTCTCTCTCTCTCTCACACACACACACACCTCCGCACTACTACTTCCAATTGCCCACACAGGCGCAGCGCTGCAATGACCGTGGCCGAGACAAGCCCCGCGCGGCCATAGGCCAATTGAGTGCAGCGGGACAAGTTTATCCCGCGCCGCCGCTGCCGCTGCTCCGCGCTGCGCCACGCACATTGGTGGCGTCACGTGGCCCCGCCGCGCTGCCTGCCTGCCTGCCTGACCCGTTTCTCCCATTTTCTGCTGTACACTGTACACGCGCTCTGCGCGGTCGGCGCGGCGGGCCAGTGCCGGTGCCCAGCGCCCGACGGCCCGGCGATGCCTGCCCGCGCCGCGCGCCGCCCCGCCGGGTCGCCTACCCCGCCCCTGCACGCCGCCGCCCGCTTGCAGCGATCTTCTGGCCCACTGTGTGACGCAGTGCTGCCGTCGCGGCGTAAGCAAGTCGCTCTGAAATTAATCTCGTTACTATTGTTGATTTGGCGCGGACAATCCGACCGAAGGGCGAAGGCGTGGTGGCCGAGTGGACTCATCACGCGTCGCACAGTGGGCCAGAAGATCGGCGCAGGGCGCAGGCGGATAAAATTCTTGACGCTCCAGAGCCGCTAAGTGGGACTCGCCCCAACGTGTGACCCCACCAATGGATTCCTCGTTCGGAGAGCAATCCATTGGTAGGGTCACATGGTCTTCTGGCCCACTGTGCGCACGCCTTGTCTTGGATTAACAACCTCACCCGTCTTCTTCTTCTTCTTCTTCTTCTTCTTCTCCTCCTTCTTCTTCTTCTTCTTCTTCTTCTTCTTCTTCTTCTTCTTCTTCTTCTTCTTCTTCTTCTTCTTCTTCTTCTTCTTCTTCTTCTCCTTCTTCCTCTTCTTCTTCTTCTTCTTGAGCGGGCCTCCCCCCCAAGGGTCTAAAATCCCATCCCTTCTCTCTTCGCATTAATACAAATCACCTATTCCTCGCTGTCCCGAGAGGAGAAAGGAGGACCGACCCGTGATGAGGTGCGGTGAACGGACGGACGGGCCGTCGGACAGGCGGACGGACGGACGGACAGACAGACAGACAGACAGACAGACAGACAGACAGACAGACAGACAGACAGACAGACAGGCAAATGGACATATGGACCTATGGACAGACAGGGTTAGGAATATACGACGAGGTGGACCGAAAGGTACAAACAAGGACGGGAGCGAAGGAGTGAGAGAGAGAGAGAGAGAGAGAGAGAGAGAGAGAGAGAGAGAGAGAGAGAGAGAGAATTATGGAGGGTGGAAGGGAGAAGGACGATGGTCCGGCGAAAACGAAACGCGAATGGAGCGAGGTGGGGTGAGAGGTGCTCCCCTAAAGCTGGTAAATTGCTTGGGACGGCCTGTAGATTGGTAAGGCGATAGGTGAGGGGTCCAAGACGACACCCCGAAGAGCCGCCTGCAAAGCAGGTGAGAGGGACACCCCTCCCCCTCCCTTCCCCGCCAGGACTAACAAATTCTGCCGACCCCTGGACCAGCACGGGGCATTGCCCTTTAGACCTGCCCTTCCCTCCCCACTAGACCGCCGCCTGCGTACCAGAACCACAATACTGCAAGGGACAAGTGGCCCATGAGACACACGAGGACGACCAGCGTCCAGTGCAGTGGCAGCACTCTCTCTCTCTCTCTCTCTCTCTCTCTCTCTCTCTCTCTCTCTCTCTCTCTCTCTCTCTCTCTCTCTCTCTCTCTCTCTCTCCCTCTCCCTCTCTCTGCGACTGGCGCAGTCAGTCACATCTCTCTCGCACGCATGGCGGACAACATAGGCGAGCAGCAGACATGCGGATACACAATGACGCTTATGTCTCGCGTCCTTTCCACGCTGCATTGCGTTTCTTAACGCTCAGACCAAAAGGCCTTCTCAACGAGAGTGGAAAAGAAGCAAGTGGCACTGCTGAGTGTAAGTGCGCCGACCGGCCGGGCCTAGCCGGGCCCACTGTGCGACCGGCCAGCCGCCGCCGGACTTCCCCCTTGAAATGGGTCAGGCAGCTGCTTCCTCGGGAAAGGGATGGCAGCGGCCGGTATTTGAACCCTCCCCTCCCGCGTCCCCGCCGCGTCCCCGCCGAGGAATGTGGCGGCGGACATTAATGAATGTTGTCACTTGGGAGATGAGATTTCCGGGGGAAATGGCAAATACCGGGCCAAGAGGTAAGAGGTTCGTGGTGTGTGTGTGTGTGTGTGTGTGTGTGTGTGTGTGTGTGTGTTTTGTGTGTGTGTGTTTTGTGTGTGTGTGTGTGCGCGTGTGTGTGTGCGTGCGCGCGCGCGCGGTGTGGACACTGGCGAGTGATTACGCGGTGGAGGCCACCCCCACCCAAAATGTGTCATAAATCTGTGTCGTTCCCTCGGCTTAGGTGCGGACTAAATCCCCGCAGCATAGGGTCTTTAATTCTGTCAAGCACAGATGCGATAGACCGACCGGCCGGCAAGAAACTCACTATGCGTGCCGACTTTTCGAAATTTTCCGAAAAATAAACGCCTCTTCTTCTCTTGATCGGGCGGGGGAGGTTGGATCCACAGGTGGCACGGACGGGTTGTGAGTGTCAGTGCAGTGCGAACCCCTGATCGGCTTATGCCGAGCTCGCGTCCGTGTATTGGTCGGTGTTGATTAGAACTATCGGCGGCCGCGAGCCGCCCCCTCGCTTTGGCCCTGCTTTGTGATGGAAGCTTCCGCTCCGGCCAAGTGGCGCGGCTAACAAGTGAGCAGCCACGGTCCACAGACAGACAGACAGACCGACAGACAGACAGACTGGCGCTGCTGGATGATGCCGATGGAGTCCGGCCCCAGCGAATCCCAGGCGTTCTTGACTAAGATCAATCACGGCGCAGGCGACCCAAGGCGCAACCCTTGCCCCTGCCCTTCGCGCCGCCCTTCGCGCCGCCCTTCGCTCCCCGGAGCGCCGCCCGCCCACCCTCGACTTTCCGCTGAAACTGATCTTCACGCTTATTAGGCAATGTGCCCACTCGAAAATGAGGCAGTGTTGGCGCACAGATGGCCAGCCAGATGATGTGAACGACTCCATAGGCACGTGCGAGCGTTTTTGGTACAGAGGCGCAGAGCTGTACAGAAGCGAAAAGGAGCGCTGCTATTGGTCCGATTCAACTTCCGGTGGCTCGGCTCCCCCTTCTCCGTCTGTTTTTCGCTGAAGAGTCGAGCTTTGCCATGGTAACACAGATATTAATTCAAAATTACTCAAAATTCAACATATACCTCTCCACCAGTGAAATCGGAGTACTTCGTTCTTCCACTTTGCCAGTGTTGTTTTCAGAAATGCCAACCTCAAATGTACGTTACCCTTTGAATCGGAGTGAAATAGGTCATTAAACTGCGAGCCTGTGCACATAGATGTGTAAACTACCGTTCCTAAAGGTACTTTAAGAGTGACTAAAAGTCCTTTTTTGAAAAAAAATTGGACATGAAGCTGCAGCATGCTCCTTTCAGCGAGGCTTGATGGTACTTCTGAATCCAAGACGCAACAATCTGGAAATAGCAGCTGTGCAATTTTCTAACCTCAAAGCATTTAAAACTGGGTGACATGAACTATTTTACTGCACGTTTCTGTGAAAAACTTGACCTTTAGGTATTATGAGACTGTCATTAATGTCTGTTCTTGCCACAAATTGATACGCAGTTGGTCTTTTACGTAAATTTTAATTTAATTGATAATGGTCTACCATGCAAAACCAACTCCACTCAACGCAGTCCTAGCCTCATCTTTATTTATTAAACCAGGACATAAATGAAATTAACTTCGTGACAATCAGGATTTCTTGAAATTGTATTTTTCTGATTGTGGTGACCATCCAGTCTGATCGTGGTGAAGACGCATCGGTGGTGGTGATCGAGGGTCGATCGTGACAATCGAAAGCTCGCCTGGGGCATAGCCTTAGCCTATCGACCAATTCAATCCCTACGACCGAATCCTGACTGCACCGACCGAACTTTTTTTTTCTGTTTTCGGGCTCTGGTCCTCGCATTGCTGTCGAGTCACCGGCTCTGTCGTCATGTCCAACTTGACGAGGAGGCACCTGCAGGCACCAGCAAAAATTTTTGAATTTGTAAAGAATACCAGGACTGAGTGGATGTTTTTAATGGTCGAGCCCAGACTGAGACCTCCCGGCGCGGCGCGCGGAGAGAGGCAGCGATTACAGAGAGACTCCCATTCGGCCCCAACTTTTAATTTAATTTCGAACCTTCGTGTGCGTGCGCGTTTGTGTGTGTGTGTGTGTGTGTGCGTGTGTGTGTGTGTGTGTGTGTGTGCGCGCGCGCGCGCGCGTGTGTGTTCGTATATGCGTGTGTAACACGTGACCGTCAATTTATGGATTCTCGTTTCTCGCCTTTCGACACGCAACCACAATGACCAACAAAGAGGCAGGAGAGGTGGTGGGTGTGTTCCGAAAGGCGAGTCCGAAGGCGAGGCGATAGGAGTGTTCCCTGATCGTATTATTGTTGTGCGCGGACGGACCACACACACCTGAGAGGTAAACAGCGACGTTGCGCAACGTCGCACAGTGGGCCAGGAGACCGGCGCAGGCGCGGCGGAAAAAAAGGCTAGACGCGTTTTGAGCTCCAGAGTCGCTAAATAGGACTCGAACCGCACGTCGTGTGACCCCACCAATGGATCTCTCGTTCGGAGAGCGTGGGGCATTACGTTCGGTTTGAGGCCCATTTAGCGACTCGGGCTCTCAGAACCCGTATCCGGGTCTCCTGCACTGTGAAAATTTGAGTCGTCACTTGATGACAATTTCAAGGCTAATCTTCCTTACAAAAATGTCATCAAAACAATTGATGATATTGTTGTCACGCCCATGCAATAAGTATACGTAGGAGCCTTGGTGAAAATGTCATCAATTTGTGATGACATGGTCATTATTTGAAATTGAAAATATAATCCACGATATTGTCATAAAGTGACAACAAATTTTCACAGTGTGGCCCACTGTGCGTCGTCCTTTCCTTGCGTACTCTGCAAACTCAACAGTGTGCTCAGTACACTCTGATGAGATAGTGCTCAGATGAGTACACTCTCCTGAGAGTGTACCCATGAGTACACGCTCATCGGAGTGTGCTCGTGAGTACACGCTAAAGACAGTGTACTGAGTACACTGTTTAGTTTGCAGAGTATTGGGGCGCGGCCGCTGTAAGAAGCGAGGCTGTAATGCCGTTAATAACGAGTAATGACGCGTCTTGCGTTTGAGTCGCCGCGTCC
>CM060095.1:7593120-7815620 GCA_030522485.1 Stenchaetothrips biformis | reverse complement strand
TGTTGGGGCTGTTTCCGCCACCCTCTCTCTATAGTATGCCTGCCTGCCTGTCTCCCATACCAATCTTTCTGTCTGTCTGTCTGTCTGTCTGTCTGACTGTCTGTCTGTCTGCCTGTCTGTCTTTTTGCCCTAAAAGGTGGCTTAAGGGGCTTTGGCATCCCGGGGCGGTGGCGACGCCATGCGCCTCACTTCAAATCCATGCCTATTGTTAGTGTGGGCGCCGCGCCGCACCCCGCCCCGCCCAGCCCTCACCGTACCGCCACAATCCCCGCCAGAGGGTCCAGCGCCGCGTTGCGTCTGCGAGGCGGCGAGGCCCCCTCCCCCCCCTCCCTCCCTCCCTCGCCTTCGGCCCTGCACGGCCCTGCGGCCCCAGGGGGAGACTCACGGATTGTTTGTGGGGTGATTTGTCACTTGCAAAAGCGCCTTTGTGGACTCGTGTTCGACACTTACTGCTTGTATAGTGCCGAGACGGGGAGGCGCGGCGGGGCCAGACGGTGCGTGGCGGGGCGGGGCGGGGCGGGGTGGCGTTGAACCCGCGGCGGGTTGCCGAAAAGTGTTTCATTTGCGGCTGTCTCTTTGCCCCTCGGCAGCCCCGCTCCCCAATCGCGTTACCGCGGCCTCTGTCCGCGCCGTCCGACCTGCAGCCCCGCGAGAGGGCGGCGCGGCGCGGCGCGGCGCGGCGAGAGCTGGAAGTGTCAGGGTTCGTCTCGACGCGCGCTTTGCATGATGGGTTTTGAATCCTTAATTTGGAAGGTTCGGCAAATGAGATTCAGGGAACTGGTTCAGCGGAGTGGCGGAGTGTAGTAGTGCAGTCCCACTGTGTTCCGGCCGCTTGGGGGCGGCGCCGCGGGCAGAGCAGGGGTGGCAGGTGTGGGAATCACAGATGAAAGCGGGTAAAAAATGACTGTGAGGTCGTGAGTACAATCTGGCCGGGAAGCGAAGAACAAGGGACATGTGGTGGTGCGGGGGCGGTGGGCACGAGAGAAACAGATAGCAGAGAGGTGGAAAAGAAAAGGAAAATAGAGGGGAAAAAAAGGTAAAATACGGGGGAAGAATCTAATAATGTTCTTCTGCTGCGTTTCTCCTGGCCTTGCTTTCCCCACAAGGAGTGCGTGAATCAGCAAAGAAAGTGGAAGGGAACATACGGAGGGAAATTCAATTGCACTCGATGTATTCCTCCCTCGGACTCAGCATGACGTCGCTGGGCCCACTGTGTGGCGCCACCGCCGACTGGCAGCGGCACCAGATTCCGTCGGTGAGGTGCGTGCCGCAGGAATAATGGTAAACTAATTAATCTCGAAAATAATGACAGTGTACACCGAGTGATGGATCGCGCAACGTGACACTGTCGGGACAAAATTAACAAAACACAACACCGTATCTCTGTAATCCCTGCCTCGCTTTATTACAATTTTTTTAATACTTTTTTTTTTAACTTTCTTTGTTCGCTTTTGGCCCTGTATGAATGAACGAGCTTGCGTGATTTAATCGCGAGGATCTTTATCCAAACAGACGATCCATCACCTGCCTTGTTTCGGCCCTAGGCGCGCCTGGCGCCATCTGTCGGACGGCCGCGCCAACACGCCCCGCACTTGTCACGTGACGCGTGCATCAGGCCCCACCAATGCGCCCAATGTTAATGTTCGTGGAGGGAGTTTTTGACTGTGTGTGTGTGTGTGTGTGTGTAGGTGTGGGTGTGTGTGTGTGTAGGTGTGGGTGTTTGTGTGTGTGTGTAGGTGTGTGTGTGTGTGTGTGTGTGTATGTGTGTGGCCCTCGGGCTTACTCAATAAAATGTTTTTCGCCCGCCGTAAACGGACATGTCCGCGCGGTCTTTGTTTTTTTTTTTTTTTTTTTTTTTTTTTTTTTTTTTTTTTCAATCGAACAATCGCTCGACCGCACGACCACTACCGTCCTGTCCCACTCTATCCAGGAGCATGACTTCAGCAGGTGGTCCTCAGAAGGCCACGGCGCCGTTTTTACCGGCCGTTCTGGCCGTTTAGTGCCCATTGACAGTACGGATAGGGCGGGCGGCGCGGCGCGGCGCGGCGCAGCGCGAGGTGTTTAGTGTCGGGACACAGCGCCCAGTTTGGAGCTCTTAAATATTTTTATTGAAAATAAAAGAAAAGGACAGGCGAAACGAGTTTGGGACTTGCGGCTCGAAAATTCTCGAATTTAAGGCCGTTGGAATGTAGCGGGCCCTTCTGAAACTGGGACCGCGTCATTTTCACCGCTAAAGCGAAATGAAACCTTGACGCGGTGAGTGAAATTTCGGTGTTGAAACGCCTCAAATATGTCTTGCTTGCAGCCCCGCGCTTTTGCCGGTCCCGTCGTGTAAACAAAACGCGGGCGGCGTTTGCGAGTGCAAAGTATTGCGCGGCCTTTGAGTCATAGGCGCGTTCCGCGACCGCCGTTCGGACAGGCGGTGCAAAACGCCTCAAATTCTTTGCGCCAAAAGCGGCCGGCTGTTTCGGCTCGCCTGGATGGTAGGCATTCCGTGGCGCCCGCGCCCCCGGGGGCGGACAGACAGGGGGAGGGGTTGTTTCGAAAGTGTGAAGCGGGCGGCGGGGGCGGCGGGGGCGGCGGGGGACCAAGTCAGTGGCAGAGCCGAATCCAGAGACGAGCGACCAATTTTCACGCTACTGTTGTTGTTTGTTGGTGATGAAAGGAGGCTGTGGAAAATTCTGGGCCAAGTTTGATTAAGGATCCGCATTGAGTTTGGCGAAAGTAATACAGTTGGCCGGAGTCGGGCCCACTGGCTTTCTGGATCACGGAGTTCGGCCCCGTCGTGCTTTCGGCCATCGGCTGCCGGTTCGCGGACGCCCCAGGGATGTGTTCGTAAAGCACGTGACATTTCCAGCCCACTTTTCGACCCCCTCCCCTTTTTATGACCCGCCTGACCCAGCATTCCCTGGATAGCGCCGTGACCGCGCGGGCCTCCCACTGGAAAAAAAAAGTTGGGTCAAATCGACTATGAAATGACGTTCAGGCTGAGAATCCATTGGCGTGGTCACACGTTCGGTTCGGTTCCCGTTAAGCGACTCTGGGGCTCAAAACGCGTTTATAGAGTCCTCTGGCTCACTGTGCGGCCGACGAACTCACTACTCACTACATCCACCTCCCCCACAACCCATTTTTAAAACGCTGCCGCTGCTTTGCTTTGTCACGGCCTGCCGGACGTAAATGGACAACCCCTGCGCCGCGATTTGGGCCCGCCGGCTCGGCTCGGCTCGGCTCGGCAAGGCGCGCCAAATTAATGACCGGCTGACGGACAAACGGTCGCCTATCAGACGGACATGGCGTTGTCTGGCTGCAGAGCGCCGCCGCCTGCAGCAGCGCCGCGCGGGATAAATTTAAATCTGGGAAATAAGTCAACCGCGTCGCGTCGGCGGCGGTCGCCATGCGTTTGGACGGCGTTTTCCGTCGTCGCTCTGTCTCTCTCGCACTCAGCCGGCGTCCCGCAGCACGCGGCAGCGGTGCGAGAGAGAGGCACGGCAGCCCGCCTCAGCGCCTCGCCTCGCCACCTGTGCGGCCGGCGCCCGGAACGCGACCACGCCGGCGGCCTCCTTTGCCACCGAAGTTGCGGCGCAGCGCGGTGCAGAGCAGCCGGTGAAACTGGAAGCGCATCTGAAACCGGAGTCTGTGGGCTCGAGTGACCAAAAGGGCGTAACTGGGGTCCGGCCCACCCGGTCGGCCGGCTCGGCGACGCACCCGGCGCTGCTCCCGCGCCGGACCGCCGCCGCACAGAGGGACAGTGGACCCGAAGACCGCGGAGGGCGGCCAAAATTCAAGACGCGTTTTAACACCTTCGCGGCGAAGCCTAACCTAACCTTCAGCCGGTACGAAAACTTGGTTCTCGTAAAGTGTTAAGCCAGAGTCGCTACATACACCCGAGTCTTTTCTGGTTGTGGATCGGGACGGACGGAACAAAAAGAACAGGCTGACGTGGCGCTACCGCCTGCCGGGGCGGCCGGGTCGATCGCCGACTGAATTCTTCAGCGTCGTGCGTCGCGCCGTGTCCATGGACAGTGTGCTCTCTCGACCGCCCACCACTGTTCAGCGACCGATGCGCTACTCATGGCGATACTGCTCAGTGGAAACAGGGTTTCGGGGCTTTTCTGTGCTGCGCTGTAAAACGGACAACTAATGTAGCCCATTTTTTCCCCCTCACACTTTTTATTTTACCCACACACTTTTTATTTTTCCCACACACTTTTCATTTTTCCCACACACTTTTCATTTTTCCCACACACTTCTTATTTGTCCCGCACACTTTTCATTTTCCCCACACACTTTTTATTTGTCCCGCACACTTCTTATTTTTCCCACACACTTTTTATTTTCCCACACACTTTTTATTTTTCCCACAGCTTTTTTTTTGGATTGGAACCGCGCACGCTGTGACACGGTCGCGCCGCGTCCGCCGGCGTCCAGCCGGTCCAGCCTCTGTTCTCGTCCATCCTCAGTATCTTCTCCAGGCGAGCCAGATAATGCGACACTAAAACTCTTTTACTGCGACGGATTGACAAGTTGTGGCGGTGCGTCGCAAGTGGCTGCTGGGCCGTCGTAAGCCCGGGGGCCGCGCGTAGGCCGCGGGGGGACTTATTGCTAGACGAATGGGGAAGGCCAGCGCACAGTGGGAAAGAGGGCCGGTGGAGGCGGTCAAAAATTTCGGACGGGTCTTGAGCTTGAACTCCGCGAGACGCGAGACGGAAAAAAAAGCGCGCTGGCCGAGTGATACTTCTGCGGAGGGGGTCTCGCTCGGAGGGCGCCCCGCCCCGCCGCCCCGCCCCGCCCCGCCCCGCCCCTCTTGCGGTCTGAGGAGACACCCTTCCCTCAAGGGGGCTGCGGGGGCCCTATCGGCAGGCGGCGCATGATACACGATGCCCGTGGGAAGTCATAAGCCGCGGGGGTCTCCCTCCCTCTTAGGTTCCACAGGCGACACGCCCCTGGGGCTGCGTTTCGATAAAATGGAAAAGGGGGAAGCAGAAAAAATAAAGAAGTGTCCTCTAATACCTCGATATTTTTCGTCGAGCAAAAATATAGCTTATTTATTCGCCATAAGGTTATGGTGCAACGAAAATCGTGCCTGCAGTTGAATAAGCAAATACATACAAGAGCTGTATCAAAATAAGTAAAGGGCGAATGAATGAATGAATGAACGAACGAATGAATGACTGAATGAATGAATGCACAGATCCATGTTGATAAAAACAATCTCCTGAGGCGCCGCGAACCGCGAACCACTGCCAGGCATTCAGTCACTGCACTCCGCCCCGATCCACCTTGATGAGTTCTCATTTCAGTCACGCGCGCTGCGCTTACCTTCACTCCCCCCCCTCTCTCTCTCTCTCTCTATCTGTCTCTCTCTCTGTCTGTCTCTCTCTCTCTCTCTCTCGTTCTCTCTCTCTCTCTCTCTCTCTCTCTCCCTTCCGTGCGGGCCAGAGCCCTGGGTGGGCCCTCCCATTAGAAGCCACTCTCTAGCAGCTCGACAACAATTCCGAGGTATCTCATTTCACCTAATGTCTGAAATCCGCTTTGCCTCCGCGTCGTGGCGCTGTCCGCCGTGTACCTGGTGGCCTCCGCGGCAGGTGACAGTGCGGTCGCACAGTGGGCCAGAAGACCGACATCATCATCATCATCGGCAGGTTTTGAGCTCCAGAGTCGCTAAATGGGACTCGAACCGAACGTCTAACCCCACCAATCGATTGCTGTCCGAACGAGGAAACTACTGGTGGGGTCACACGTTCCGTTCGAGTCCCATTTAGCGACTCTGGAGCTCAAAACGCGTCCGGAGTTTCGGCCGCCTGCGCCGGTCTTCTGGCCCACTGTGCCACGGCAACCATCATTCCGAGATGATTATCACCTTCGATTCGTCGCCGGGGCCGCGCGGGCCGTGCCGTCGCGGCGGGCGGTCATGCCTTGCCTGTCCGGAGCGTCTCCGCGTCAAACTTTACGGCAAGGCACCGTCTTCTTATCGTTTTTTTTTTTTTTTTTTTTTTTTTTTTTGTCGCCTTCTACGCAAGGAATGCGGGCCCCGCGCGCGAGGGTTCGCCGGCTTGCTGCTGCAGGTGCGACACGACAGTCCGACTAGGTGTCTCTCGCCGACGACGAGCAAGCGGCGCCGCAGTTGGGCGCAACGAAGTTAGTTTGCGGCGCAGACGGTGCAGTCCGTGCCCCGCGATGCTGGCACACTGCTGGCGCGGCGTCGGGTCGGCGCACGTGGCTTCCAAGGAATCGGCGTGCGAGGCGTCTCTCCGCTTGTGTGCTCGGTCCACCAGTGCCCCGACCCACCAGTGCCCCGGCCCACCAGTGCCCCGGCCCACCAGTGCCCCGGCCCCAGCCCCCCACCAGTGCCCCAGCCCTCAGCCTCGGCCGCCCTGCGGCCCAGCAACCCAAGGGGTGTAATTTTACACCGTTTTCGCGATGGCGACAACAACGAAGACGCCGCGCGCCGCCCGAACGCTTACCCCCTCAAACCACTCGTCTTTTTTATTGCCAAGTTTTCTTCTTTTGTTTTTTTCCCCTTAATCCCGAAGAAAGCGACGCACTGGAAGGAAACACTCATCTTCCGCGGCGGCTTCCAGTTGTTCCTCTGTAGCCTCCCCCCCCCTTTCCACCCCCTTCACCCCTCCACCACGGCCGCGCTCCTCGCCACCCATAGTCCTGTGGGACGGCGGGACGGCCCGCCACTGTAGCTGCTAATTAGACAGGGCTCGTTGTCACTGGTACATTATTTACACGTCGCCGTTATTTGCAGTGCGGCCGTGCCGGGCCGCGCCACGCCGCGCACAGTGGGCCAGAAGACCGGCGCAGGCAGAGCGACTCTAGAGCTCAAAACGGCGTCAAGAATTTCTGCCGCGCCAGTGCCGCCGGTCTTCTGGCCCACTGTGCGCCTGCGGGGCCAAGGGGCCGGGCACGTTAACTAGATCGCCCTTGTTAACTCGGCGGGCGAGTGCACGGCATGCAGAATGGATGCACGGCGCGGTACCTGAGGGACACGGAAGGGCCTTCCGCCGCTCGCCGCCTCTTGATGGCCAATCGACTTATTTAGCGAACCACTAATGGCATGTCGATGGAAGCGCGCCGGCCGGAGCGCGCGCCACAGGTGAAGGAGGGGCCGCCTCGCCTCCATGCCTCGCCGCCGCACGGTGGGCCGGAAGAGCGGAAGACAAGACCGGTAGAGGCGCAGTCAAAGTCCCGGGCGGGTTTTTGAGCTCCACAGAGTCGCTAAATGAGGCTCGAACCGAACGTGTGATCCCACCTGATATATTGCTCTCCGAGCGAGGAATCCATTAGTGTGTGGAGTCACACATTCGGTTCGAGTCCCATTCAGCGACTCTGGAGCTCAAAACGCGTCTGCAGTTTTGGCCACCTGCGCCGGTGTTTTGACCCACTGCGCACTGGACCTATACCGCACGCGCCGCGAACGCCGTGACACGGCGGGGAGGGGGGGGTATTTGACCTGGTCGTTCGGAAACTGCGCGGCGGAAAGGAAGTGAGGGAGGAGGAAGGGGGAATTTGGTGGACAAGTGGTTTTGGGAAAAGGGGGGAGGGGGGCTGAACCACACGGCAGCTTAGACGCACTGGAACGCAATCAAAGTTCGTCGTGCGGGGCAACCGCAGCGGAGCAGAGCGCCCTCTGTCGGTGACAAGCTCCTTCGCCCCCGCCCCGCCCCGCCCCGCCATGGATCCAGAGCCCCTCGTCATACGTCCTTCTGGCCAATCCCTTATCGCCTTAGCTCTGGACTTCACTGTCCCGCGGCTCTTGCTCGCCGCGGAGGACGAAGGACTTAGGGACTCGGGAGGTCTGAGGTGTCCCGCCGCGCCTCATAGCCGCACCGCGCTCGCTCTGTCTCTCTCGCACTCGTGGGGCGCCCGAACCGATGCGAGAGAGACAGAGCGACGACAGCGACTCTCGGAATCATTCCGCTGGCAAGCCTTTGTGGTCGACCTCCGCAAAAGCTCAAACAACTTGCTGCCTTATTCCGACCGTTTCCGACCGCCTCGCGCGGACGCGTTTCTTTTTCACAGTGCCGCCGCTCTGGCCGGCCGGCTCACGTAAACATCGGCCTTTCGTGGATTGAGCAATTACGCGCTGCCCGGCGTGTTGTTTGGGCATATCGGTACAGTCCGAGCGGCGAGTGCTGCCTTGAGTGGGTTGATTTTGAAGGTGCTGATGGCGGGGGATTTGCTCGCCGAGTCGTGTTCGAGCACCCCATGTACAGTAGAAACACAAGGCTCGCCAATGTTTCCCTCTAACACGGCAAAAACCGGTTTTTACCGTGTACTGTACCTCCGCCTGTCCACCTGCTGCGCCCCCTCCCACTGTTGCGGGTGACTGTACATAACGAGGTCCCGCCCGGGCCCTCGACTCGCCGCTCAGAAATAGCGAATACTACAGACAAGGACGGCGAGCGAGTGGAGATGATTTACGCGCTCGCGTGCGATGCGCCTCGTTCCGAAAGTCTCGAACTGGACCCGTTTTCGAAAATTGTTTCTCGTGCGGGTCCTCTGGGTGTAGCCGGTTCATTCGCAGCCACCGAAGCGAGCAATGTAAACAAACGTGTCCTCTCTCTGTTGCAGGCGGCTCAACAACAACCAGATCAGGCAGCTGCCCGACCACCTGTTCACCAGCAACAGCAAGCTCCACCGACTGTAAGTGTTTTCCATCGGGGCGTTGGAAGGGATTCGGGATTAGCGATCGCGTTAGGCGCCGCTCCACTGGAAAGGGTTTAGCCGAGCCGACCCCGCGAATTAATGAAGGCGTAGCACAGTGGGCCAGAAGACCGGCGCAGTCGGCCAAAATTTTAGACGCGGTTTTAGCTCCAGAGTCGCGACATGAGACTCGAATGGAACGTGTGACCACACCAATGGATTTCACTCCGAACGAGGAATTTATTGATGAGGTCACACGTTCAATTCGAGGCCTGTTCAGCGACTCTGAAGCTCATAACGCGTCCAGAGGTTTGGCCGCCTGCACCGGTCTTCTGGCCCACTGTGCGGAGGGGGGAAATTAACGATGCGGATCATCCCAATGCAAATATGCTGCCAAACTGATTTTGCTGAATGCTCAGCGAATAATTGGTGTGGCATACATGCCGATCACAGCAAAAAAAATAACGCTCACTCACACACTTGTGAAATTACCACTACCGTACAGGATGGATTGTGGATCTCCTGTCTTTATTTTTTCTTCCGTCTGCTTTTCTGCCAGCGATGCAAACCTAATAGTTTCTGGGACACACAGGGCTCATTCCTTTTCAATTTACGTTGACTTTTTTTCTGCCCGCCCCCCCAACCCTTTCCATATTCAACCTCCCCCCCCCCACCCACACACACACACACACACACACACACACACACACACACACACACACTCCTGCCCCTTTGCCACGGCACGACCCCGGCAGCGGAGCACCCCTTTTGCCGGCCCCGGGGTGTGCGTTCGGCAGGCTCGGCAACGCGGTAATCCAACAGAACTGGTTTACCGGCTCCCATTTTGTCGGGCTTCGACGTGAATGGAAACCAGTTGTTGGCTTTCTATTTTCTCTCTGCTGCGCTCGCGTTGCATGCGCTTGAACCGTCCTGATGCAAAATGCAGCATTTCTCTCTCTCTCTCTCTCTCTCTCTCTCTCTCTCTCTCTCTCTCTCTCTCTCTCTCTCTCTCTCTCTCTCTCTCTCTCTCTCTCTCTGTATGAAAGGGGTGCGCGGGGCGGTGTCGTGTTTCGGCGGGGGACGTGATTTCACAGACAGGATTAGATTCAGCTTGTCGTCCACGCCGCGCCACCCGCATCGGCTAAGGACCGCCGGCAGACTGATTCAGAGAGTGGCTTTCCGTCGGCCTGTCTCTCTCGCACCCTCGCGGGACGCCTCGCGTGAGTGCGAGAGAGACAGGGCGACGGAAAAGGACTCTCGGATAATCAGTGCGCGTAGATGCCGTGATTTGGCGTTGTTTCGACATCGCGTGCGGACACGGCCCGGAACGGAACGACGACTATGCGGCTCACCGAAACAGCTCACATTAATTCTCCAATCCTCTTTAAAATTAAATATTTTTTTTTTAAAGTCACCGTATTTTTTGCAAACATTTCTAAAATATGAGATGGAATTATGTTATTTGTATGTTTTCGGCAAGAGGAGTGTTCCAGGGAGACCATGCAGTTCTTGCATTATTTCAATGAAATTTCTCTGAGGCCATAATTCATTTTTCTTGGAGTGTTAGTCTACGCAACGCCTCACACCCTAAATGTCTTACAGTAAAGATTCTCCTTATTATGGAGAAAATTCTCTATAATATGGTGGTGCAGCTGCCTTTGTAACGTACCTTTGAATACTCTTTGTACCTTATAGATATTTTAAGGAATTTTTCTTGTATTATGGAGAAAATCTGCATCATAATATGTTGGTGCAGCCTTTCACCGTAAGACATTCAGAGTGCACTAACGCCATAGTCTCTGTTCGCTTTAAGAATTGCCCTTTTTACGCGTCGTAGGAGAAAAGTGGTGACATAGACATGACCAACGAGTGCGTATTCCTCACGCACTAGCAGCCAATTATGTTGCAGCAGCCCGAGGAGAAAAAGTTTTATTGGCTCATCCCGGCAAACTTTTTTTTTATGAAGGAGGAGGGGGCGTTTTGGTGATGTTCAGAGGGGCTTTATCTAGGGAGCCTCCCCCTCATTTGCACAGCGCTTCATTTTCCTTTGTTTTTCAGTGCAGTTGGGAGGGCGAAAGAATGCGTCAGTCTTGAAATCGGGCAAATTAATAACTTTGAAGAAAGAGCTGCTAGGTGAAATGGCCGGCGAAAAGGGAGAGAGGAAGAGGCGGTGCGCGACGTGCACGGCGGACGACATTAAACTCGCATTAATTCAGATTAAATGAAACGGCGATCATCACGGCCAAGAGAGAGCCTCATTAGACGCTCTATCTACCCATCTATCTCGAACCTCTCTATCCATTTGTAAGCGGTTTGCAGTTGCAGTAGTACTTCACATAGAAACACATACTACAGCCAATTTCGTAACGGAAAATTATAAAACATTTTACGTTGATAATTTCTTTATCTCGGTATAAACTGACGTGGGGCAAAAAACTTTATCTGAAATCATTTTCGCGGATCAGTTGTGTGAGCCTTGGTCACGTTTAAATGAGTGTCCTCAGCAAGGATCGAAGTGGTCCTTTGCCAGTCCTCCAGCCTGCTCTGTCGTCGCAGCTCTACCCTTTCACGACAGCCGTGAAGTCCCCCCTCACCCCCCCCCCCCCTCACCCCCTCACCCCTCCCCCTCTGCTCAAAGCCACCGAGTAGTCTTTGAAGGATTAATTAAAACGAATGGCATTATTTCGGTGGCTGCGCCGCGTCAGCGGGATGTCGCCACTCACTGCTGCCGGCAATTCGCATGCAGTTAGTTGCTCTACAAAAAATAAAAAGAGGAAAAAGCTAGGAATTTTTTTTCCACTCTCTGTGTTTATTCGATCCACTTCCGGGTTTACAACGATGCAGATCGAACTTTATCGTCGCATACATTGTTCTTCATGCAGACCTTGGGGGATAGCCGGTGCATGCTCTCTCGCTCTCTGTGTCTCTGTGTGTGTGTGTGTGTCTGTGTGTGTGTGTGTGCGCGTGTGTGCGTGTGCGTGTGACTTCCCCATTCGTTTCGCAATACTGTCCACCTTCATGCAGTCAGCACGTTGCATAAACGTCCCAGTGTTTTCTTTTCCTTTTTCTTTTTAGCATCCGTTGCAGTGAAAACTACGATTCATTTTTGGCCATTTCATCGCCACTGACAATGTCCCACGCGCTGTCCACGCGCCTAATCAAATAAAAACAATAATCTTCCTCATTTCCATAACCACGCGCCCAGTTACTACTTGGACACCGCAACAACCCCCTGTCGTCCGCGGGCGCGCCAGATCAAAATCAGTTCCCCTCTCCGTCGCGCCGAGCGGTGCGCGTCTCTCTCTCGACCGCAAACAATTACTCCAAGTTGCACAGCTCTTGCTCTTTGCGGCCGCACCACTCTGTGTGTGTGTGTGTGTGTGTGTGTGTGTGCGCGCGTGTGTGTGTGTGTGTGTGTGTGTGTGTGTGTGTGTGTGTGTGTGTGTGTGTGTGTCTCTCTCGCAGCGCACGCCTCGGCGGCAGCCATATGGGAGCACGGCGGCGGCAAGGCGCGGGGGAGGGGAGCGCATTGTTAGGTCACGGGTGGGTCACCCGGAGCGGCCCGTCCGACCTCGACGACGGGATTGGCGTCTGTCTCTGTCGCACTCGTGGGGCGTGCCGTGGAAGTGCGAGAGAGACAGAGCGGCGATCCTCCGGCGTGGCTCGGCAGCACGCGCGCCGCGTGGGTGTGCCGTTCGCGCGCCTCGCACGCGGTGATCCCGCGCCCGATGCAAATGCCATCGCTGCATCTCCGTCCCACTGTGGGGCGGCCCGTGCGGAGCGAGAGATAAAGAGAGAGAGAGAGAGAGAGAGAGAGAGAGAGAGAGAGAGAGAGAGAGAGAGAGAGAGAGAGAGAGAGAGAGAGAGAGAGAGAGAGAGAGAGAGGGAGAGATACAATCCGAGCTGCAGCAGCGCGCTCGCTATGCTGATGAGAGGCCGGTCTACCTATCGTCGCTCCGCCACCACGCCCCGCCACGCCTTGCTCGTAGGGGGCGGGTGCACGGCGTTTTTCTGCGTCGGCGCGTGCGCTAGCGTGTGTGCGAGAGAGAGAGAAAGAGAGAGAGAGACGGCGCGATATGGTGATAAGAGTTGCCGCATCACGCCTGCTTGCTCTACCCATGAGTGGCCGGCACTGCGTCCTCGATATTAATTACCCGCCGCACTGTGGGAGTGGCGGTCCAGACGCTGCAAATCATCTCTCTCTCTCGCTTTCTCTCTCTCTTTCTCCTTCTCTCTCTCTCTCTCTCTCTCTCTCTCTCTCTCTCTCTCTCTCTCTCTCTCTCTCTCTCTCTCTCTCTCTCTCTCTCTCACTCTCCCTTTCTCTTCGTCTCCCCTTTTTTAAAAAATTTTTTTGGAAAGGCACAGGGGCACAAACCGCTGGAAAAATGGGGTCATTTTGAATGGTGCCGACGGCGGCGGCAGCGCGGCGACAGGGGCGGCAAAACAAGGCGGCGCGGCGCGAGTGGTTTCGGCTCCGGGCCGAGGCGAGGCGAGGCGCGCCGGGAACGCCGAGTGGCGGTCGCCGTGGGGGTCGGTCGGCCCACTGTGCTGTGCTGCACACTGTGCTTCAAGCGAGGGGAAGGGTGGGCGGACGGACCGTGAGAGCAGCGGCAACAGGCACGGTTTGGATCACGGTTTCCGTCCATTGGCACGTTTAATCGCTGCCGTTTTCCGAATTATGATGCGCGTTGACGAGAGTTGTAATAAAAAATTTATTATTATTATTATTATTATTATTATTATTATTATTATTATTATTATTATTATTATTATTATTATTATTATTATTATTATTATTATTATTTGTTTTTGCCCCTTCTTCACCACTATCGTGTGTGTGCCCATCTCGCGATGTTCTCTTAACGAGTTCCAGAGGGGGTGGCGCTAAGAGCCTTTCCAAGCCGCATGTTTGGACGCAAGTCGTCTTTGATTGAGGGCTCGGTGGGAGAGAGAGAGAGAGAGAGAGAGAGAGAGAGAGAGAGAGAGAGAGAGAGAGAGAGAGAGAGAGAGAGACAAAGAGACGGACAATGGCGGCGGTGTGTCTTTCAGTCTTTCAGCGGGGCGCCAGAGAGTGGTGGCCCGGCATGGTGGCCCGGCGTGGTGGCCCCAGCGAACGGCGGGAATGAGTAATGGAGGGCGAACGGCCTCAGAATGACAGGTGGGCATGGCACATTTGGCTACATCCGTCTTCACTCTCTTCTTTTACTTCTATCTGCTATGTCTCCGTCTGTCTGTCCATTCGCAGAGGGATTCACTTTGGGCCGGCCCGAGCTGTGCGCATTCCCCTCATCATTGTTTTATCACTGGCCAAAACCCTCTACGTCCCGAACGTCTATCGCAGTTCTCTCCGTACTCTGTTCAACTATTTATCTCCTCAAACGTTTCCCACTGCCTGCATGAGCATCCACTACCCCGCACTGCCAGGATCGCTTTATCGTACATGAAGCGCGCGGGCTCACACACACACACACACACACACACACGTGTGCTCGCGTTGGCCATTGTGCTTTCTGTGTGACTGACAGTTCGACCAACCCTTTCTCCGCCGCGATCCGCGTGTCTGACCTGCCACCGCTTCAGGCAGCATCTAGTCTTCTTCTCCTTCCTCTCCTCCTTCTTCTCCTTCTTCTTCTCGGAGGAGAGGGAACCCGTGTAGCCCTGCGGGCCCTCTCCACGCGCGCGCACACTTGAGCCATAGCGGCCAATGTTACGCACAATCGTCACGCCTAGGTCGCTGTCATCAGGTTTTCGGGGTAGAAAGTAGAGAGAGGACGCGCACACAGACAGACACACACACACACTCAAAAAACCACGCGCACACACACACAAACCACGCACACACGTCCTCACGGCAGTGTGACAATTCACGCTTCCCGTCGGTGTGACAATACGATTGGATCAAGAGGCAGCGATGTGATGAGCTTAGTGTCACTCAAAATGTTGGCCGTACGTACGCTTCCTTCCGTCCCAACCCTCATCTCCTCTCTCTCTCTTTCTCTCTCGCTCTCTCTCTCTCTCTCTCTCTCTCTCTCTCTCTCTCTCTCTCTCTCTCTCTCTCTCTCTCTCTCTCTCTCTCTCTCTCTCTCTCTCTCCCCTCTCTCTCTCTCTCTCTCCCGGCGGCCCGCATCTCACCGCGAGATGGCGGCGAGCAGTCTGGTTGACGCTCTCCAACAGCAGCCAGCAGCGGAGGGGGAAGTGGCGGGGCGCTCTGATTAAAATCGCCGTTTGAAAAGCCCCTCGGCGTAATTAGGTTTAATTGAAAAAGCGAGCAGTCGGGCCGCGTCGGCGGTGTCGCGCGGTGCGGCGGTGCACAGTGGGCCAGAAGACCGGCGCAGGCGGCCGAAACTCAAGACGCGTTTGGAGCTCCAGAGTCTCTATACAGGACTCGAACCGAACGTGTGACCCCAACGACGGATTCCTCGTTCGGAGAGGAGCAGTCCATTGGTAGGGTCACACGTTCGGTTCGAGTTCCATTCAGCGACTGTGGAGCTCAAAACGCGTCCGGGATTTGGACCGCCCTCACCGGTCTTCTGGCCCACTGTGCCGCCTAGAAGTGCCAGGAGAAGCCCCACGGAGGCCGCCGTTGTTGTTCCCGGCGCTGCCGAGGCGCGCAGCGCGACAGACCGACTCAGCTGGAAGCCTGCTAAACTCTGCCGAAGATAGGAACATAGAACCGACGTTGTCGTGTGTAAACGCTGCTCCCCCCCCCCCCCCCAAAAAGCAGTTAGGTACGGAACATTAATGTACAGAAAAAAGGGGGGAGTACGGCCCTTCTGTGCAAACAGAATGACCTTATGTGAAAGTTTCGTGTTTTTTCACACTAAATTACTATGTAGGTTTTAGTGCATACGTAACGCACAAAATTAAACATGCATTTGTTGCGCACAAAATTGTGCGCAATAACGCACGATTTTCTGCATACCCGCGCACTAAATGGTGCATTGTCACGTACAAATTGGTGCGTTATAAAGTGCATGTTTAATTTCGTGCGCGGGCGCGCACTAAAACCTACATAGTAATTTAGTGTGTTGGGTTTCGCTCTTCGATTTGTTTGCCCACACTGATATTTCCAATGTGATACATTCATACAATTACCTGCGATAAAAAGGCTAATGTGATTTCTTCAAATTATCGCATCTGTAGAAGCAATAAAAAATTATCACATTAAAGATGCAATAAGTTTCTCACGTTTTACATTTATTTGTGATGAAGTGATATTATACGTGAATGCAATACAACATTTATTGCACTTATAATGAAATAACTTTTTTATGGCGCCAATAATGCAATAAAAATTTTATTGCCTTTAAAATAAGTTCATTATCACACAAGAAATAACAGAGTAGTATCTCCACGATGCATCGAGTGTCCCACCGGGAGCAGCTCCCTGTGGACGCGAAACAGTTCCAATAAGGAAACAATTTAAGGAGACCGGGGGGAGAAAAGTCGATGATTAGGTATTCTCGATACTTTGGATCGCACCGTGAGAGAGACCCGTTGATTAAAAATCTTGCTTCATTTTAGCGTCACGTCGTTGCTCGGTCACAGCCTATTTTTTCTTCCGTTCTTGTTCAGATTTTTTTTTTTGCGCCAGACGCTGTTAACTTCTTTCTCTTTTCGCCCCGTGTTTGGAGAGAGTTAAGGGAGGCTCAATAAGTTGAGGGGGGAAAAGGAGCGACGAAAAATTAAACCGGGACGACGGAAGCAATATGGATTGGCTGTCGGCGGGTTGAATCGTTCGACGGGAAAGGTTTGGCTACAGGGACGAGGAAAGGGGGGGAGGGGGGTAGAAATCGGTGTGTCAATCTTGCATTGGCGAGTGCCCACGATATCCTTTACTTGTGTTTCGAATTAGGTTTCGCGACGACTAATTCCTCAAAAGGACGCTCTCTGTTTGCACAGTCGCAAAGCGTCTCAAACCAGAGTCCTTGTCACCACTATTTCCAGCTGGCCGCATTTCTCTGTAAACGTTTTAGAATTTTAAAGCCAGCAGGTAGAAAGAGCGGAATAGAAAAGTGGAAAAACAGAAGAAGGGGGGGAGGGAAGCTGTGTTCACGATAAGTACGGCTAACCATCTGTAAACTTTTTGCACTTGGGGAAACCGGCGGGAAGGGGGATGCGACGGCCAAGGCACTGGCTGGGGCAGTGCGCGGCGTGGCGCGGCGTGGCGCGGAGGGACCACAGAGGCCCCCAGCCAGCCGGCCGGCCCCCGTTTCGCAAAATTACCATCTTACCGGCGGCGCACATTGGGTCAGAAGACCGTTGAGGTGGCCAAAATTTAGACGCGTTTTGAGCTCGATAGGCGCATAATGGGACGTGTGACCCCACCAATGGATTGCTCTCCGAACGAGGAATCCATTGGTGGGGCCACACATTCGTTTCGAGTCCCATTTTGCGATTCTGGAGCTCAAAACGCGTCCGGGATTTTGGCCGCCTCAACGGTCTTCTGACCCACTGTGCGGCGTGCCGAGGCAAGGCGAGGCAGATATCGCGAGCGCGGCTTTTCGGAGGGATTCTCGCCTAATTGGTCATTAGAAGCGCGTCTGCAGAGACTGCGATGCCGACGGGCAGTCGCATCGTCGCTCTGTCTCTGTCGGCACTCCTGGGGCGTGCGGGTGCGAGAGAGACAGAGCGACGACCCTTCGAACGCCTGATGCTGGCTCGCGCTCCGTCCCCGTGTTTTCGTATTTTCGCCCGCAATTTATGCAGTGAGGGTACCAAAGCAACACCTGGTCATGGTTTTTATTTTTCTACCGGTGTGTTTTATTACATTCTGGTGATACAGTTTTTAATGGTTTGCCTGAAAATGACAGACTACCAAAAAAAAAGAAGAAAAAAGCCTTTAGGGTGGAAAAAGATGGCAGGCGAGCCACGCCTAAAAAAAGGTTTCAGAAAAGATAAATTCTTGCCGATAGTCTTAGGTGGGAATAAATCCCTGCACTGTAGAGGGCGCCATTCAAATCAGGAGCAGCGAGGGGTGGCGGGGCGGATGGGGTCGCTGGCAGACGGCCAGCGTATGACGAGGGGAATCCTTCCTCGCCAGGACTCTCTGCTGCGGATGACGAATTAACCAGGAGAAACCTATTCCGAGGATGTGGCTGAGGAGGACGCAAACCGATACGCCGGGTCTCCATTTGAGTTCCGAGTGCCCGCGGGTATTTTGACTGTATTGTCAGTGGCAGTGTTGAAGTAGGTGAAGCAGGTCGACCATCGGAACTTCGAATCCTCTTCCCTACCAGTCCTTATTTTCCGACTAATCTATTATCTTCAGACTAACCTTTTTTTTTCTTTTTCTTTCTGAGACGACAGAGGAGGTGTGATTAAATCAGGGCTTGATTTTGATGAAGAGCGATGTGGTGGTGGTGGTGGTGGTAGTGGTGAAGATAATGTTGGTGATGATGATGTTGAAAGTGGCGGCACAGGACGGCTTCGGATTGAACGGAAGCCGATGATGTGGCAACGGTATGAAATGATGGAATGACATCAGAAATGCGTTAGTGTGGGTGGGATGGCAGTTGGGGTGCGCTTCAAGATTTCACACCGGAGGGGGCTGTGGGTGGTGTCGGTCCGCCAGGGCCCACTCCTCTCTCTCTCTCTCTCTCTATCTCTCTCTCTCTCTCTCTCTCTCTCTCTCTCTCTCTCTCTCTCTCTCTCTCTCTCTCCTCGCGCTGCCAGATCTCTGGAACAGGCTGCGGATGTCGGGCAAATGCTGTATTCCCACGACCTGCCTAGCGGAGAGAACTCCGTTAAAAAAAGATCTTTGCCGTCATGGTCGCGGGTGATGACCCCGGTTGACGTTTTGCTCTGCCTGCCCTAACCCGTTTTTGTCTGTCCTCCGCAGAGACCTGAGCAACAACGAGCTGAAGGGCGTCGGCAAGAACTCCCTGCGCGGCCTCGGCGGTCTGCGGACTCTGTAAGTACCCGTGTGGAACCGAGTCGGGAACACACCACGAGCAAACACCATTTTTGGCTCTTGGATAGCATTTTTTTTTTCTTAACCAATACAAAAAAAGTTAAGACAAAGTCAATTTGAAAATGATGAAGAATTGTGGGGGATAGAAAGCAAAAACTGTTAGATACGCGTCCAATAATATTTCTACTTTTTCCCTCGCAGGCTGCTCGACAACAACCAGCTGTCCTGCGTCGACGAAACGGCCTTCGATGGCCTGCGCGAACTCGACGTCCTGTAAGTATACACTCTACTGCTATTATTGCTTTGGTTTCACTAATTTTAAGCGCCGACACTGCAAACCTAACTGTCTACTTAGCACGCACTTACAAGTGCATGCTTGCAAGTACACACTTATAAACGCATGCTTGGTCAAGCAAGCACGCACTTACAAACGCATGCTTCGCAAGTACACACAACTGCATGCTTGGCATATGGCTTGGCTACGCATATGCATTTGTAAGTGTGTACGTGCCAAGCATGCATTTGTAAGTGCGTTGCTTGGCCAAGCATGAGTTTGTAAGTGTGTACTTGCAGGCATGCACTTGTAAGTGCGTGCTAGGTAGACAGTTAGGTTTGGAGTGCAGGGTCTCGTGTACAAAATTGTACTGAGGATGTGGTGCACTCTCATATTCTTACGCTAGAACGATCTGCGTAACATACGTTGAAATAAAAACGTACAACAATAAAATTCATCATACCTTACGCTTAATCATGCGTAATACGATGAAATCATACGTACCTTATGTACTAAACATGCGTAATACGGCTAAATCATGCATACCTTACGTAGACAACTATGCATATTAAGTATGTGCAACTTTAAGCATACCTTACGGTGACAAATCATCGTATTATGCATAAAAATCATCGTAAGAAAATGAGCATGTGTGTGAAACAACAACAACAACAACAACAACAACAACACTGTGCACAGGACGCTCAACAACAACAACCTGACGTGGCTGCGCTCCGAGACGTTCTCCGGGCTGACCCGGCTGCGCGCGCTGCGCCTGTCCGAGAACGCCCTCCGCTGCGACTGCCACCTGGCCTGGCTGGCGCGCTGGCTGCGCAGGTCGCCGCGCCTCGCGCTCTACACGCGCTGCGCGTCGCCGGCCCACCTGCAGGACCTCAGCGTGGCCGACCTGCACGACAACGAGTTCTCCTGCGCAGGTGAGGGGGTTGGGGGGACGTCAAAGCGAGGGGTGAATCAATCACTAGTGTACTAACAAATTTTAAAAGAGCAAAAATAACTAACTTTATTCAGGATTCGGTATTGTTCTTCGTTTAAAAGGCTAAAAAGGCGTATAAACGTCAATATCATGCCCAATTTATGAGTATTATTAGGTGTACTCACCTGTACTCATGTACTCATGTGTACACGAAAACGCTGAGTGTTCCGCGTACAATAATTCTGATGTCACCTCTCTTTCTGCCAAAACTTCGCAAAAAAAACCAATGTCACAAAATTGTTCAAAAATTGATGTCTCTTGTTTTTGTGGTTTTTCTTTTTCCTTCGGCCAGGTCCTTCCCCCGCCCCCGCACCGGAGTGCGCGGGCGAGCCGCGTTGCCCCGTGCCGTGCCGCTGCCAGGACACCGTGGTGGACTGCAGGGAGAAGGGCCTCACCGCCGTGCCGGAGCACCTCCCCGAGGGCACCACCGAGCTGTGAGTACTACAAAGATCCTGCTCAGAGCTTTTTCTTCGCGTATGATTCTGTGGGGAAAAGTTTGGATCACCTGTCGAGACTCGACGAATTTTCGATTGAACGAACGTCCAAAAATATGGAGGCGGCCCCTTTCTTTGCCAGGCGCCCGCTTACAACAGACACGAGCTGCGACACTGTTGCCACCCCACTCCACCCACCCCGCCGAGCGCTCGGAATACGTCTCTTATTGAAAACTTCTCGCCTCCTTTGGTGTCGCTCTTTGGGACTAATTTGGACGCCCCGCCCCGCCTTTGCTCCGCGGTCCGATCTGATGCTCCCACACACGCAAATTTTGACGCGCGTTCTGAACAATGCTGCCCCGCTTCGCCACGCCGCGGCAAAACTCGCCGGCAAACGAGGCGCGGAGTTATGATGATTCCGAACGGTCGTGTCGTCGCTCCGTCTCTCTCGCTCTCGCAGCGCGCTCCGAGGGAGTGCGAGAGAGAGAGAGAGAGAGAGAGAGAGAGAGAGAGAGAGAGAGAGAGAGAGAGAGAGAGAGAGAGAGAGAGAGAGAGAGAGAGAGATCGGACGCAGACCCTGGCAGGCTTCGCACTCCGTAATGAACTCGCAGACCATTATTGTTCGCCACCCCTTCGGCCCCGCCGTTCCGCTTTTCGCGCTTTCCAACAATTCCTCTCATTTGCGGCACGCGTTTTCCGAGTTGGCCGAAACACGGATGTCGAGACGCGGAACGAGAGCAGAGTTCAGTTTAATTTTACTACATGATGCAATGTGTGCTTGATAAGTGCACTCTGTAAAAAAGTGTACATGCGAAGAACACATGTCCTTTGGCTGCTTTCTACTGAGGAGTGTCCCAAGCACACTAATGAAACGCTGTTCCGTTGTTGATCCGCAGACGCCTGGAGCAGAACAAGATCACCGAGATCGTCGCCAAGGCCTTCGCGCCCTACAAGCGGCTGCAGAGAATGTAAGTAATCCTCGGCACGCCTCGCCAGCCGCACTCTGCGATGTGCCGCTCGAAGAACGCAATCGAGTTGGCCGGGAAGAGAGAAAAACAAAACATTATCGTCGTATCGGAAAGTCGTGCAGCCTCACTTAGTCCTCATTTGCGACACATAAATATTGGAGCACCGTCAGTGGCACTCGGAGATATTCCCACCACCGGCTGCTTGGGAGAGGGGACGACCACAGACCACACGAAACTTGAATGTTTCGCTCCACCACGCCGCGGCCTGGCTAGCTCGCCTCCGCGTCTTGAGTCTCAAGTTTTCCTTGTCTTGTTGCAGAGACCTGAGCAACAACCAGATCGGGAAAATGGCCCCAGACTCTTTCCAGGGGCTCAAGGCTCTTTCGTCGCTGTAAGTGGAAACTTTTTGTTGTCGTTGTTTTGTCCGAGGGGTGAATCGCAAGTGTACTCATGTGTACAAATTAGCCCGTACTCAGTGTACTCACAAGTTTAAAAAGAGCAAAATTCGCTAATTTTTGGTACAATTTGGCGTTGTGTGTCATTTAAAACGCTAAATAAAGCCTAAAAACGTTTAAAAATGTGAAATTTATGAGTTTTGTAGGGTGTACTCACCCGTACTCATGTACTCATGTGTACACCAGAACGCTAAGTGATTCACCCCTCGGTTTTGTCTTTTCCTTTTTTATTTTTATTTTTTCTGCTTGCTGAACCTATGTCATGGCGGCTTCATCCTTGCAGGGTGTTGTACGGCAACAAGATCACAGATCTGCCCAAGGGCATTTTCCATGGGTTGTCCTCACTGCAACTGCTGTAAGTCCTGCTGGTCAATCTGTTGAGTTTCCTCGCTTGAAATACGAAATCCCAAAATAATTTCATTTCTGTTTCAGACTGATAAATGCCAACGAAATCTCGTGCGTGAGGAAGGACACTTTCCGTGATCTCAATAATCTGAACCTCCTGTAAGTATAAATCAAATGTTTCAATTTTTTCATGATTTTTTTTAAAATACTAAACAGCGGGAAAAATTGTTGCTCAGGTCCCTGTACGACAACAACATCCAGTCCATCGCCAACGGCACGTTCGACTCCATGAAGAGCATCCAAACTCTGTAAGTGTCACTCGCATAACTTTCGTTTTATTAAAAAAAAAACAAATAATTTGAATCTGAAAAGCTTGAGGGAAACCGCTGCGTAACGGGCAGGCCCTCCTCCAACTGCTGAGTGCACCGTTGCCGCAAGGAGTTAGGGCAGGGCGACTCGGTGGGACAACTTGGACCGACTCAGACTTGTTGGCTTCCGCATCCGGTCAGGAAGCGCGGTGAGCCAGGCAGGCAGGCAGGCAGGCAGGCGGCCAGGGCCAGGGCGATGTACTAAAAGTGCGCCTCAAGTTGGCCCTCTCCGGTGCCATCGCTCACCGCATTAAGATAGTCGTGCTTTCAAGTTGCGGGCCTGCAGAGGAAAGGAGCAGGAGAAGAAGAAAAAGGAAAAAAAAAACATGCAGCTATCCGCACTTTGCTCAGCTTGGATGCTGTCCACCTGCCGATTTTTGGCCAACCCCTTCGTTCGCGCTTACTCTGTCTCTCTCGCACCCTCAGATCGTTCCGTGGGGGTGCGAGAGAGACAGAGCGACTGGGGCGCGCCGTCAGTCAGTCAGTCAGTAGGCGAATGTCGCCCTTCCTGCCACCGACCATCCCTCCATAATGGGGCACTTGGGATGCGATCGCGGGCTCCAGGACTCCGGGCACCATTATCCGGTCACGGAAGTACAGTACCTGCACCGGAAGCGAGACGGCAGTGCAGACAGAGACGGGGCAGGAGAGAGAGAGAGAGAGAGAGAGAGAGAGAGAGCGGCGTTTCAGTTTGGAGCCGCGGGGAAACGATTGGGGGTCCCATCCACTGCGCATCCACTGCCAATGGGTTAGGCCGCGGGTTTGCTTTTCAATATTCAACCTTTCAACATTTCTGCCAGCGATCCGAAATGTCTTTGTTGTTGTTGTCGTCTGACGCTGCTTGCTGCTGCTTGCAGGCACCTGGCGCGCAACCCCTTCATCTGCGACTGCAACCTGCGCTGGCTGGCCGACTACCTGCAGCGCCACCCGGTGGAGACGTCGGACGCCAAGTGCGACTCGCCCAAGCGGATGCAGCGCCGCCGGCTGGCCGCGCTCAAGGACGACCAGCTGCAATGTAAGGGTAAGGGGCCGTGGCTGCCGCCCACCCGCCAGCCCACCCGCCAGCCCACCCGCCAGCCCGCCTTCCTGTCCCACCACCGCCTGGCGGCCACCAGGGCGGCCTCCAGGGTGGCCAACCGCGCCGCCAACGGACGCCAGCAGAGGACGGCGTCGTCGTCGGGGGTCCGCGGCGGCGGCGGCGGCGGCGGTCAGGAGCAAGTCAGGCGCAGGTTCAACTCCCCGCGGGGGCGAGGCAGGCTGGCAAGTGGGTGTCTTCTCGTCGGCCGCCAAGGGCGTGCTGCGTGCTGCGCGCTCGTCGCGGTGCTCGCCCGGCGCTTTGTGCCAATAGCAACAACAACATGCCCCGCCTACTTGCGCGCTGCTTCCTCTGTGCCGCATTAAAACTTGGACATGTCATTCTCTCTCGCTCATTTTTACATGCATCATCATCATCATCATCATCATCATCATCATCATCATCATCATCATCATCATCATCATCATCATCATCATCATCATCATCATCATCCAGACCTTTAGCGGTTCGAGTCAGCAAGACACTCCCACCTCGCGCTGCCTGTCCGCCACCTCAGATGCGGTCGCGTTTAGCCTAGTCGTCGTGTCCCCTGCCCCACTGGGGAGTATGGGATCCACTTGCGCAGGGTACTGGTACCTCGCCCAAGCTTGGCGGCATTATATTTTCGCTCGCTACCCGCGAGAGGGGGGAGGGGGGGGCGTCAGTTCCGCGCTGGGTCCGCGTCACTTCCCCGTTGAGGTGGAGACGAGTCGCTCGAGTGGAAGGAGGACGGGACAGGGGGCACCCCGTCCAGGCCGTCCCGGGGGGCGCGTCTGGAATCCTGGAATCCAGGAGTCCCGTCCGAGCAAGGAGGGTCAGGATATCGCGTTTCTTATCTCATCCTATGAGACGGGGCGGGGCTTCGGGGGCTGCAGGGGTTGGAAGGGGTGGAGGCGGGGGTACCGGCATGGCGGCTCTGGTTCGGTCTTCCACGTGCCGGCCGACGGGGCGAGGCGAGGGTACAGGTGGTTTATTGGATACGTGGCTGCGTGGTACTGGGTCAACCCTTTTTTCTTCTTGAATTTTTTTTCGGCACCCTGTGCTGGTGATGGTTTGCATCGTTGAGGTGGACACCGATTCATCGTTCTTCTTGCTTAGCACCTGTCATCATCTTCATCTATTTGCGTCGTCAAAATTTCTCTTCCGGTGTGGATCCGGCTGGCTTGCTGGCGTCTTCTTTTCGCCATTCCTTTCCAGACTAACTCATCCGCCTGGCTATTGCCTGGTCGCTGCACACTAAATTCTTAAGTGCTTTTTTGTACATCGTTATGCACGATTTTACACATGTGCAAAATCGTGCATAACGATGTACAAAAGAGTGCATAAGGATTTAGTGTGGGCGACCCGACTAATACATGTGGCGGCCGAGCGGCCAGGCTGCGCGGTGGTGTTCTTGTCCAGCGCTGCATTGCATTGCGAATCTCTCTTACTTCCGCATGTTGGCCGGCGTGCTGTAGCGCTACGTCTGGGTTGCAGGCGTGGAGGAGTACCGCACGCGCCTGGTGGGCGAGTGCATGATGGACGCCGCCTGCCCCGCGGACTGCACCTGCGACGGCCCCGTCGTGGACTGCTCCGGCCGCGGCCTCAAGGACATCCCTAAGGACATCCCGCCCTACGCCTCGGAACTGTACGACTTCGTTTGCTATGTTTTCCTGGTCATGCCAGTTTGAACCGCACGCCATTCATTCATTCATTCATTCATTCATTCATTCATTCATTCATTCATTCATTCATTCATTCATTCATTCATTCTCTCTCTCCCAGGCTGCTGCAGGGCAACGAGCTGACCCGCGTCAAAGCGGACGGCGTGCTCGGCGGGCTGCCCAACCTCATCAAGCTGGACCTATCCAACAACCAGATCACGGGCATCGAGCAGCAGGCCTTCCAGGGCAACCCGATGCTGCAGCACCTGTGAGTCGCCATCGCAGCTAGGAGCTCCCCGGCCGCCTGTCTCTCTCTTTCTTTCTTTCTTTCTTTCTTTCTTTTTTTCTTTCTTTCTTTCTTTCTTTCTTTCTTTCTTTCTTTCTTTCTTTCTTTCTTTCTTTCTTTCTTTCTTTCTTTCTTTCTTTCCCTCTCTGTCTCTCTCTGTCTCTTTCTCTCTTTCTCTCTCTCTCTGTCTCTCTCTGTCTCTGTCTCTCTTTCTGTCTCTCTCTGTCTCTGTCTCTCTCTCTCTCTCTTTCTGTCTCTCTGTCTGTCTGTCTCTCTCTCTCTCTCTCTCTCTCTCTCTCTCTCTCTCTCTCTCTCTCTCTCTCTCTCTCTCTCTCTCTCTCTCTCTTTCTCTCTGTCTCTCTTGCACCCATGCGAAACGCGCAATGAGTGAGAGAGAGAGAGAGAGAGAGAGAGAGAGAGAGAGAGAGAGAGAGAGAGAGAGAGAGAGAGCGCGCGCGACCAGTCCGCCGGGCCGCAGCCTTCAGCGCCCGGCTGGGTGGGCCGGCCGCACCGCGCGTGTGTCTGGCGGGCCGGCCCACCCGGCCGGGCTATTGCTCGCTCCCCGAGGCGAGTCCTCACGCGCCTCTCTCTCCCCGTTGCAGCTACTTGTCCGGCAACCGGCTGCGCGAGCTGCACAACAAGATGTTCGTGGGGCTGTCCAACCTCAAAGTGCTGTGAGTACGCCGGGACTGGGGCCTCGGATTCCGAGGAATGAGGAAAAGAAAGGAAAGATGAGAGCCGCGCGTTATGGCTTTCCCTCCATTTATTTGCTGGTCGCCCCGCCACCCCCGTGGCCTGTCTCCCTCCCCTGCCGCGCGACAGGGCCTATCCGACTGGGTGGTCTTGGTCGCTAATCGTGACGAACGACCTCTCGAAGTGGCAGCGACCCCATCGGCCCCTCCCTTCTGCCACAATTAGTTGTCGAGTCAGTGACATAGCGACTGCCCCGGCGGCCAGCCCGGCAGGCAGCCCGGCAGGCAGGCCGAGCTGGCAGGCAGGCAGCCCACAGGGCGCATCGGGCCTGCCGCCCGTAGTAGAGGAGCGCCTCCCGCTGCGCTAACGCTGCGCCGCTTCCGTCTCTGTTGCCCCCATTGTACGGCGGGCGAGCGGACAGAGACACACAGACAGACAGACAGACAGACAGACAGACAGACAGACAGACAGACAGACAGACAGACATCCGGCTCGCCAAAGTTCTCGGCGCGCTTCGGTGGCATTCGGGCGGACGACATCAAAGCAGAGCGAAGCAAAGCGGAGCAAGCCAATCCGATATGTCTGCAGTCCGTCTTTCGCGCCGACAGGTTGAGGCATCCCTGCAGTGTGCCCGCACAGGGCAGACGCGAGTGCGGCGCAGAGATATTACTTTTCTCTGCCCCGCGCATATCGGGGCAAATGTCTGAAGAAAGTGCACACACATGATGTGATAGGCTTGGTCATATGGCAGTCCATCTCTCATTTTGCGTTGAAACTTTACGACAGAATGTCACCGGTGGCTAACATAACTTCAGTCTCAGCAGGGATTGTTTTTAAGGTGAAGAACACACTTGGCCGTACCGAAATAATGGGCTGAAATAGCCTGTCTCGTCGACTTTTGTTTTTACACCCCAATGTTTATTTGTCTAATGAGGTTAAGGGAAGTCCATTATAAAGATTTCAAACATCCCCCCCCCTTTTTTTTATTTCAACGTCGTTTCCCCAACCCGTCTCGACAGAGCGGTGGCGTACAAGGCGGTGAGGTGACCTCTGCGCCGCCCTGACAGCCGTGCATGACCAGGGCCTCCTTGTTGGGTTGCAGGCAACTGACTGACAACCAGCTGACGTGCGCCATGCAGGGCTCCTTCGACATGCTCACCAGCCTCAAGTCACTGTGAGTACTTACCCGCGCACTACGCTCTACAAACTGAAGTGAGTGCTCAGTATGCATCTACAGATGCATGCTTACAAGTACACATCTAAAGATGCATACTTAGCTGAGTACACATCTACAGATGCATACTTAGCTGAGTATACATCTGCAGATGCACACTTGGCTGAGTCTACACCTACAACGTATGAATCTGTCGGTATGTACTCTGCCAAGTATGTATCTGTAGATGTGTACTTGTAGGTATGCATCTGTAGATGCATACTCAGTACACACTTCAGTTCGTAGAGCGGTCCCGTCTCCATCATTGGTTGTCTGCGTTCTGACCCGATCTGGAAACAAAATAAACTACAGTTAAATCGAGTTAGGTGTATAAAACATAAAAATAAATGGATAAAATGGAGTGAACAGCCATCGTAATCGAGGCAGTGCATGTGTGAGACTGTGGCGGACACGCGCGTGGAGAATCGAGCTGACAAACGGCGGGATAGTTGTTGGCAAACTAGATAGTCGAGTCCGAAGTCCGATCTTTCCCGCTGACCTGGCTGGCTGCTGCGCAGGGACCTGACCCGCAACCCCATGGTGTGCAACTGCCACTTGGCGTGGCTGGCGGGCTGGCTGTCGTCCAGGGGGCTGGCCGCCGGCTCGCCCACCTGCGCCTCGCCGACGCGGCTCCGCGACGCGCCCGTCTACGAGATCCCGCGCCACGAGTTCAAGTGCCTGAGCGACCGGGACGAGCAGGGCTGCCTCGGCGAGGACTACTGCCCGCCCGAGTGCAGCTGCACCGGCACCGTGGTGCGCTGCTCGCGGGCCCAGCTCACCGACATCCCCCGCGGCATCCCCGCCGACACCACCGAGCTGTGAGTTGTTGTTGTTGTTGTTGTTGTTGTTGTTGTTGTTGTTGTTGATCGTGCCGGTCCAGACGCCGCCATGTTTCAACCTCCTAAATGTCGATTCCAGGTACTTGGACGTGAACAACATCACCAGTATCAAGCCTGAGCGGCTCCAGCATCTGCAGTCCCTGAACCGGCTGTAAGTGAGGAAAACTATCAAGAAATTCTCGTACCACGGATTTTTTATTGTTAATTTTTTGTTTTTGTTTTTTCTGGTTGGTTTTTTTTTGGACTGTGTATTGTCACAACGGTGGACTAACTAACTGGCTTCTTCCGTTCCTGCAGTGACCTGAGCAACAACAAAATCAGCATCTTGTCCAACTTCACGTTCGTCAACCTGACCCAGCTGTCGACTCTGTAAGCAAGTGGACTGAATGGGACCAATCAGACTAGTGTGATCGTCACCCCCTGGGAGTTGCTACTAACCCGACCCTCTTTGTCCTCGCAGGATAATCAGCTACAACAAACTGCAGTGCATCGAGCGGGACTCCCTCGCGGGGCTCAAGTCCCTCCGAGTCATGTGAGTCCTTGTCTTCAGTTCAGTGTTGGCACGGCACAATAGACCATTCTAGTCGTGGCTTAGTGAAGAACAAGAAGAATCACAAACCACTCCATTCAGGGCATTTCAAGAGCGTATATTCGCTTAAAATATGTTGAATTTACTAGAGAATATTTTTATTAACTTCTGCCAAGAAAAGGAACTTAAATATTTGAAGTAAAAGTGCAAAAAAACTACACTTTTATGATTCTTTTTGTTCTTCACTCGGCCACGACTAGAATGGTCTATCACTTCGCTTCATTCGTTCGTGTCTTATGTGTGACTTTTGCTTCCTCCCGGCAGGTCGCTCCACGGCAACGACATCTCCATGATCGCTGACGGCACCTTCACCGACCTGCACGCCATTACCCACCTGTGAGTCATGTTGTTTTTGTTGTTGTTTTTGTTTGGTTGTTTGCTGACACCGTCCTCTCGTCCGGCAGCGCGCTGGGCTCGAACCAGCTGTACTGCGACTGCAACCTGCGCTGGCTGGCCTCGTGGGTGAAGCGGGACTTCGTGGAGCCGGGCATCGCGTCGTGCGTGTCGCCGGACAACATGAAAGACAAGCTGCTCCTGACCACGCCCTCTTCGGCCTTCCAGTGCGACGGAAGTGAGTTGCCAAATCGGACACATTTTTAGGGCAAGCGCATCAAAGCTTGAGCTATTACTCGCAAGATGAGCGAGGCTCAGTGTCTCTGTGGTTTTTGTCCGAGGCAAGCTTCGGTTTTGAGTAACGACCATGATGTTCGAATTTCTTTAAGAAACAGGTAAAGCCGCGCATGACCTTGCCCTGAGCTGAAGTGAAGCTCTCAGCAAAGGTTTTTTACTTGTTATTTTTGTTTTACTTATTTTTCTCGGGGGATCGGTCTTGGCGGGCGAGGGGCGAATTTCCGGCGGGGGTTTAAAATATGCAGGGGGCACGGTTGCGGACACGCGTCGCAGTGATACGGGGGGCTTTAATCCGCTTACTGACCCCCCGGCCGCTGCACCCCGGCGACCTGCACACTGACTCCGAGGGTCGCCCTGTCTCTCTCGCACCCAAACTGGCCGCCGCGCAAGTGCGAGAGAGATAGGGCGGCGAGAACGACTCTTGGAATCAGTGAGCTGGCTCGGCCAGCGGACGCCTGCGAAGGAGGGGATAGCCCTGCCCGCCGCACACGCTGACGGAGCGCGCTGCCTACCCAGCCGGGCGCCCTCCGCCAGCGGGTCGCAGCACAGTGGGCCCGAGGGGTGACTCGCTCTAAGATTTTGTGTACAATGAATGTGGGAATGTGTTGGAATGTGCAAGATTTCTGCTCTATTTGTCACACTTGTTCCGTATTTACAGGCGTTTTTACCTCCAGAATGTGGGAATGTGTTAAAATTTTGTACAATGAATGTGGGAAGTTGTGCCCCCCTCGAGTGGGCCGCAGAGCAGGGGAGGGTTGCGTTTGGAAGACGCGCTGGCCGCTCGCTGCCGAAGCTACCGACAGACCTATTCACCTACGCCAACTGCCTGCGACTCGACTGGAAACCTACTTAAGCCGCTCCACCTCTATGTTTCACGCGATAATGAATGTATTCGAGAAGAGGGTCGACTTAACAATGCATTGTCGTTGGCAGCGCCGCCGCCGCTGGGCGTGCTCGCCAAGTGCGACGCGTGCGCCGCGTCGCCGTGCCTGCACGACTCGCAGTGCGTGTCCAAGCCGGAGCGCCGCTTCGAGTGCGTGTGCGCGGCCGGCTACCACGGCGCCAAGTGCGAGCACGTCATCGACGCCTGCTTCGGCAACCCGTGCCGCAACCAGGGCACGTGCGTTGTCCTGGAGGAGGGCCGCTTCAGGTCAGAAATTTATCTCTCAATTTTTGTCTAAAAAAAAAAAATAATTTATTTTTTAAAAAATCTTGAATTTGAAAAAAAATACTATAAAGATTTTTTACTGTAAAATAAAAAGTTTTACTGTTAATTTTTGAATTCTTCTCTCAAATAGAAATTTACTTCCGAAAAGAAAATAATTTTTTACGCGAAATTCGAGTTTGAAAAAATGTTTTGATTTTTATTTTTTTTTAATAACTGACAATTGAGTTTTTGGGCCTTCCAGCTGCGACTGTCCTGCGGGCTTCTCCGGCGCGCGCTGCGAGAGCAACGTGGACGACTGCGTGGAGCACAAGTGTGCCAACAACGCCACCTGCGTTGACCTGGTCGAGGCCTACCAGTGCAACTGCGCCAAGGGATTCATGGGTACGTTCTAATGTGTATTGACGCAAAGTCTGTTCTCATTCTCATTCTGAATTTCCTCCTTATAACTCTTTCTTTGTTTTTATCGTTATTTGTTTGGACTGACTGTCCCTTCGCGAATCCCTGCCCGAACCTTACCTCTCCTATGCCGCTCCGCAGGTGAGTTCTGCGAGACCAAGATCCCCTTCTGCGCTGAGGGCTTCGACCCGTGCCAGAACGGCGGCCGCTGCGTGGACCACTTCACGCACTACGTGTGCGAGTGCCCGGCCGGCTTCACGGGCGAGAACTGCACCGCCAACATCGACGACTGCCAGAACCACCTCTGTCAGGTAGGCGGGTTCGTTCGAGATCTCCAACTTGCGGACGCCTCACCCAGTGGCGGATTCAGAGTTGGCCCAAGGGAGGGGCAACGTAGCACTTTTTGCCTACTTACAGGGGAAAAGTGTTGCTTTTTGCCTACCTTTCAGGCGGCCATCTAGGGCTCAAGGGGTGGGGCAATTTTCCTCCCCCCCCCCCCCCTGGATCCGCGCTTGGCCTCACCAAGCAGTGTCTCACACTAAATTTTATGTACAATTTTGGACTAGACATCACAGTTTTTTGTGCAGATGAACTTGTCGTGCAATTTTCGTACGAAAATATGCACAAATTTCCTCATTTTTGTACAAAATCTCGTTCAAAATTGTACGAAAAGTTCATCTGCACAAAAAAACTGTGATGTCTCTTCCAAAATTTGTACAAAAATATTTAGTGTGCTTATTCTCTTGCTGCGCAGAACGGCGGCTCCTGCGTGGACGGCATCAACGACTACTCATGCTCCTGTCCCGGGGACTACTCCGGCAAGTTCTGCGAGGTGACGCCTATGGCGCTCATGTACCCGCAGACCTCGCCCTGCGCGCACCACGACTGCAAGCACGGCATCTGCTTCCAGCCCCCGGGCTCCAACGATTACGTCTGCAAGTGCTCTCCAGGTGCGCAAAAAACCGGTCCAAAAAGTTGTAAAACATTCTACGAAACCGTTTTACTGACGCGTTATTCGAACCCAGGCTACTCGGGCAAACGCTGCGAGTACCTCACCTCGCTGTCCTTCATCCACAACTCGTCGTTCGTGGAGCTGGAGCCGCTGCGCACCAAGCCCGAGGCCAACGTGACCATCGTGTTCGCCACGGACCAGGAGAACGGCGTGCTGCTGTACGACGGCCAGTCCGAGCACCTCGCCGTCGAGCTGTTCAAGGGCCGCATCCGCGTCAGCTACGACGTGGGCAACTACCCTGTGTCCACCATGTACAGGTTCGTCACGATCAATCTCTATGTTTTCATTTTATCAACGCGGATCAAGTGGATCAACATTCAAATTTAAATCTTATTCATGTAACAAAAGTCGCAGTCCATAAAAGTATATGGCGTCATATTCATTCAATAACAGAGTAAACGAAGTACACAAAAAAAAATTAAAAAAGTTAAATTTGTATGAATTATTTTTGCAGCTTTGAGATGGTGTCGGACGGCAAGTACCACGTGGCCGAGCTGATCGCCGTCAAGAAGAACTTCACGATGCGCGTGGACCACGGCCTGGCGCGCTCCATCATCAACGAGGGCGAGAAGGACTTCCTGCGCCTCACCACGCCGCTCTACATCGGCGGCATCCCGCCCGAGCCCGGCCAGGACGCCTTCAACCACTGGCACCTGCGCAACCTCACCTCCTTCCACGGTCAGTGCCCTGTCGGCGGCATTGCCCAGTGGGTCAAGACGGTCAAAATCGAGAGAAAAAAATATAAACGCAAAAGTCCGGACCCGACCGGAACTTGAGGTGGCCATATTCGGATTCCCCATGAAATTTTTAGTCAGAATCGTAAAAAATCGCCGTGACTTTCTTTTAAACCCACCTATTTTTGGGCCATTTCAATAGTTGGAAATGCTCTAAAACATCTAAATTGGGCGTACATCAAAAAGTCCGGACCCAACCGGAACCTGAGGTAGCCAGATTCGGATCCCCCATAAAATTTTGAGTCAGAATCGTCTAAAATCGCCGTGACTTTTTCAAAACTCGTTTTCTGCTCGAAATATTTTTTTCCCCGATTTCGACCGTTTTGACCCACTGTGCGTTGATCGCGTCGGCGAGTCGCCGCGGCCGAGCGACCACTGCAGCGGATTCGCTTCCTTTGCAGGCTGCATGCGCGAGGTGTGGGTGAACCACAAGCTGTTCGACTTCGGCAACGCGGCGCGCACGCAGAAGGTGACGCCGGGCTGCTCGCTGCTGCACGACGACGAGCAGATGGAGGAGGAGGAGGAAGAGGAGACGGAGGACTCGCTGCTCACCTCGGCGTCGAGGCAGCCGCCGCCGCCGCCCGCGCCGCAGCCCGGCCTGCACCAGCAGCTGGCGCAGCGCGAGGAGCCGCCGCGGTCCCGCGACCCCTGCGTCAACAACGCGTGCCGCCGCGGCTCCAAGTGCGTGGCCAAGAAGCCCGGCGCCCCCGGCGAGTACACCTGCCGCTGCCAGCCGGGCTTCTCCGGGAAGTACTGCGACAAGGGTGAGTACACCGCGTGCCCGAGGGGTTACCCACTTCTTCACTGGTAAAACTAAGGCGTAGTATTACGCCCTTCGTGAAGCGTACAGTTTGTACGCCCTTCTTGAAGCGTACAAGAGCTTTTGCGCTCCTTTCCTCCTATCTAAATGCATAGGGGAATTTCCTTGAAGCGTAGTTGTACGCTTCAAAAAGGGCGTAGAGTCTTCAAGCGTAGTTGTATGCTTGAATGAAGCGTAGAACTACGCTTTAGTTTTACCAGTGTTATTTTGGTGTACACACGATTCCGGATTCCCACGATTCCCGAACAAATCCCACGGAAAAAGTAGTGAGGATTTTAAAAGAGATTCCTTTGTTTCTTTGTGTTTTTGGACACTATTGCAAGATTACGACGACATACCATTGAAATAAAAAGGATTTTCAATGAAATTTTGAAAAAATTCGAATGATTCCCAGGTTGAGTGTACACATGATTCCCGGAGTGCGTAACCCCTCGCGCGTGCCGGGCGGAGCGATCACACAGGAATACATAACCTAGCGTATCGCTCACGAGAACAATAGGATACCTCGGAGAAGAGCTGGGCCGGAAGCTGAGAACAAAACAAGAAGAACAAAGTATGCGACATTGGCGAGAATAAGCGTCTCTTCGCCGTTCTGCCGCATCCGCAGAGCTGCATTCTCATACAAGTCCGGACTTTGTTCTTCTTGATTTCTTTTCAACTTCCGTCCCAGCCCTTCTCCGAGGTACCCTATCGCGGAACAGTTACTAGGCGAGGGTGGAAATAGCTCACGTATTATGTCAACCGGCAGGCAACACTCCTGCCGCCAGGGAACGGCCTTGTGGCGCGCGCAGCGCCAACGAGGAATCTCTTGCACTACTAACAGTGGTCTCTTTCAAGGACGTTCAATTTGTTTTGCTTTTTTTTTTTCTGTGTCTAACGATTTGACCGGGTGGTGCTTGCAGCGGGTCAGGGCTACCACGGCTACCAGAGCCTGCAGGGCATCCCGCCGCCGTTCCAGGGCCCCTTCCAGAGCCCCTTCCAGGGCCCCAGCGCCGTGGCGGGCATGCAGGTGTCGCCCCCGCAGCCTAGCGGCGGCCTGGGCGGCATGGGCGGCGTGGGCGGCGGCGTGCTGGCCGCGGGGCCGGCGTGCCACAAGAAGCAGACCCGCGAGTACTTCTCGGAGAACGGCTGCCGCTCCAGGAAGCCCATCCGCATGGCGCACTGCGACGGCGTGTGCCCGCACGGCGGCTCCTGCTGCCGCCCGCGCAAGACCAAGCGACGCAAGGTAAACCCTCACCTAAATGCATCGGAATATTTCTTGGAAATGCTGCTTCATTTCAAGCGCAATAACGTCTTGAAGCGACCCTTGATGCACGGCTCAAGCATGCAGTTACGCTTTACTTGACCGAGTGCACTGACCTTGGCACTGACGCCGTGTTGCTCGCAGGTCCGACTCATCTGCAGCGATGGCTCGCGGTACACCAAGGACATGGACATCGTGCGCAAGTGCAGCTGTGCCGGCAAGTGCGCGGCCGGCATCAACAACTGACTACCAGGCCCCTCCAGCTCGCCCCCCGCCAACGCCGCCGCCACCACCGCGGCCACCACGACCACCACGACCACCACCACGACTATCGCCAACAAGACCCTGGCGCCCGGCCTCAAGCTGGTGCCCCTGGTCGTGTACTCGGGCACGCCCGGCGTGCACTCGCCGGTCAGGATGACGGTGGTCAACGAGTCGACGCTGGTGGGCGCGGTCATCACCGCCAGCACGCGGCACCGGCCGGGGGGCGGCGCCATCACCACTGCCACCAACACCACCACCACCACCACCAACGTCACCACCACTTCCACCGGGCGCCACCAGCGCCGCCAGGACGAGCACGCCCTGGTGGACGCGGCCGTGGGCTTCGCCATGGCGTCACTGCTGGGATCGCTGCTCGTGGCGGCGGCCTGGGCCGCCACCATGGCCAGCCTGCTGCTGCTGTGTCCGCGCAGCCTCATCGCGCCCGCCGACTTCGTCTGACTTTGTCTGACTGACTTTGACTGACTATGTCTGTCTGACTTTGTCTGTCTAACTTTGTCTGCCTGACTTTGTCTGCCTGACTTTGTCTGCCTGACTTTGTCTGACTGACTTTGTCTGACGGGTCCGGCGGCGTCGCAGCGGAAGGAGAAGAACAGTGATTCAAGGGCGATTTCTTTTCAGTTGTTGGTTTCGTTATTCAAATTGCGTTTTGTTTTGTTGTTTTAATTTCTTTCGGTCGCGGGAGGCGAAGGAACACTTAGTAGGGCGCGACGCTTCTGCGGACGAATGATCGAAAAGGGCTCCCGGGCGTCTCCCGGCGGGCGGGACGGCGGCGGCGGGGAGGCCGGGTTGTGCCGGGTCCGCATCGAACAGAAATGGAGACCCCAAGTTGGTTCGGCGCGGAGGTGGCCTCGCCTAGAGTCATGTAGGACCTATAGGACTCTAGCCTCCCCGCTGCCCCTGAGTACCCCAAAGGGCCCCAGAAGGCCCCGCCCGCCGTGGAAGCGTGCGTGTGCGCATGGTGAGCTCGGGGGGTGGTCACTCAGGGATTTCGAAACGGCAAATCCCAAACCGATTTTATATGTCATTTCATTCCTCATACTAATTTTTTTTAAAACAAATTATCCATCATTTATCAAAAAAATATCGCCTCAGTAGACATTTACCATGTGTTTCAAAAACCCTTATAGGAAACGGGTGGTCTGTTTTTTATTATGGTTCCAGGATGTTTTTTATACTCTAAAACTGCAACAAAATTATGTAAGAGGTCCGATGTAAATTCTGTAAAGGCTCTCCTTGTTGGCTTAATAAAAACAGTGATAAGACAATGAGATTGGGACTTTATACACACAAGGCAACGAGGAAAAGTCTATATTTCTTAATCGACAACTTACACTTTACTAGTTTCCTTATATTTATTGGCGAATACGGTACCGTCTATACTATATTTATTCGCTTTCCCGCTACTACTCTACGCTATATTCTTACCAATCTTTGTAGCTTGTATTTATTGAATTTCTTTTGTTTTTATTTCTTGTAAACCTTATGTTACCTGTAATTTTTTTTGGTTCCTTTGACACGTTTTGCTGGCCTTGAGAAAGTGTGTGTGGAAATAATGGGCAAAAGCATGGAGGGGCCTGAAGTCGGGTGCGACCTGCGGCTCAGAGTATTGTCGCTTCTAGTCGCCCGCCGATAGAGACTTTATAATAACTACCTGCTAGTTTACAACACAGTCACAATTTAGCTCTCTGTAAATAGTTCGATAGGATATATACTTTATTCTGACTGAGCCTACGTACTGTAACAGCGTACAAACTGGTTTTCCTGGCGTAATTTTGTTTTACATGATTTTATGAATGAGTCACTCGTGACCTTTGAGTTGACTCTCAATATCACCAATGTATTATGCGTTTATGTCGTGATTTCTGAACAATTGTTCTCATCTTAAGTAGTTCAGTACTATGTGTCTCGTACAAGTTCTCGTCAAATCTCATTACACTACTTAGAAGTAATTACTATTGCTGTGAAATAATTTAATTAAGTATGTTTTTTCACTACCTACAACCTATAATATCATTATAATATAGATGTGTATAAATGTAAAGAAAATGATTATACGTAGGAAATAAAAATTTAGTGACGTTTTACCGCGCGTTACTTCTTTTCCCCCCAAAAAAATTTCCCCCTTTCTTCCGGTCTGGTTCAGGGATCTCTGGCGACACTTGGCCTCTCACATTCGACACAGCAGCAGCGCTCTGTACACTATCAAGGGAATGCGGTGGTGAGGGCGGCACTGGGGCGCAGCAGCTGTGGTGCGAGGAGGGAGGGGGAAGGGCAGCAGGACAGGAGGGCAGTGGAGGACCAGTGGGGCAGGGAAGGAAGGGTGCGGCTGCGTTTGTGTGCAGAGATGTGTGACAGTGGGGTGCGGCGGCGGGGCGGGGCGGGGCGAGGCGGACGCACCCTCCGTAATCCGTCTAATTTCGCACCCCTGCCTCACCCCGCCGCGGCGCCGGCGCCTCGCAACTCTCTTTCTCTCTATCTCTCTCTTTCTCGCTCCTCGTTTTGATTACGTATCACAATAACATTGCAGCACACTGTTTTATGCTCGGCGCGCGCACCGTCCTGGGACGCGGTGACGCACTGCGGGGCGAGGCAATCGTACGGCAACGCGACGCAGCGCGACGCAGCGCGAGGTCGCGGCCGCCGCGCTCCCCTCCACAGCATATGGTCCGTCTCCAGCCACCCCGACCAGCGGCACCGCCGCCACCGCCGCCGCAAAGCAGCGCCCCACCCACCGCTACCAATCGACGAAAAGTGCAATAACCGAGAAGCACGTGTGCTTTAGCGACGACCATGGCCCTCTCATTCCGAAGCTAGCCTTGTCGTCGCTCGAGAGAGAGTGTGAGAGAGAGAGAGAGAGAGAGAGAGAGAGAGAGAGAGAGAGAGAGAGAGAGAGAGAGAGAGAGAGAGAGAGAGAGAGAGAGAGAGAGAGAGAGAGAGAGAGAGAGAGAGAGAGAGAGAGAGAGAGAGAGAGAGAGAGAGAGAGAGAGAGAGAGAGAGAGAAAGAGAGAGAAAGAGTGAGAGAAAGAGAGAGGGAGAGAGAGAGAGAGGGGGGGAAGGGGGGGGGGTTAGGCGCCAGGGGCTACACTGTCAACATTTATTAACACACACGCGTCACCCGGCTGCCGGCCTGGTGGCGTGGCGGGCCGGCCCACCGTTCCAGACAACCTTCCCCGCGTTATTTTCCTTCCCTGACCGCCTTCCTTATCGGATGTTTATCCGGCCGTTTGGATTGAGACGTCAGGAGGCGGAGCCTGGAGGCAGGCGGCCGCCTTCCAGCACGCTCTGTCTCTCTCGCACCCACGGGGCGTGCGGCGTGCCGTACAGGTGCGAGAGAGACGACGAAGACGACTCTCGGAAGCAGTCTGGCGCGCGCCACTCGGAGGCGGGCCTCGCCACGCCACGCAACACGGCGCGTGTTTCGGCACGTGACGCGCACGCGATGTGCACGCGACCCCGCGGTGTGCCGTGCCGTGCCGCGCCCCACTCCCCAGAAGTGAGCTTGGTCCCTGTGGGGCCACGGCGCCGACGACTTCACCACCCCTGCTAGCAGCACCGCGACTGCAGCGGAAATAGAAAGAGTGCATCAGCTAAATTAATGATTGTCCGCGCAGCGAATACATTGAGTGCACTCGGTTCGACAAAGAGACGGATCCAACCACATCCTGCATTATCTTCTTGCTTGTCCGGCTGCTGCTGACGAAGCAAATGTTTTCCTATACCCGCCAAACACCTCGTGTTCGTTCGTTCGATTCAATTTCAAAATTCCATAGAGCGCGAGCCGTTTGGGCGGCATGCAGACGAATGGGGTACTCCCACGTAGCTCTGGCCCGGTAGAAGAAGAACAAACAAAAACGGAAGTCAGAAATGACAGCTTCTATGCGAAATTTACGCGGTGGATGAAGCCTGAAGCTCATCCGCCGCGTAAATTTCTCATAGAAACTGTCATTTCTGACTTCCTTTATTGTTCTTCTTCTTCCGGGCCAGAGCTACTTTGAAAATGCGAGAAAACATTTCCAGTTGACAATGCTTGGGGCCGGCCCCTCGCGATAATACCGGGAGGGCGAACAACCACACGCTGCCTCGCGTCATTCATTAATTAAAAATGGAAACATGGAAATATGGGCGCCGCGGGCAGCGGGAGGGTGGGTGGGAGGGGTAGGGGAGGCTGCGCACGTGTAGCTGCAACCCCGATGAGGGCCGCGCCCCGCCGGGCGTAACAAGTGGGAGAAAGACGTGAGTCACACAGCGGCCACCCCAACAACTGCACACCCTGCGGGCCAGCGGGCCAGCGGGCCGCATCCGAGCCGCGTGCCTCGTCGCTCCGTCTCCCCCGTGCGCCCCGCCGGCCCCGCAGCGGTGCGAGAGAGACAGGGAGGCCTCCGTGGGGCGGCGCCGAGCTGCGCCGCGCTGCGCCGCGCTGCGCGAGTAATCTTCCACTGATCCCGGATAACGACACAGAGATCGGTCTTGGCGACGCGGCGAGGCCAGGCCGGCGGGGCGAGTCAGTCACCCACCACCCCCGGCATCGCATTGCATTGGCATCCACTGGGGAAATGAGCCGTGCCAGCGACCCAGCCAGGCAGTGGCGGATCCAGAGTCGGCCAGAGGGGAGGGGGACACTCTGCAAACTCAACAGTGTACTCAGTACACTGTCTTTAGCGTGTACTCACGAGTACACTCCAATGAGAGTGTACTCAGATGAGTACACTCTGATGAGAGTGTGCTCAGATGAGTACACACCTACAGGCGTGCTAAGGTGTGTACTCATCTGAGCACACTCTCATCAGAGTGTACTCGTCTGAGTACACTCTCATTGGAGTGTGCTCATCTGAGTACAGTGTGATGAGAGTGTGCTCAGATGAGTACACTCTGATGAGAGTGTGCTTGTGAGTACACGCTGAACAGAGTGTACTGAGTACACTGTTGAGTTTGCAGAGCACAGAGGGCCTCAAGACCGTACAGGCAGTGGAACCTCTAGACGTAGGGCTGTGCGATACCTCGATTTATCGAAGTCGATACGATATCATCCCGATATCGAGGGGTACGATATTCGTTTCTGGATCACATCGATATATCGAGGGCTCGATATATCGCGATATCACGATATCACTCGCTTCACAATATCCATAATCGACCCGATATCTTGCGATATTTCGGTCGATATGTCTAGATATCGCGATATTTATCGATCTCGATACACTCGATATGTGTCGAGGTGCGACATATCGACTCTAAGTTCGATATCGGGTCAATATCGTATCGCGATACCGAGAAGTGGATATCGCAGAGCCCTATCTACACGCGGTTTGAGCTCCGGAGTCGCTTAATGGGACTCGAACCGAACGTGTGACCCCACCAATGGAGTGCTCTCCGAACGAGGAATCCATTGGTGGGGTCAGACGCTTACCTCCCAGGCGGCTAGCCCAAGATCTAACAACAACCACCCGAAAAAAGAAAAAAAATAGGATTGAAAAAATATCGAAACCCTGACACGCGTGTTAAATGTTCGTCATTTGGTGTTGTGGCACCCCGAAGGAGCGCAGTCTAATTTTCAAGCGTTCCGCCGCCGCGTGTCCGAGCGGTCCCGCCGGCAGGGCATGCCACTGCGCGGTAACGCAATAATAACAAATTTCTGCGCAAAGTGCCTTTACCCGTCGGAGATACCGGCACGCACACCTCCGGGCTTATCGGCCTGCACGGCATGCCTTCAAGCTGCCAGTCTCACAGCAGCAGCAACAACAACAACAACAACAACAACAACAACAACAGGGACACAAAAACGATGGCAGTGGGGCAACGGCCCGAGATGCCGGTAGGTAAAAAGGGCCGTGCAACAGACTGATTCCGAGCGTCGTTGTCGTCGCTCTGTCTCCCTCGCCCCCGTACGGGACGCCCCATGAGTGCGAGAGAGACAGCGACGTAAACGACGGCGCTCAGTCTGCAGTGGTCTGCAGGCACAACACGCCAAAGGCCGTAGTGGCGTTGTCGCGCCTGGAATGGTGCTACTGGGGATGTGGGGCACTTCACCCTCCGACCGCCCCGCCCCGCCCCGCCCCGCCCCGCCCCGCCCCGCCCCGTCCAGCACTAGGGTGCGCACCCCACTGCTATATTCGTAACCCCCAGTGGCGCGGTGGGTTTGCGTGGAACTTAACAAGTGTGGCATTCGGTTATGAGGATGGCGATAAAAGCGCGCCTTGGTGCCACGCAACAGAGACCGCCCACTCCTCCGCCAACCCCAACAGTTGGAAGGCACGCACGTCGCGCGCGTCGGGCACTGGGGATGCGCAGCAGCGCAGCACGAGTCGTAGCATCGATAGTAACGATATCGGTAGCGAGTAATCGAAAAGCCAGGAACCAGTAGGAACGATATCGGTAGCTAGTAATCGAAAAGCCAGGAACCAGTAGGAACGTTCCCACTGGCTCCTGGTTTTTAGATTACTTTTGCTCTTTACTCGTCGATGACTGGAAGGGATATATCGGTAGTTTCGGCAGCAGTAGGAATGGAGTATCCAGTACATGTACAGTAGCGGTTGTACAGTATGATAGCAGCAGTTGTAGCAAGTTTTTGTTGTTGTTTTTGTTGGTCCTTTATCACACAGTTGTGACGGGACAAACTTATCGATAGTATTTTGGCATTCGATCAATCACACGACGCCATTGGGAAGGCGGCAGCGCTTCTCACCGCGCTGTGGTCTCATGAGAGAGAGAGAGAGAGAGAGAGAGAGAGAGAGAGAGAGAGAGAGAGAGAGAGAGAGAGAGAGAGAGAGAGAGAGAGAGAGAGAGAGAGAGAGAGAGAGAGAGAGACGACCGTTCGGAATCGGTCCGCAAGCACGCGTGAAAGACGTATATAAGGCTGGATGCGCGTTATGGCGGAGAGACACGCAGAGCCGCGAACAGCTTGGAGCGGCATAGCGGCAGAGACAGTCACTACATCCTAGCCAGCCGAAATCGGCATGAGTCATCGAGAAGGGGCCAACGCTGGCAAAACTGAAGCCAAGTCGAGCGAAGTACACGTTACCCTCTGTTTTCAAGCGTAATCAGTTTACGCTTGAAATCAAGCACGCTCCATATTCAGATCCTTCAAACGTCTTCGTCCAGGCCAGGCTAGAGGCCTAGATACTGACGGCCAGGCCAGCCGGGCTCGGCCGGGCCAGCCAGGGTGGCTGTTCTGTGGAGCAGGGCGTTCCGAACGTTGCCGGCCGCGGAGCCTGCGAGGTGACGGGCCGGGCAATGATTCCTATGGTAATCTAAATGGTAATGACATTTCAGCACCCCTGCGCACACACTGCAGCGATGCACACCCCTGGAGGGTGGCGCCACTGGAAGACCGGAGGACGAGGGTGTGAGTTGAGGGTGGCTCGGCATTCCATTGCGCTACGTATGACTCATCCGGCATCCTGCAAGCGGTGTCAGCCAGAACGGCCAGAACAGTAGCGCACAGCAATCTGGGGCCGGGAAAGACGCTGGCGCCGGCGGAGGGCTCGTCCATAAAATACGTAACGCACTTGAGGGAGGAGGGGGTCAGAGCTGCAGTTACGATAAGATGCGTTTCGGGGGGGGGGGGGGTCGACCCGGCGTTATGTCACGCAAGAGCGACGAAATTCGGCCTGTGCACACCTTCAGTTTAATGCGTGAAATGGCGGTTGCCTCGTACGTTTTGACAGTTTCTGCGCATTTTTTTTATTTTTTAGCCATTGGTTACGTAACGCACCGGGGGAGGGGGAGGGGTCCGAGTCAGCGTCACGATGCGTTTCATGGGGGGGGGTCAAAAGTGGCCTCAAAAAGCGTTACGTAGTTTATGGACGGCCCCAAAGCGGCGGATGTATCCAAATTTGCAATATGTAGTGACTATTTATAAATAGTCACTACATATTCCATTTTGGGTGGATGACACTTAACACGTCACTTAAGCTCAATTATGTTCTTACTTCTGCATTTCCCCCTAATCTACTTCATTTTTTTGAGATTTTTTTTAAATAAACAGGAATATTTTTTTTGTGAATGCGCTATATTTTCTCGAAGTTGAGGTTCAAGATTGTAGGCAACCAAACGGTAACCGCGAAAATACCCCACGCCGCTAGTGATTTACCAGACATACTCTGCGCCGAAAAGCGCGAAGTAGTGCCTGCGGTGACACGGTTGGACACGGTGGCGGGTGGCGGCGGTGAGGGAGTGGAGGCAAAGGAGGGGGAGGGAGGGGGACAGATGTTTTGAAATTTGTTGATGCGCTCGATGAGCTGAGTTGGCGTTATTTGTAGAGTGTAGTCTACCAGTTTTACAGACGAATGATGCTGAGAACGCTGCGGGCCGTGTCAGGCATCAAGCCAATCTTGCGGAAGGTGAGTGTCAATCTAACGTGTGCTCACAAAGTCCGAAAGACGGCAACCATCGTGATCCTTGGTTAAAACATGCACCTGTAGGCTCGTTAGAATTTGTCCCTGCCTTTGTCCCATCTTTTGCTTCCACTGACAAGTTGAGGTTAAGCCATGGATAAGATATGCGGTTAAAGGAAAATTAGCTGTGGTCAGTATTTATAATTAGTGATTTATCTAGACTAGTGCTCTTTTAAAATTTTGGTTGAAAAAGAAACAGCAACATCATCCTGTTGTAAAATCCCCCCCCCCTCTTCCCAAGTAATCAAGAGCCTATGTTACCCATGACCTATTTGTTTTTTATTATGTTTTTTTCAGAGCCAAGCTTTATGTTACAAGGCGACAGCACACATAGCTTCTCATGCATCTACTGACGGAACGTCTGCGCCCCTCACTTCTCTCACCGAAGATGAACTTGTACTTAAAAATATGGGTATTGCCTTCTTTTACATTCAAGAGAACAAATGACTTTGCATTTAATTATTTTATCCGACTTAGTATACTATGTGCAATTAATTTTTACAGTTGCTAAAATTGCCAACGAGAAAATAGCACCATTTGTTAAAAAGATGGATCAAGAAGGAAAATTTGATCCTGGTGTTCTTGAAGCTCTGTTTGAAAATGGAGTAAGTTCTCTTGATTCGAGGGTCATCTACTTCAATATAATTGTCTTTTGTTTTTCTTAACAGTGTCATTTTATCTACTTCTGTCTGATAGCTTATGGGAGTTGAAATAGAACCTGAATATGGTGGTTCAGGGCTGCCGTTTATGTCATCAATTATTGTAGTGGAAGAAATATCTAAGATAGATCCTGCACTAGCAGTGTTTGTCGACATTCAAAATACCCTTATCAATGCTTTGATACGCAAGATTGGAACCCCTGAACAGAAAAGCCGCTACTTACCACTTCTTGCTCAAAAAACTGTGAGTCTTACACATTTTGAAGTGACTATGCTCTAGGTTCAAACTGTACTGTTTTTTTCGTTTTTGTTTTTTTTCCTGTATGTTTAGGGTGGTAGTTTTTGCTTGTCAGAACCCCAGTCAGGGTCTGATGCATTTGCTATGAAAACTGTTGCCAAGAAAGATGGTAGTGACTTTGTCATTAATGGGACTAAAATGTGGATCTCCAACTCAGATGTTGCTGGAGTGTTCCTTGTTATGGCAAATGCAAATCCGTCTGCTGTAAGTTGCTCAGCCTACTGATACTACAGTACTCACAAAGAAATCAGTTTAATAGTTCAACGTCCCATTTTTTTTTCAGGGTTACCGAGGGATAACTTGTTTTATTGTAGATAGAGATACACCAGGCCTTGTGATTGGCAAGAAAGAGAGTAAACTTGGAATGCGTGCCTCCGGAACTTGTATGGTTCATTTTGACAATGTGCGAGTAAGTTAAATTTCAAAGTTAAACTTGTTGATGTTTTAGCTTTAGCTGCAAGTTTTGTCAGACATAAACATTATTGTTATACTTTCTTCAGGTTCCAGAATCCAATATTTTGGGTGAATTTGGACACGGCTACAAATATGCTGCAGGTTTTTTGAACGAAGGGCGTATTGGCATTGGTGCCCAAATGGTTGGTTTGGCACAGGGATGCTTTGATGCCACCATCCCATACACATTGGAGAGGAAGCAATTTGGTCACAGTGTGTTCTCTTTCCAAGTGAGTATGTGCTGAAAATTTTTGCTCTGAAGTGTATTTTTTTCACCCCTTACCAACCCTTTCTTTTTCTCTAGGGAATGCAACATCAGATTGCTCAAGTTGCTACCCAGATTGAGTGTGCTCGACTCTTGGTGTACAATGCTGCAAGACTTCAAGAAGTTGGATCTGACTTTGTCAAACATGCCGCAATGGCCAAGTACTATGCTGCAGGTGAATAAAAGTGAACTTAAGAATATTTAAATTTATCACTTTTCCTCATGATGGTTTATGTTTTTATCCAGATGTGGCCCACTTGACAACATCTCGTTGCATTGACTGGATGGGAGGTGTTGGTTTCACCACTGATTTTCCACAAGAAAAGTTTTACAGGGATTGTAAAGTTGGAACGATTTATGAAGGGACAAGCAACATTCAATTAAATACTATTGCAAAATACATTCATAAAGAATACACTCAATAGCCTCTTTTCAGAATTTCAAAATTAAGGAATTTAAAACAGCTGGACTCATGAACTTACATTCCCATGATTCGGGCTGCACTCCGGATTTTATCTACTTGGAGCATTGTAGTCCTCCAGAGTGAGTCCTAAAGATGCTTTGTAATCGATCCTAGATTTTGCTCCTGTGGAAGACCATAAATCTTGTCCGACCACAAGTTCTTGTACTGTACCTGGGTCATCTTGGACTGTTGTGATAAATCTTTTTATTTTGTGTACTTTTTCTTACATTTCTGTTAATGATGTTCTAGTCGAGGTTAAAGTTGTGCCATGTGTATTTTTAAACGTATATTTTTATGGATCTTAATGATTTTAGACTTTATTGTAATGAACTTTTGAAATGGTTGTTGTGTTAAGGTTTGTTAAAAGTAATTGCTGTTATGCTGTATCTACACTTGAAAATTGATTGTGTTGAAACAGTTCTCAACGATTAAAAAAAAAATTGTTTAAAAATGTGGTGTTGTGATTTTTGCTGCCTTGCAACATGTGTCCTTCAGCAGTTCCTCACATTAAAATATAAAGATAAGTTCCGCGACAGCAATACTCCGCGACTACTAACTCTTGAATTCGAATAACAAACCTCTTCGCCGTGCACAGAGGCTATATAGCTAGCTTGCTTAGTATGAAAAATCAGCTTAGTCACCGCCTTTTAGCCGCACTTTCCTCTATCTCCAGGGTGCCAACACTTGAACCTAGATCAGTTTTATACCTTACACAGACCAGATCACATATTTTTTCGTCATTTCTTTGCTAGCCGCGTTTTAGCGGAGGATCAAATTTATAACAAGCTTGAATCGTCTTGATTTATAAAACAATTTTAGTTCTGTGGTGTTGGCACAAGTGATTGAAGCAGTACTGTGAAAAATGATGGCGAATTTTTGTGTAACCTACATTTTAGTATTATTTATATAGTATTTTGTCAAATATTGGGTTGAATTGTGTGATAATGGCTCTAGGACCTAGTGCTCTGACTTCTGACATCAGCAGAAGAAATCCTCAAGATGAATATGAACTTATACAAAGGATCGGGAGTGGTACCTATGGGGACGTGTATAAGGTGCGGACGAACAAAATATTTTAGGCTATTATTGTCTGTATCTCCATAGATGAAGAATATATTTTTTTTGAACGAAGCCAGACACGCCACAGAGCATGTTTTAGATTGTGAAGGGACTGTCCTGTGTCAGTCTTATTGAACTTGCATGGTCCTGGCTGGCTTCTGGGGAATGAACCTCCCTCATAAAAACAGTTCATTGTTCTGTTTTCTGCATTGTCTGTTTATCAGTTCTTTCTGAAAGCTTAGATATCCTTTTTCCTTGTCTTATCCTTATATTTAACCTCAACTGTTTTCTTTTGTATACCAATGAACTTCACAGTTGAAAAAGCCTGGGGATTTCAATGAAGCTCTCACAATTATCATTTAATGTGACAAAATTGCCTGGCTCTATTTCATTTTAATTTGAATGCTGTGAAGTTTTGGAGAACAATTCTTAGTTAATATTGTGACTATCAAATTTTAGTTTGTGAGATCCCATTTAACTATGCTTTCAGGCTAAACAACTGTCTACAAATGATTTTGCTGCAATCAAAGTCATAAAGCTGGAACCAGGTATGTGAAATTTCTTTAAATTTTTGTTGTAATTGGCCATCTATGGGGTCATGAGGTAACTTTCATCTAATCATCATTTCTATTTGTTTTCAGGGGATGACTTTGCTGTGATTCAGCAAGAAATTTTAATGATGAAAGATTGTAGGCATCCAAACATAATTGCATACTTTGGCAGTTACCTTAGGAGGGATAAATTATGGATTTGCATGGAATTTTGTGGGGGAGGATCACTACAAGATATTTACCACAGTGAGTACATCCTTTTTTGATCCCATATACTTTAAACTCTTGAAATAGTGTGTAGAATTCTTTCTTGAATGCACTTGGTTATGCTGCATATCTGAATGTTCTGGGATTGTAAGTGTATTGTTTTGTGTGTCCGCATGAAGATTGACTATTGATGTTCCTGGTGACTAAAACATGTGTTCATTTTGTTTTTCTCATGGAAATTCTTCTTTTTCTTTCCTGTTTTTAGTCACAGGGCCACTTACTGAACTTCAGATAGCCTTCATGTGTAGAGAAACTCTCCATGGTTTGGCTTACCTTCATGGGATGGGTAAAATGCATAGGGATATTAAGGTAATTTTTTCCTACTCGTGGGATTATTTCTTCTTATTTATTTGTGTGTTCTTCTATGTTTGCATAGTTCAATGTTGACTTAAGTGCTTGTATTTCTATAATTATTATCAAGACAACATGATAACCCCATTTCTTACATTTCAGGGTGCCAACATTCTCCTAACGGAAGATGGAGACGTGAAACTTGCAGATTTTGGTGTGTCAGCCCAGATTACGGCAACAATAAATAAAAGGAAATCATTCATTGGCACACCCTATTGGATGGCTCCTGAGGTAATTTTCTTCTCATTTGTAATAATACCTTGTTGCTACAGTGATAGCCCAAATTATGGAAGTGTTCACGCTCATTCTTATTTTGCAGGTAGCTGCTGTGGAGCGAAAGGGAGGATACAATCAGCTTTGTGACATCTGGGCAATTGGTATAACTGCTATAGAACTGGCTGAACTTCAGCCACCAATGTTTGATCTTCATCCCATGAGAGCATTATTTCTTATGAGCAAGTCAGGATTTAAACCGCCTGCATTGAAGGACCGAGACAAATGGAGTCCTACTTTTCACAGTTTTGTGAAGACTGCTCTGACTAAAAATCCAAAAAAGAGACCAACTGCTGACAAATTATTACAGGTTTCTCATTTTCCCTTCTTTTCTGTTTAAATGTTTTACTTATTATTTGTGATTAATTCTTATTTATGATTGTGCCTTTGCAGCATGTGTTTTTCCAAAGTGACATGAGCAAGAGACTGGCTCTTGAACTACTTCAGAAAGTTAATAATCCATCTCACATGTTCTCAGACTTGGAAGTGGATGATGATGGGGTGAGATATCTCCCTGGCCTTGCTTTTTCAGTACAATGCGCAAGCAGTGTTTTCCAGAATCTTATTTCATTGTTTCCTTTCAGACTGTGCTCAATGTACCTCAAAGAATTGCATCAAGACACACAGCTCGTGCAAAACGAAGACCATCATCACAACAAGGTATTACCTATTCAAGGAAAGACAATCTTCCTTGAGATCTATCTTTTTTTCATTCCACTGTCTTCTTTTAGTTTCTCATTTCCTTCAGCAAACTTGATAAAATTATTTTGTGCCTCCTAGGTGGAAATGCTGAGGGAGCCAACCAACAGCCATCATCATCATCTAGGTACCCTGATTGGGATGTGATTGATGTTTTAGATACTCTTGATGTAAGTTGGAAGGAAATATTTTTCAACAACCAGTGGCATGATTCTACTTATGAGAACTTCATAATAATGATAATGATATGTTTCTAGAATGACCCTGACTGTGATACAAGTAATGAGTGGGCTAAAGGAAACATCTTTGAAAGTGGCAGTGAGAAGTAAGTATTAATTTTCTACTCTTTACACGGCATTTAATAATGTATGTTCCTCAGGTCATTTTTCTCATTAAAATCCATGGGCAATTAAGCAGGCTAGAACCTTCTATCTAGATGAATATTAGATCCCTCAGTTGAGAATCTAGTTTATAAATTTTTTCTCAAGCCTTTTAGAGAGCTCATACTCTTCACTGTACAAGTGTCTGTGACTTGCCTTTTGTTCTGATGTGGAACAAGCAAGATTACCATCCCTCTTTTCTAAAGCGCATGTATGTGGTCTTAGCTTGGTGCATGTAGGGGTTTTCTCACTGCCCACTTCTCTGAATTGTGGTGCTCTCTTGATGTGTACACGTTTATCAGCACTTCTTGGTGATGTGGATGCAGCGAAGCAACGCATGAGTACCCCAATACAAGCTTCATTTTTACCAAGCTTCCCACAAAAGCTTAAGTGCACAAACCTTTTCCAAACCAAAGTTTACAGAAGATGTTCATTATTTTCTGAACATATTAAACTCATTGCTCTTGTCAAATTTTTAAATTATATATATATATGTATGCCCTATCTTGATTAAGTGTGTCATTCTTTTCATATTTATTGCTAAAATGTTTAGAGTTGTTGTTGTCCTCTTTGACCATGTACTTATAGGTAGTGGGTAATGGAACACATGTCTTGAAGAGTATACAGCTTGCTTTCGGTGAATTTAAGTGGTGGAGCGTTCTGACAGGATGATCCCTTCAGACTTGAAGTGAAGGATTCTGGTTGTGTGTGGAAGAATATAATTTAAGCGCCCTAAATGTCATCTCAACACACTAAATCTTCATTTTTAGTCAACTTTTTTCCTTGCCTTAAATTGTTTCGAGCATAGCTTTTCATTCAGGTCTTTGCTGTGTTAATTGTACAACAGTTGTGTCTCTTCGTACAGTACCTCTATTATTTATCCTCCCCAACACTCCTCCCTATCCTCCGGCAGCTTGTCAAACAGGTGTGTTCATTCAATTATCATCATTGTATTAGCTTTGTCTTTGCACATCTGGACTGTTTTATTATGCGTGTGCATGTGGATTGTGAAGAAAATTAGGATCATATACTTGGAAGTTCAAAAGTTTTATGCTGCTGATAATGTAAATCTTGTAACAAAAAAGAAATTATAGTTTTTCTTCTGCATCTATATGCATTCTTCCAAGTACACATTACTGATAAAACTGTTGATCAAATTGTAAAATATTTTCAGCAGTGGAATATTATTTTGCCATGTAGCACCTTCTGTAGATCTAGCATGTTGTTTAGATGTGAGCTCGGACTAGGATTCAGGCCAAAGCATTTCCTTGGCAATTCTTACCCTGTCACCTTAACTCATTCATCCTTTCTTTAGCCTTGTCCATGACCCAATCGTTCTGACGAATATGTGGTTGTATACTTAGGATCAAAAAGCGATATGGAAGGGCTACCAACTTTGCAGAACATTATGCAGCTCCTTACCCAGCACCTTACGCTGCAAATTACGCAGGACACTACGCAGAAATGCAACGTCATGGATGCATGTGTCGTAAGTCACACCTTCCTTGCAGTGGTGCAAATTTCTTTCAAATGACTTTAAGGTACAAAGATTTCATTGACAGTGAGTGGTTTGTCTTACTGACAGTTTTGAAGTGGTTATTTCCAAAGTTGTTACAATTGTAACTTAACCAATGCAATAACATGCTTGAAGTGTCCAGAATTCTGTGCGCCTACTTAGGACATATTCTGATTCCTCTTGTTGATTTATTCGCTGGATGGAGGTCGATCAGATTGGAGATGAGTCCACACTTCCCACTGCGTAACTTGCTTATAATATAATCGCAAATAATGTGACCATGGGTGTACCTTAGCCTCTTAAAATTTCTTAAGCTGATGTCATAATGTGAGTTTGTATGTGTTTCGAATCCTCAGTCTATACCTGTTCTCATCTTTTCGTTTTTGAAATTTTCTTAACTGTGCTTCTGTAGGCAATATTTGCTTTGGACTTATTACTTGAAGTTGTAATTGTGCATTACGTTTCTTAGTGCATGTGCCTTTAACTGTTTTTTTCTGCATGGTACTGACATCTCCAGTGATGGTTTTATGATACCAGGGACCACCATTTAAAAAATACATTTCTGTACTGAGTATCTGTAGAAATTTCTTTTGAGATGAATGGTGTGTTTTGCTGTTTGTTTGATGAACTTACTATCTTGCCCATCCTTGTACATTATCGCAAAGACAAAAAGAAAGTGATAAATCTTTCCTGATGCTCTCTTTGTTGTGTACATCCCTCCTATTTTCTTTTGTTTCAACCATGGGTTTTGTTCCTGTTGCGCAGGACTTTGCTGCAGTACATAGATGAAGAACTTGTTATGAGGTAGTGTATGATATATAGTTTTGTTAATTGTTGTTTATGTTATATGCATCATCAATTGCACAAAACTATCTTATTCTTAGATTAAAGAGTTACAAAGTTAACTAAGCATGATATCTTTTGGAGCAAATTCAATCAGTTGGAAGACTAATTGTGCACTTCCCTGGAAAATAGAAAGAAGTTTAAGTTTTAGAGTCTTTTGTTAAAAATCCTGAATGTAGATTGTGCATGCAGGAGTGTATTATTATGCATGATTTGTTAAGAAGCATGTCAATTTATGTAGGCAGTTATTCGTAGACAGCATCATCAAAATGATTTGAAGAGAACAAGGCTTTCAAGCAGACATTTAAAATTCATCAAGCCTAAATTGTTAATCTGAGGACTTTTATGCCACTGCCATTTGCATGCACATGTTTTTTAAAATTATTTTGATGCCTCAATTTTCTCTTTCTTATCCTTTTGTTTTTGAGGCATGCAAGGCATGTTTTGGCACATTCTCTGAGTATATGCACTTATGGTCTTGTCTACTCGTCTTTGTTTGTAGGGGGAACTCCCCATACAAGCTGTCTGCACAGGATGAGCAGTTTTTCCTGCAGTAAGTAGCAGTAGTAAACCAGGCTTAACAGGCAAAGTCCACCAATGGCCCTTAGCCCTGTTCTGTCAGCCCAGCTTGTTGAGCTACTTCCTTACCAAGTTCATTGACCTGCTTTGGGTAACTATTTCTGCTGCGCATAGTTTCATTGCAACTGATATAATGTGTCTGCTCGATTTATGGAAACTTAAGGGGTTTATTAGTAGTAACAGTAATCATTTTTCTGAAAAAAAAAAGAGAGAGGCATTTATTATAAACAGTTATGTGACTACGTTCAATATTTGTCATCATATTCTTCGAGCATGTTTTTTTTTTTTTTTGGAGCTTACGTTGTTGTGTTGGTTTGGGAAATATTTCTTTTCATTAAACGTGGATCTGAAGGTTTTATGGTCGTGTTGAAATTTGCTGTCTCTTTGAGTTTGGTTTTCCTTTGGTTTCTAAGTGTGCCATGCTGTTTGGGAGGTCATGAGCCATCAGCCTGGAGTGCTTTTACCCAGATTGATGTGGTTCATCCTCTCTGTGTGTATGTATATGCATGTATGTGCTCAATCAATGTGTGTATAAGAAAGATGAGTAGTGTGTTAAAAAAATAGCAGAGAACTTATCATTGAAATGAAGAACCCTGACCTCTGTTAATACGTTGCTCTCCTTTTGGGTTGGTTTCGACACATTTGGATCATGTATGCCATTCTTGTGTTTCAGAGCCACACTACCCATGGGAGAGTCTTCAATAAGCGGCCAGTACAATCAAAATTTTTCCTCATCGGGTAAGTTAGTTTTGATGTGAAACATTTTTTTCTTTATTTTTGAAAAAAATAAGTTACTTAATTTTAATTTCTGTAGCGCTACGTAATGTTTATTTAAAATATTCTTTGGGTAAAACTTTGTCTTATGCTTTCAGGCACCGGTGGTTCACCTCGCCGCCATAGCTCAGTGGATGAGATTCTAGGATTGACTGCTACTCTTACATTGAATGGGCAACGGCAAAGATCTCTAAGTGACAGTAGAGCATCTGAGAAAAAATCAGTCAATGGTATTCAATTATAGCTTTTCTTTTTTTTTTTTTCTTTTTCAAGGGAGCTGCTTAGTTTGTTATGGTAATTTAATGTGATGTTTCACTTAAGGTGATGGGGATGCTTCTGGTGCCCCTGTTGAACCTGACCTAATCCCTCACACGCCCCCTGTGCCTCCTCGGCGGAGGGACAAAAAGAGGCATACACCTCCAAGACCAGCCAGCAATGGACTTCCTCCAACTCCAAAAGTGCACATGGGAGCATGCTTTTCAAAGGTAGTATGCAAATCTCAACTGCAGCATTCGATGCATCTTCAAAGTTCCAGCTGTCTGTGACTGTGGGAGTATTTCTTCCTCAGGTTTTCAACGGCTGTCCTTTAAGAATCCACTGCACTGCAAGTTGGATTCATCCAGACACCAGGGATCAGCACATTCTCATTGGTGCCGAGGAAGGCATTTATAACTTGAACCTCAATGAGTTGCACGAGACAGCTATTGATCAATTGTATGCAAGGCGCACAACCTGGATGTATGTCATCAAGGATGTGCTAATGTCATTGTCAGGTCAGTTAGATCATCCCATTATACTAATTTTTCTACCTAACCCACCATCAGTTGACTTACATGTTGTGATGTTGAACATTATTGCAGGCAAGACGCCACAGCTCTATAGGCACGACCTTTTAGCTCTTCACGGAAAACAGTCCCACAGATTTTCAATGCATGTTAATAAGATACCTGAGCGGCTGGTTCCGCGTAAATTTGCATTAACTACCAAAGTTCCAGACACAAAGGGTTGTTCACGTTGTTGTGTTGGACGGAATCCTTACAATGGTTACAAGTATCTTTGTGGGGCATCACCAACAGGCATATTTCTAATGCAGTGGTATGACCCATTAAACAAGTTTATGCTTTTAAAGGTAAGATTCTAATTGAATACTGGGTGGTTTTTACACCTTTTTATTTATGTCATTGTCATCTCTTCCATAACATTATTTCTTCTGATATCTTGTGTTTAGTTCTAACTGTAAACTTTAATTTTTAGCACTGTGAATGCCCTCTGCCCTCACCCTTGTCTGTTTTTGAGATGATAATCACCCCAGAAATGGAGTATCCTATGGTTTGTGTAAGTGTGAAACGAGGGTATCAAACTGATCGTCTCAAACTGGATCTTATCAACATGAACTCAGGGTCAAGTTGGTTCCATAGTGATGAACTTGAAGACATGGATGGCGCTGGTGAGTTCTCTTTTTGAGATTTCAGTCAAAGTTGTGAGATGCTGGAAATGTCCTTTCAATTTAAACGCATGAAACATGTTGGTTTTTGTTTTTTTAAATATTAAAACCATTGATGTTTAAAATCAATTTTTAGCTACTGTGATTCCTAGACGGGAAAATGTGAAGGTTGTCCAAGTCACCCAGTTGGACAAGGACGCCATTCTTGTGTGTTATGATAGTAGGTTGCCTTTTTTATTTCCTGTTTACAAGTGTCATTTTACTCTTCAAATCTTATTGTAAAATGCTTTGTTCAAATTTCAGGCACTGTAAAAATTGTGACACTTGAAGGGAAATTACGAAATAGCAGAAAACAAGTTTCAGAACTTAACTTCAGTTTTCGTGTTCAATCAGTTGGTCAGTGTGCCTTTACTTACCATCTTTATTTCAATGTGGTGCTTTTGTTTCGCTACAAATCTGTTGAATGCTGCTGTTTGTCTTTCAGTTTGTCTTCCGGATAGCGTGCTTGCGTTCCACAAAAATGGAATGACTGGACGCAGTCTGAAAAATGGTGAAATCACTCAAGAAATCAATGACCTGAGCAGAGTGTATAGGTTGTTGGGGAGTGATAAGTAAGTTGCTTTCGTTGGTGTGGGTGAATTTTGTTCACTTGTAATCTGACAACATTTTAACCTGTGGTCAAAATGTGTTTTAGGGCTGTGATGCTGGAAAGTCATTTAAGCAGTGATGTCTCAAGAGGAGGAACCCTGACTGAGCCTGAAGGAATGGACCTCTACATCCTTGCTGGACATGAAGCCAGCTACTGAAGGTGTTCTGTTTGTGTTCAACTTCTCAAGTGGAGTGCACTTCAAGGTCAATAAGTGCAAAGAAGGGATCCCTCTCAGCAGAATCTGATCTGCTAATTTTTGTTTATGCCAAAGAATTGTACTTCTAGTACTTCTACTTTAGGAACTGATTGAGGGCTACTAACTGTTGTTTAGTTTGTTAGCTCTTCAAAACTATCTGCTCAAAAGAAGAAAGAAAGTATTATTTTAAATTGACTGATAATTGTCTAGAAATTGTTCATTGTAGCTGCGGTCTTGGTTAGTAGGCTTGTTGTTGAACATAGGAAGAAGGAAGTGCAAAATAATTTTACTGGGAACTTTTGTGTTGGTGATAATTTCTCTGTTGTTTAATGTAGTTTCCATAGATTTCTACTCCTTGCATTTATTTATTTTCATGCCAGTCTAGATGAAGCTCAGGGATGAAGTTTGTCATCATTCTGTCAACTTCTAGTGTTCTATTTTCATATGGTACTTTGATCTTCCCCTGCTACTTGTTCAAGAAATGTCTTCCTGCCCTGAATGGTCCATTCTCAACAATGAATATTGCTGTATTACTGTATCTGTGGAAGATTTAAGCTTTAGCCTTCCTATTCCTAGTTCACTCCAGAGCGTAGGAGCGCAATGTGTAAATTACCGACAAATGCAGCATTTTGATTGTATATACATAGACAAGATCATAACTTTATTTTTGTTGAAGGTGAAATTAAATTAAGAAGCAAAATTTTAAAGCTATGATAGTGGAAAAAGTATTTCCTAAATTATTTGGAGGATTCTTTGAGCGATGGTGTAGCAGAACCCCTTAAAGATACTTGTCATGATGCTCAGAGTAGATTACTACAACATATATAGTGAAGCAATTCTCATGATCCTCAAATCTTATTCTGGAAGAACTTTGCATAACAGTGTGTGCCATATTGGCTTCTTCCAAAAACATCCAACTTCTGCAACTATTATCTAACATATCTTATGATGGTATTGCTAACCTTATATTTTTTAGACTTTCTGTGCCTGTAGATATTGTATTATGTATGTGTGTTCAGTGATTGCTGATGTGGCCCCAAGGTCAGGAAAGACCATAACATATTAGTGTCAACACATGTAATGTTTTTGACAATTTTTAGGCAACAGTAAAACTTTTTAACATCACAACTTTTTATAAGGTAGCGTATTCCACAGGTCATTTTTTTATGGCTGTGTGCTTTTACTGTTAGTAGCACTGTGAATACATCATACCAAAAGTTAAAAAAAAACTTTTTTTCCTCATGTGCTCTGCAATTAACGGACAGAAGACTTTTCCTGCATTTATTGATGTATGCTTAACAAGGATTAATAAAAATACTGTATGGCAGTAATTGTGCAACTCCACACATTCAATTTGTATCGTCAGTCTTTTGTTGGTTGAGCTAAGCGAGGTTCAGGCTGTTGACTCTTGGAACCTGAAGTAATATCTAAGTTCATGAATTGTTAAATTGAATGGCATTTAAATATTCTGTGACTAATGTATGGTCATCTGTAGCAGTCAACAATCGTCATCTGCTGACTTTCTCTCCTTTGTGCTCTTTGATTTTCCAGTTGTCATTCCACTTCTTTTATTGTTGTCTTTTTCTTAAAACCCTTGTGTGTTGTTTTTATTGCAGTATGTGCATTTGTGAAGTTTTAAAATATGAACTGAAGACTGTTTGGTTAATTAAGCCTCCCATTTGAATCATTTGAAAGAAATTAAATGTACCTTCTTTACTACTGCTGTTACTCATTCCCTGAAGCAATAGATAGGATTGAAAAAAGTGAAAATAACCATAAGATTATAATTAAAATTTGTATAATATTTAACTATAAAAGAAGCATCATTTCACTTTTGGGAATATACCTGAAATTACTTGATCACAGAACATGACATCTTAAGAAAGGATTAAGAAATTGTTTGACACAAATGCAGGAGTTCAAGTTCAGCAACAGTTTCACAACCTTATATACAGAGTCTGAGGCAGGATATAGTCCTGCCCACACACAAGCAATTCTAAATAATAACAATACAAAGTCACGCAAATGACTTGGCTGACGAACTGTACTTCACCAAATCTGGGCTGCCCCTTATTGTCTCACACAGATTTGGACTTTACTAATTGGAATGGTTTAAAAAAGAGGTGATTAGTCTTACAATAAATAGTGAAGTCAACGTACAGCCATAAGGAGAATGTGAAGACATAAAAACAAAGCAATGATATGGAAATGGCACTTTGAGTAGGTACCCAAACATACTAAACAGAGAAAATAACAAAAGTAGTATCTGAGACCATCATGAGAGCCTTTTTTTATTCAGATGGTATGGAAATAAAGCAGAAAGCAGCTAGGTCAGAACCAAAGCTAGAGACGAACTATAAACAGTTTCAGAAGACTGTCAAGGAGCTCCATGAAATCAAGTATTTAAATGGGCCACATAAATGGGATCACAGAAGACATACAAAATTCAGTCTGGAAGAGGGAGCAATGTGCAATTTTTATCAATTTGAGAAAATTAGACAGGAGCTTTTACGAAGTATTTGTAGCAAGATAAACTTGAGCAATTTTATTACTCAGCCATATTTTTAAAAAATATGTTATTTTGCTTGATTCTGAAATGTTAAGACAATTTTATTCTTAACATCAGATCAATATAAAGTCATTATAATTTATTAAACTTCTCTTTCTCTCTCTCAAAGGAACTTCAGCAAACTCCTTTCTGAAAACATTTGAAACTTGCTACAGTCCTTCGGAGCAGCAGTCAAACTGCATTCTCCACGATTCCTATTCGTTTTTGCAAACAACACATCGATGACATCACACAATCGATGCACACCAGCATAATAGTCCCAGGCCCATCGTCACTTTAGTCTGCACTCTCAGTCAATGTACTGAGCCAGCCAGCGGAACCCCTCGCCGTAGCCCTGCCGCTTCAGCACCGAGCACATAAACAACTCGAGGGGCCTGTCCCGCAGGTCGGCCCTGGCCACCTTGCCCTTGCCGGTCGTCTTGTTGTACAGCTCGAAGTAGTGGCGCAGCTCGTCTTCCGAGGCGGCGTTCGGCCTGTCGATCTTGTTGCCCAGGATCAGCACGGGGCAGTTGCTCAGCTGTTCGTCTGTCAGCAGCCCATCCATCTCCTTCTTGCTCTCGACGAAGCGGTCCCGGTCGCAGGCGTCCACCAGGAACACGATCGCGTCCACGGCGGGGAAGTAGTCTCTCCAGACGCGGCGGGCTTGGTGATGACCGCCCAAGTCGAAGGTGGTGAAGCGCATATTGCCGATGGAAAGCTCCTCCGATGTGGGGTGCAGGGTCGGGACGTGCTGTGCCAAGCGGTCATCCTTGAGCATGTGAAGTAGAGTCGTCTTACCAGCGTTGTCCAGCCCCAGGAACAACAGCTTGCCGGACTTCTTGTACAGGCCCAGGTAGCCCAGCACACCGGTCACCCAATCCCAGAGAAACATTTTCAAAGAGGTCGCAGCGGAACTTGCAAACTTGCGGGGAAAAGGCTTTTCTTTTGACGTGCGGAGACGTCTGCTTGAGCGCGGATACACAGACAGACGGCGCTCTGCCACTCGCTCAAATCCACGTCAGATTTCCTGGCCGCTGTGTTTGCCATATCCCACCGCCTTGTACACAAATACAGCCCGTGACTGCACCAATCAGCGCACAGAGCTGCCAGAGGCACAAGGAAGGACCCGGAATGGACTGAGGCGGGACCTCCGAAACTTGCGCACTTGCGTTCCATAGAGAACTTGAAATCGCCGAGAGATGGGAAGGGAAATCAATGATTCTCCAAGGATTGCTTGCGAGCAGACGTTTATTTCAAACTGACCCACCCCCCCTAAAAAAGCACAATTTATTGAAACAACAATATCCAAATTTAAAAGAAAAACACGGAAAAACATCACAGAACGTTACTGTACCTTTCCTCTCTTTGTAGACTTGGTAACAAATAAAAATCCATTCTCCTTCAGAAAGGCAAGAAAATTATAACATGGAAAGAAAAGAAAGTGAGTGAGGGCAAATTCCCTCCCATACTGCGACCACATTATTGGAATGCTAAAGAGCTTGTAAAGAGGCTTTTCATGTTTACAGAACCAGAACAAAGAAAAAATGAACCAAAAAAAATAACAAACGCTCAAAATAAAAACATGAACATTTCAAACAAAACTTATTCGAGGATAAACAATCAAATTGGTAAAAACTTTAAAAAATGGAAGAAAAGGGAAAAAAAAGGAAAGAAAAAAACACCTTAATGACAGTAAAGTTGGAACCCTGCCTCTGAGCGTTTGCACACTCTACACATTGTATGTCGAAATCCTACACTTACAACTCAACTACACTAGAGGTTAGTAATTCTAGTCGGATCACAGAAGTCTAATCAGTGCAAACCTAAGAGCTTCAATGCCACTTGATAATTGAGAATATTTCCTCATCCAAAGGTACCATAAACTTATAGCCTGACCTTCTGTCTTTATAACTGCTTTAATTAAAAATGCATCAGGTAGTTACCTCACAATGAAGTACATTACGTAACAGCAACCCGGTTCCCTAATCGATCTTATGGTCACAGAGTTACTTCAAAATTGAGCCTTCTCACAAACAAAACAGAAAACTTTCAGAGCAATTAGCTCTCCGCAGTATTAAAAAACATGAGATTTCCTGAAGAATTGGATCACATACTGTTAAATCACTGTTAACTATATGCAGGAAATTGTCCATAAAAGAAAAGCCACAACATACACCATACTTGTTAAAATGGATCAGTAGACGAAAAGATCAATCAGACTTTTGGAAGATGGAATCATTAATTGTATCTTAAAAATAGACACAGGTAGACAAAATATGGAAGAGCAGCATTGCTTTGCACAATGTTCCTATCAATACTGTTGACAGGTACACTAAAATCTTTCTTTTATTCCTAAATAGACATTTGCTAAAATCAAATGTCCACATCTATGTGAGACTAGACCTCAGATATTCAGTATTAACTGAAAATCTCTTATATTAACTATGCAGTAGACTTAGTTTTTCCAGGAACAAAACTGAGAGAAATGGGTATCAGAAAACTCAAAATACAATTTTGCATGCATCAGTAACAAATGAAAAATAAAGTAACAATTAAAATTGTTACTGATGTAAACTAGATATCTTAGACACCAGTTTCTGTCCTATTACTAAGTGCTCTTTGTAGCAGTTTTTGGTTACCTCCTGAAGGATCTGGTGCATTTGTAGGACCCAGTAAATCATCAACACTTGACGTTGTTTCTAATCGGGCCCCAGCTGTATGGACTAAGGCATCATTTGCTTTTTGGGGAGTGGCTGAAATATTTGAACTGGCCTGTCTACTGGTGTAAAGAACAGGTTCATAAGATTGTGCATTATCAAGGAGAATATTATTTGAGCCTGCTTGGAATCGCAAAGAACATGGGCGTGGGCCAGATGGTCTTGAATCTTTTTCTTTCCTATCAGTCGCTGGAGGTGAGGAGGAATTTGAAACCGGAGAGGAGTTTTTTGTTGCTATGGGACCCAAGCGTTTTTCACACTCAACTGAGTACATAAAAGAATCCATAGGATGAACTTCAACAGTATCACCAGATGCAAAAAGCTTTGTTTCCGGCAGCAACCTAGTCTGATTCAATTTTGAAGTTGGATTGTGCTGAAATTTGCTGAAATTTAGATCACATTTGCCTCCTTCTTTTGACTGGGCAGTCAGGTCACAGCCTGAATTGGCCTCATTCGATTTTATGCTTTCATTGGCCTTGACCATGATAGGGCTCAACATGTTATCCTGACTATTGATACCTTTGCTTTTAGTCTTAATTTTTTTACTAGTAAGATTTTCTGAGGCAGATGTGTCAATCCTACTCCAACTGGAAACTAAGGGGGACCCTGCTGAACTCGGCATTACAGTTGAATTCACTCTACAGATTCCAGGACTGTTATTTACTGAAACCTTGGGCATATTTACTTCCTTTCTTGCAAACGACTGAGTTGTGTCATTACTTTGAGCAATAGTTTCACCATGCTGCAGTTTTTGCGAATCAGATAAATTAATACTCCAGTCATCCCAAATGCTGGCCTCAAAACTTTTGTTAATGTTATTTAAGCAAGTTAATTTTTTAGGATCCATCCCCTCCTCTTCAGACTTGGTTGAGTAAACGTTGCTGGTAACTGAACTTCTGGGTGACTGTTTCGCACTAGAGCACTGAGAAATAGGAATCACTAAGCTAGATGGATCATCTGCTAATGATACTAGAACTTGGCTAGCCTCTCCACTCCCTAGCAGTGAAGATGAATATCGCAGGTTCATTATAGCAGGACTACTAGGAGAGTGGCTCATCAGCATTTGACTTTCTGTTTGTGTACCAATATCGGCCTGCAAACAAACAGAGGAATCATTAGATTGAAGTCCAGCATAGGCAGATGAGTCTTACAGCATGATGTACCTTAATTATGAGTGAGGGACAGCAACAAGATGAGCAATGTTTCATTTGCAGTCGTTCTCGTTCTCTTTCCTCTAAAATTTTGGCAAGTATTGCAGCTGAAACTATATCCACAGGCGGTTTTCCATCACCTACTTCTTTCTCTTCATCACTAAGGTCCTTTTCTAGAAACAAAATTGGAATTGCATTGAAACATTATTGTATTGAACAGAGTTTATAAATAGAATATAACTAATGGGCCAAGTACATAGCTAAAGAGGAGTGACAACTAACCATTTGGCGTTTTGTTGACTGAATAAACCATTGCAGTAGGAGGAAATGTAGGAATGGGCACTTTAATAGTTCTCCGCTCAACTTTTGGAGGCAGCCCATTACATTCTGATGGTCGTCGTTTGCTTGACATGTAAGTCCTCACTTTCTGTTGCAATTCAGTGGGCAACTGTAAGAGGACAAATCATAAGAATGGAAAAACATCAACATTCATGATACAGAAGTGTTGACAAGGAGCAGCAAAAGTAAGATAACAGACCTGCTCAAATTTTTGAGGCACGAAGTTTGCAGGTTTACATTGAAGAAATTGAATTGCTAAGTTCAAATCATTTCTGTATCTCTCCTGAAAGAGAAAGATAATTTAGATGGATACATGTATAATAATTTATTCATCAAGAAAAAGAAAGTTCACATCTCAATGAATCAAAGAATTGTGTCCGTGTGAAAGAAACTTACATTTTCTTCCTGGTAACGATTAACATTAAAGCGAGCATCCACAAGCCTCTGTGTGAGACTTGCAACATCTCTTGTGAGAGCTCCTTTTTCACTCTCAAATTTATCAACAACTCTCAAAAGTTTATCTTCTAGCCCCTGATTGACTTTTTGCACTCTCTTGTATGATTCATAAAGTCTGCAAAGATGAATAAGATTATCTTAAGATACATAGGGCCAAGCACAAGAGGAACTTGCTCTGATAAATAAATAGTACCTTGAATATTTCTCTTGCCATGTCAATAGTTCCTCTGTAAGGGCTGCATATTCACCATCTGGAAATTTGTCTGCTTCTGACAGAAAGTTTGTTTCCATTGTAACAATGTGTCTATCTCGTTCCACTAGACGTTGTTTTAAGTTTTCTATTTCAACATGTAAATGCAGGGTACCCTGATCACAGTTGCGACACTGGCAGCCACAATCCTGTAACAAAATTTGAAAATAAATAACTATACAAAACATATGGCTACGAAACAGGTATGAGACATAATTGAGGATTCTTTAGTAGTTGATGCGATATGGGTAAATATCAAAGGCAAGCAAACCATGTAAGCTCAATACAAAATTCAGGAAGTGAAAAATCTAACTCCCACTAGGATACAATAATAGCTACAACTAACAGAATTTAAGAATTACTTTGGTTGTTTAAATGACACGATAGAAACCAGAAAATTTTCAGCCCCTTTGTCTACAGAAAGAGGAAAAGAACAATAAGCTAGGCTATACTCACCTTGCACTGTTCAGCCATGGTAGGCCAACCAAGAGCCTACAGACTTGAATCAGAAATATATCAATCAAACTGCTCATGTGCGTCTGATGTGAAACACTGACTAAGGTCAGTGTAACTCAGCAAATCCTGTACAGCATAACTGTAGAAAAAAAAAAGAATAAAACAAAAAAAAAAACAACGAAATAGAGCACTTTTACAGCAAAAACTACGCAGAGTATACAGAACTGGAAGTTGTCGCGTTTGTCACTCTACAGCATATTATAAGCATGCAATCATCAAGTCAGCGCACAAAAATTGGAACAGAATATGTTTTGGTATTTCATAACTCTTTTGAATCTTCATCGATCCAGTGATGGAGTTGAACACAAATCGGCAGATCAGATGTTCAGTTCCCCACAAAGGCTAAGATATGCTAATAGCAAGCACAAGTACAAGCCACAATGTTACTTTGCTAAATGAGAAAGGAGCCTCAGTATAAGAAGGGTTACCTGATAAGGTGAAAACCTCAGCTTATATTTGACAAGTCACCTGCAGTAACACAAGAGAGTGAAAATCATTCATTAATTTAATATTGATGTTAAACAGCATCTTAATAAGACATCATTTTAAAACAGACAGTCAGCAGGGAATGGATTAAAAAATTTGAACGTCGTTTAGGACTACAGGAAGCAATTTAGATAAATATGGAAGCACAAAGACATAAATCGGTTTGACATTAGGACAGAGGAAAACAACATAACCCATACCACTGTGCTCGGGTATGATCCCCGAAAGATGATGGTGGTGAAACTAAGGACGGAGGCACAGTTTTCAAGGTAATTTTTGGCAGCTTAAAAATGACGGGACAGCCAGCTATGATGATATGAAACGTTTATGTTGAACTCAACGTGTCAGAGCCCTACTGCTGCTATCCTTGGCTTTGAAAGAAGCAGAAGACACGAGGCCCATTCAAGGTCAAAGACGATACCGCGGCTACTTACAAGATAAAGATTGAGAAAAGGGGGAACCAGTTATTCGGCAATACACAAAACCAAGGAAATCTTCATCGTTTATGCATCCTTGAATTACGAACACAGAGGTTTGCAGACGTCTGCAAGCAAGTTGGGAGAGGGGGTGGGGGTGACGCAGAAGACGCATCGAGCACGACGTGCACAGGGGAGTAATTGGGCTCCCCATTTATTTATTGTTTAGGGGTTTTTTTTTGTTTTTTTTTTTTTCAAGATTTGAAAATACTAGTCCGTTTTACTGCATTTAAATTACAGGGAAATTCGCTAGAGCCTTAAGTTAAGGCTCAAGTGTAATCAAAACTTGGCAGTCTATAGTTTTTTTAAGATAGGACAAAGTCCTGTTTTGTTTAATTCTCATACAAAAGTTAGTTTCTAGCCTCGCAGGAGGCCTGCCTTGCAGGCGTTTCGGCTTCCGATGAAACCTCCATCTTGAAGCCGTCTGTTCTCCCCATAATATTCGTCAAGATGATCAGGATTTTATTAATTGACTCAATGCCCCGGATTTCTTGGGCCCGATTTTCTGTTTTTCACTGAATATGTTTGTGGGTCTGTGATAATTTTCAAGACGATTTTACCAAACAACTATTTCTGTTGGGAAGTGCTTGTTAGTGAGTGGTTCTGAAGTCCCAGGCGCGGAGCTTCGCTTTTTCAGACGTTTGTGTGCCATTTAGTCGAATTATTCATGTTCTAATCAATAGGCTACCTCCTCAGTAGGAATCTTTTTCATTTTATTAGCCTTCAATTGATTTCTGGTAAGTCTGTTATGAACTATTGATATGTTTCCTATTGTTGATTGGGTTATGTCTTGACACAGCCTCAACAAGGTGGTAATATTTATGAAGAAATAGATTACATTTGTTTCCCTATACATTTATGTTGCCTGACTTAAGAGAATTCAAGTATTGTTGGTGTTGTTCAAAGATACATTTCAAATCTTTTTTTATTGCCTCCATATGACATTGAGCGATGAACATTTTATTTTGTCGCTTCCATTTTTATACTCGGGAGTTAATAGCAAAGCAGTGCAATTTAATTGAAAGGAAAGCATGCATTAAATCAGCTTTAGGCGTCATTTTGTTTTGACTCATTCCTGGTATTGCCTTCAACTTTGTTTGTTAGTTTATGAAGGGCTCTTACGCATTTCTATGATGACTTTCCTGCACCTTTTTTTTTATGATGCTTGATGTTTTAGAAATTTTGTTTATTGATTAATTTTTTTATTTGCCAGATTTTGTTGAATGGTTATGTCGTACCCTGGCAGGCCACCCATGGTCCCTGGCATTCCAATGCCGACCACCATGTCCATGCCTTATGTGCCCATAGGAGGTGAGTCGTGGTTATTATTTCATCTGTCCCAAATCAAAACACTACTGTCATCTACATATTGCCATTAATTTTAGACTTGTATTCAAGTGACAGTTACCGAACTTAGCAATAAGTCAAATGCTACTTTCTTTCTAAAAAAATAAATAAATGAACTTTCCATTTATTTTTTTTATTTTTTTTATTTTTTTTGGCTTGGTTAGCGCTTGCCATGATTTTAACAATTTTGTCTCACAAGTGAACTTGTTGCATTCACACAGAGAGGCACAGGAATTAATTGTTTGTTATGGGGTTGATCACATACTTTAACTTGAACTGTTTCTCTGTTTTTTTAGGCCCTCCCTCTCATCTCATGCAGGTTCCTGTACCAATGCATCATGTAAGTTGCTAGTGGTTCTTGCTACAATCAGCAGATTCATTGAGCAGGCCTCACACAAGAAATCCCAAAATTCCCAATTGTGCCTTTTTTTTCTTACTCAGCACTGGCTCCAGGATAAAGAAATTTTCATTGATATTGTTAATTTTTCCATAAGCAGATGCTGGCAGGACCCCCAATGCCTTCCATGGGTGGACCTCCCTTACGAAGCTTCCATCAGCCTCGTCAGCCTCCAATGCACCACCAAAATTCTTCTTCAAGTGCCTCACAAAGTGGCAACAGTGGGTCTCGATCCGATCGAGGCTCATACTCTAGTAAACGTAATGCAGAGCCTTCTGACGGTCCTCCAGTTACAGTCTTTGTGGGTAATATAACTGAAAAGGCTCCAGATGCTATGATTCGGCATATTCTTGCATCTTGTGGTGCAGTTCAGTCATGGAAGAGAGTTCAAGGTCTGTTTTGAATCTTTATGAGTAACACTTACCTTCATTCCAGTGGTCTTCTTTTATCACTCATAACCAAATCTGTTTCAGCCTTTGGCTTCTGCGAGTTTGCTGGCCCTGATTCAGCCCTTAGAGCCATTCGTCTTCTACATGATATGGAAGTTGGCAATAAAAAACTAGTAGTGAAAGTTGATGCTAAAACACAGACAGACCTCGACAAATACAAAGGTAAGCAGTTTTTGTTGCTTTGCTTTTCATTATATTTTTTATTACATGTACATCTGCATGGTTTCTTTCTAGCTGAAAAACGGGAGAAGGGGTCCAGTGGTTCTCCACTTCAAGATGAAGCAGCTGATGAAGATGATTATTTGAGCGAAGACATGCGCCAAATGGATCGACAAGCAATGGAAAGGATTAGGACCATCATTCATGAATTTGAACCTGATCTCAATAATTCCTCTCATGGAAGTTCTAAAGATCGATCAAGTACGCTTAATGACAGAGTCAAATGATAGTTTCTGTAGTTTTATAGTGTTGCTTTCATTAAATGTGTTATCTTTTTACAGAAGACCGTGGTAAAATTTCTCGTACACAGGAAAAATTGTTAAAATTAAGTCGAGATGGAGCTGGTGATGATGGGGACATTTCTCTTGTATGTAACTTGAAAACGGTTTCAGTTGATATGACGTGCATCACTTCAGTTATTGACTTCATTTGACTTTTCTATTACTTTCCAGAACTTAGATGATGCTGATATTGAGGAGGGGAAGAGAGACCTTATCACTAGAGAAATAGGAAAATTCAGAGAAACAATGAAGGTAAGCCAAAGCTTTTTAATGTTTAATTTAATTCCTTCCTTTCATTGTAATTGATTTGAGTAGTGTGGGATGATTGATTTCAAATTCTTATCCTCTTTTTCATCATTTTCATTTGAATATCTTATCTTTAAAATCTTACGGGAAGTCTTCTGAAATTCTACTTGGTTAAATTTTCTGGCCTTACTTCTTTCAATCTACTTTTAATTTAAAGTGGATAAAGTTCTAAGCTATCTAGTGTTACAATTTTGTTACTATGGTGACACGTGGATATTCCTTATAAACTATAGGGAGACGCAAATTGTTTGGGTTGCGGAAGGACCATCGCGCAGCTCGCTATTGTTTTGTGTCAGGATGGGTGAGTAGCTTGATCATCAGTTGGACAACGTGACCTCTTTGCTCTCCATGGCCTGGACTGTTATGACCTCTCTAAATTATTAGTGTATGTTAACAAGTTAAATTGGCTGTTCTTCTCAGAGCATAGCCCTTGTGCATTGTTTTGAAGTAAAGCGGTATGCATTAATCTGTATTATATTGGTATTTTATGCATAGGATGATTTTAATCTGATTGATCATTAAGAGAAAATTTTTTTGGTGCACATCAGTCCAGGTCTTGTGTTCCCTTGCAAATTGAAATCAAAAGTGACTCTTTAATGGCCACCCCAATGTACCCAACATTCCAGTTTTATTTTGTTTTTCCAAAGATCTTTGTGGTTTAATATAACATAACACTTAAATTCTCAAGACCACAGTGCTTTTTTTTTCTACTCTCAAGTTTGATACAAAGTGAAACTATGACCCTTGGTTTTAATTAATTTCAATTTTTCACTCTGTTGGTCAGTTAGTGGAATTACATTATTAATATTAATGTAATGTACAGTGTGGTATCACCAGTTGATTTTTAAATTCCTCTCAAACTGATAGTAGATCAGTTTCATATTTTCTCCAAATAGCTGCAATCATTTGTTTAGTTAAATAAACCTTCTCATGCATGGTTTAGTTCTTCCATGATCTCCACAGTTTGAAGGTTTTGAATGTTTTGAAGGTAACAGGTTGCCAGAAGCATTCAGAACTTGGCTGATTTCGTCTGACCTCCTTCATGCGCTGTTTCCATCTGTTTGGTATCGTTCTGATGTTCTGCTCTCAGTTACTTTTTTTTTCTCTCAAAGCAAATGTTTCTATCCCCGTAATCTCAGGAAGTGCGAAGACTAGGTGTGTAAGGGTGGAAGTGCTGCATTATGTATCACATGTTTACTATTCACACAGTCACTCTAACACTTGACCAATGCACTGCAATAGATTTTAATTAAATCTCATTAAACCCTTCAATCTTAAATCCAAAAGAGCTATAATCAACCAATTAAGAAGAAAGTGCCTTTATCAGAGACTACTGTATTTAAATTGCAAATCAATCTATTGCTTAAGATAATGCCTTGAATATTGCCTTCAAATCTGTCTAGCCTTTTGTAGACTATCTTCTATATTCCAGTCCTCCTATTAAAGAGGTTTATTTTGCATTTGATTTGCTGTATGTACCTTGGGTTTCATGTTAATCTCAAATATTTATTTTTTGTTATGATTTGGGGGTAGTCTTCAGTTGCTTACTTTATAATTTGTGTATTGGATTAGACAGGTTCAGTGAGATCAATTGTTGAACCCATATACGAGGAAATGGTTCTCGTTTACCACTGAACACGTTAAATGATTGTTCTGCTGGTTGCACAAACGATGGCTATTGCAGGTCTTGTCATTTCACTAATTTGCTTTTGTATTGACGTATGCTTTTCTCTTTTTTTTCATGCAACCCTGAAGCAAGAAGAAGAGAAGCTAATGGAACAGGATCGTAAGCGGAAGGAATATGAGGAGAAAATACGGGAAAGAGAACTGGACAGAGCCCAAGAACGTGAAAAGGAGAGGGTGGAAAGAGAAAAAGAAAGAGAGAAAGACAGGGAGCGTGAACGTGAAAGGGAGAGGGACAGAGAACGCGACAGGGACAGAGAACGAGACCGTAAAGAAGTAAAGGAAGACAAACGGAATTCCGTCTCTCCCATCAGATCTAGAAGTAGGGAACGTTTGATGCCTTCCCGTTCTCCACATAGCATTAGAGATGGTTCCAACCGGTCCAGGTCACACTCCAGAGAAGGCACTCGTGGAACTCGGAGTCAGTCTATTGAAAGCTCATATTCCAGTAAAAACAGCAAGACGAGGGAGAGGAGGCGATCCCGTTCCAGGTAAGCCATTCTTGATGAAAATGAAACAATTTTTATGTCTGTAATCCTTTAAAATTTTTGAGAAGCATTGTCATGATTTTACTTTTTGCCTGTTTCTGAAATCGTAGGTCTCACGACCGGGAACGTGAGCGGGAGCGCGAAAGGGAGCGCGAACGTGAGCGAGAAAGAGAGCGGGAACGAGAGAGGGAGCGGGAGAGAGACCGAGAGCGTGAACGGGAGCGAGAACGCGAAAGGGAACGGGAGCGCGAGCGTGAGGTGCGGGAGAGGGAGAGGGAGCGTGACCGCGACCGAGAGCGTGAGCGTGAGGAACCAAGAAGACAAGGACAAGAGCGTGAATATGCTCGTGCTCGTGAGGAAGAGGATGAGGCCAAGGACAAGAAAAAGCTGGAGCGGAAAGCAAGGGAGAAGGAAGCACAATATCAAGAGCGTCTCAGGAGTTGGGAGACAAGAGAAAGGAGAAAGATCAAGGATCTGGATAAGGAGCGAGAGAAAGATAGGCTAAAAGAAGAGGAGCGAGAGAAAGAAGCTAAGAAACTGAAGGAATTTTTAGAGGACTATGATGATGAAAGAGATGATGTCAAATACTACAAGTAAGTGGGTTCCTTATGATTTGTTTCATTTTAATCTTTTGTGTGCAGTTGTGTCATGTATGTTTGGTATCTGCAGAGGTCGGGAACTTCAACGAAGGCTTGCTGAGAGGCAAAAAGAAATTGAAGCTGATACCAGGGACCGGCAGAAAGAAAAAGACGAGCTGGAAGAGTTAAAGAGCAAAATTTATGCTGAGGAGCATGTGGACCCAAGCGCCGAATTCGAACGTGTAAGTGATTTTAATTTTGTGGACTTGGCTAAATTGACTTACTGTGACAGTGTTGTCATTGTTGAGGCCTGTTCGGTTATTGTTGTGCCTGTCTGGGGAGACTTACTGGTAACCTAGCAACTGATTTGGCTTAGGCTAACTGTTATTGTCTGCTTCTTTGCAGTTACGGAAAGAACACGAAGACCAGTACAAGCCGAAAATTATAATTGATGTCAACTTGGAAAATTTAAAACAGCGAGAAAAAGAAAAAGAGAGGGAGAAACAGAAAGAAGTGGAACGAGAAATGGAAAGAGCGGCTAGGGAAAGAGAAAAGGAGCTGGATAGACAGGAAAGAGAACAAGAGCGGGTGAGAGATGGCACTGATCATCCTTCTAGTGACCATGAACGGCGCAGAGGAAGTGACCACTCTGACAGCAAATCTCATAGTGAAGATGGCCACCATCACCACCATAGACACAAGCACCACCATCATCATCACCACCACCATAGACAAGGATCAATTGCGACTGGACCTGCTAGTCCCAGTCTCAGCTCTCCCGGTGACGACCACCAATATGATGATGGGCCTCCCGAAATGGATATTGACGATGAGCCATTCAACCCGCCAGCCAGCAATGGATCTAACGGTAAGCCATTATGCAGTATTTATCTGTCTGGTCGTGGTATATTATTTCCCGCTACTTATTGACTTCTACTCTGCTAACTACAGCTCACAGTGAATGGACATCTCCAGCTAAAATGGAATTCAAGAAGAAAGAAAAGAAGAAGATGGGTGTGAAGGAAGCATTCAACACAGATGATGATGAGGATAGCAGTCTAGGATCAGGGAAGAAACGAAAGCTCATTCCATTGGGTAGGTCTGCTGTTTTTACCGCTATCTTATCCTCCAGGTTGGGTGAAACTGAGGTCTTTTCTGCTGCGTCTTTAGATTATGGTGATGAAAAGAAGAAAACCAAAGATGACAAGAAAGATGAGAAGGATAAAGAAAAGGAGAAGAAGGATGAGCAGAACAAAATTGCTGAAGAGAAGAGGAAGCATATCAAATCCCTTATTGAAAAGATCCCAACTGAGAAACAAGCTCTATTCGGATATGAGCTTGACTGGTCTGCTGTTGATAATGTACGTATTATACTAATACTGCGGTTGTTGTTACTTGTGTAACATGAAGATTTCCAACTTTACCTGTATTCTTCTTGTAGACCTTAATGGAAAAGAGGATAAGACCGTGGATAAACAAGAAGATCATTGAGTATATAGGAGAACCAGAACCCACTCTAGTTGATTTTATTTGCTCCAAAGTTTTGGCAGGAAGTGCCCCACAGGGCATTCTGGATGATGTTCAAATGGTGAGTTATAACACACTCATTTGTGTTCCTATCCTGAAAATTAAGTTCCCATTTGGTTTCATGTTGTTTTCTTTTGCAGGTGCTTGATGAAGAAGCTGAGGTATTTGTCGTGAAAATGTGGCGACTTCTTATTTATGAAATAGAAGCAAAGAAACTGGGACTGGTTAAATGAGAATGGCTTCCCGGCTCTACGAGAGCCGATCGAAAAAATACCAAGAAAGGAGACTCCCCTGAGTTTATTCCGTAACTCCGAGGCATCAATTAAGCTAACATCAGACATTCTACCCTCAGCTCTGTGACATCAGTACAGCTCTGGAAGTCTTTGATGTCCAAAGTCTGTAATGGAATTGTGTTTGATACCCTGGACTTCTCTGAATGAGTGGAGTTGGACATATTTTGTGACTGTGCATTAGTCAATGCTTTAGTGAGAATCAAATGAACTCTTCAGGAGACAACCTCCTGGAACAGCTGGTAAAACTGCTGCATAATTGTAAGAGAAATTAAAAGTTTTGATGAGTTCTCTTGTTTCCCTGTGTCAGGGTACTCCTAGTACGTAATGACTTTCTTAGCCTCCTATGGTATTCATTTATGTATGTGATGTATGATACTTAAGTGAATAAATTGTATCTCGAGTATACATAAATTATCTTCATATTCCGATCTCATTTAGAGGATCAATGTGACTGACAAGTGTAAATAACTGTATTATATTGTGGCAAGACCGGTTAGGACATTTTGAGTCCATTTGTTTAGTTATCTACCTTTCAACAGAAAAAAAAATATTGTAGGATAGGAGTACTTCCAAATTTCCACCCAAATAAACAGTTGACTAACAAAGGGTACGTTTAAAAATTTATTACCTTGGAAGTTGCTTTCTATTTTAAAAAATAACATAATAATTGGGCAAATCAAGATCCCAGCTGATGCTAATTAAAATAATTTATATTGTGGAACAGCAGCTTCCGAATCTCTGATTTAAACTGACTCACATAAGAGTTTCAATTTTTTTTTTTTCTGATTTTTTTTTTCTTTGTTTAACACCTGGCTCGAGTAATGAGAACTTACAAAAGAGCATTAACTTTAGATTTTAAATCACAGAGTGATGGAAGATGATTTCATCCAAAACAAGTAAAATTTGATGTTGTACTTGTTTCTTTCAGAACATTCACACCTAATTCTTATTTGATATCTGAAGTAGAGTTACGCCATGTGTGTAAACACACAAATACATGCCCAGGATAAAGTATATACATTGCAGTATACACCCCCGTATGGGAAACTTCAGATTACGATGTATTGAAGGATGCAAATCATCCATTTCAGTAAGTTTAACACAGATAAGCAAAAGGCTATTAACATGTGCATACACTACTTCCCTTTGTCAAGTCTTTATGAATCACAATTTTGATAAATATTGCAATAGCAACAACAGAACAATCTTCACTACGGTATTCAAAAAGACTCGTTTCGTTAGCCTTCAAAAATGGACTGTAGCACATGTAGAGTTCAACAACTTCTCATGATGCAATGCACATCACAAAAACACAAAGTTGAATTTGGGAAAAAATTAATGCAATAAAATCAGGTGCTACATTTTACAAAAACTGTTTGCTTCTTTTTGTTGTTCAAAGAAATAAAAATGGAGCAAACGTCCTCAAAACGAACCTTATATTTTAAACCTTCATACTTACACATAGGCTTTGACTTGTTTCCTGAATTGAGCTGACCAGCAACTACATTCATGAGGGTTTGTTGATTTCAAATGGTAAGAGTCACATCATAGAAAGACAATTAACACAAACATATATTCAAACATACTTACACAACATTTTTGACATTCCTTTTGTCAAACAACACACAAATGTACAACACACTTAAATTATTTAATAGTACAGACCAGACTGAAACAACCTTGAGAGTCATGGCTGGGTCTATTCCATTCTAACAAAGGTAACATTAACAACAACTTATAAGATGCCAGCACAGGACCAACATGGTTATAATCATTCATATAATTAAAAAAATGGCATCAAACTATAAATTCTCAACATATTGAAAATATTTGATCATTCAGTACTGCAATAAATATCATTTCATCTAAACTGACTGAACATTTAAAACTGCGTGACAATCACACATACAAATTAAAATTCAAAGTACATTAAATAGGGTCAAAAGAATCTGAATTGTATGAAAAAATGTTGTTGTTTTTTCAGTAATGAAACTTTAACATTTGATGGTTCAAAATTGTCTTGTATCTAACACTCTTGTAAAGCAAATTAAAAAATGAAAATAAAAACAATGAACGGATGATTGGTATAAACTGGCCCTGTAATTGCTGCCATCCCCACTTGGCTGGACGGAGCAAACAGAAGGAGCTTTGGTTATGTATTGAGGAACAGGAACAGCAAATTAGACAGGCAACTTGACCTATCAAAAGTACTGTCATTTATCGGCATCTCGACAATCTCCGGGTTCCTTGAATGGCTTGTAGTCCAAGTGATATTGCCCTAAAAAAAAAGGGTGGAACGAATACGAATAGATAGGCATGTCATCTTGGGTGTCAAAAAAATATTCACAGCAAATTAAAAGCTAAGCCCACCTTGCTGAGTTATTTCTTCAAAAGTTGATTCCTTGCAATCAGACCCCTGGTGTCCTGGTCGGCCACAGTTGTAACACGATAGTTTGGGAGGAGGATGGGCAGGAGAAAATGCTACAATGGGTGCAGTTATGTATGGGTGAGTGGGTTGAGGGGGCTGATGAAAGGGACTCCACATTTCTCCGTTAGGTGGGAAGGGATATGCTGTACCTGAGGGAAGAAAGCTGCCTGATTGAAATCTATGAAATGCATGCATGGTTGTAAAGGGAGTATGAGGTAGGAATGATGACACGGGAGGAGCAGGATATGGAACGTTACTGGGCAATCCAGTAGCACCAGACATGGCATATGGTGGGGGTTGATTGTTCATGTCTGATGGCACACCATTCATGGAGCAAACAGGATCTCGTCGACTTTTATCAGCCATAGGGTGTCCTCGGCCTCGCGGTATTGTAGGAATACCTGGGGGTGCTTTGCTCAGGCCTCGACTTCTGCTGCAATGAAATTGATCAAGTAAAGCTTTAAACATAAACAGCTAATAAGATGAGACTCTTAATAAATTAAGCACATACCTATTAACTAGATTACGTTGAATTCCAGGGGGCTGGTAACCAGAGCCCCGAGATCTGTCGTCTATAACACGTTCCCCTTCATGTAACCTATCGTCTCTATTCTTTTCATCACTATTTGCAGAGTTCCAAGATTCTGCTCCTGAATCTTTTCCAGAGTATCCTGCAAGTGATTTCATTCAATAATATCTGCCAAAATAAAATGGGGGGTGGGGGGGGGGGGGGGGGTTGAAGGAGGGAGTAGCATACCTTTGTCTAAATGGTGATCACAAGGAACCTCTGAAATGTGGGGAAGTGATGGAGTCTCTGGTGGTGAGTGACTCCCACTGGAGCAGTCAGAGGTGCTGCTGCTGTTGGAGCATGGTCTCCTACTGTCATCCTCCAACTGCAAGGCTCGAACTTGATTGGTTATTTGAAGATGTCGCTTGCTGCTTTTGTTAAATGAAGATCCATTACTTCCAATGTTATTGATACTGTTAGGGTAAGAAGATGGCACCACGTAGGCATAATTTACAGGTCCAGGAGGGGGACCCTGCATTGAAGGAACTGCCTTGTTGTCAGAGGGATGGTGGTGCCTCCGTCTTGAAGACTGCTGAGATAAAAACATAAGTTACATCTCCATGTATTGGGATTGGGATAATTTTGAATTACTTGCCATAAAATTCTGAAGGCTAACCTCAGTAAGATATGCAGCATCACTCCTATTTAAGCAACTCAGACCATTGGTAGAAGAGTGAAGCTTGCTAATAATTGAGCGTAGTTGCTGGATGGCACTTGTAGATAGACCGATGTCTTTGAGCTGATCATCGCTCATGTACAGAAGCTAAGAAAATACAAGAAAATTAGAAGCAAAAAAAAACAACAAATACTCATTGATCCATGCTCAAGCAAAATAAAGATAAACATTTCATTTAAAAAATAATTACCTCATCGGGGGAATAGTCCTGAAGGTTAGCCTTATAATTGGGCATTTCGCGAACAATTACTTCCTTGAGATTTTCCCCAGGAGGACACCATTGCCCAGGGAACTTTGACACATGAGAAGACTGAGGGTGTTGACCATAACTTCCAATGGACATGATTTGATTTGGGTAATACTGCACTTGGTTAACAATAGTTGAGTTGGTTTTTGGAGAAGACAGTTGATGTTGAGTTGTTGGGAACATATTGGGTGTAGGATGATAAGGCTGCTGGGATGACAGAGGCACTGGGGGTTGATTTGATGCGGGAAGCTGCGATTGCTGTGTTAGCTGGTGTGGATTATGAGGCAGATGACCAGAGGACTTCAAATTAGCAACCTGAAAGGACAAGAAATATCTACTTAATACATCACAATATTGAAATATTAGAGAAACCATTGATCAATCAATACCTGTGCTTTAGGAACAGGTGGAGGAGTGTTTGCAGGAGAAACCGGCTGACTACCCAGGCCTTCTCCTTGCTCAGATTTGTTGCAATTTTCTTTGGAAGTGATGGACACAGTTGTGGCACTTTGGGAAGAGCATGAAATGGTTGGTTTTGAAGGCACAGGGCCGGGAGATGGTCCAGGAGGCACAGACGATGTGACAGGTTTTATGTTGGACAGTGAAAGAGAAGCACCTGGTGGTGTCATGGTTGGAGCCATACTTGCAGGCGGACACCCTAAAGGTGGACCAGGTATGTGGCTAACAAGAGGGACCATCATACTGTAATGTGCGTGTCCAGGATATGGCATTGGCATTGAATCAGATGGCACACACATCATTGGCCCCAGGATATTTGGATGCCCCATGGCACCTTTTTGAATATCACCTATAAATGAATGCCATTTAACATAAATTTGATTATTTGAATGAAAGGCGCAAAACAACAAGTAGTACAAGACTTACCTGAGGATGGCATCATACAGTGACTAGTGGAATTTAATGGCAACCCCATACCTGGCCCTGGTCCAGGCCCAGGACCCACCATTAAGTTGGAAGTTACAGGAGAGGCTGTTAGGCCCACCGCAATCACAGAATGGCCAGTTTCCCCGCTTATATGGGAAGCACTCTCAGGTGGAAGGTCACCAGGAGCAGGAGCCACAACAGGCGAGGCAGGATGGCCACACATAGAAGATACCATGACGTGGGCTGGATTCAGACATGTTGCCGATGCCTGATGCAGCACAGAGGGTAAGACTGCACTTGTATACACAGACCCTGACAGAACATGGCAAGTCAGCTGGTTAGCCTGAGCATTGACTGAGATTTGACTAGAACTGTCTTCAATGTTGTTTGAAGGAGAATCTTTGGGTTTGCATGGCGTTTCAGGTATGCAGTCCACTGATTTAGAGATCTGCCGACACAAAAAAAAAACAAAGGACCTCTCAGAGAAAAAAAACACCAACAGACATAAAAAACATAATTTTAAAAATCAGCACAAGTATAAAGGCACTTGAAATAGATAAAAGGCAGTTGTTCTTCATAAAATACGAGCAACAACTTTGTTCAATTCTTTGAACCCTGAATACATTGTAAAATATGATTCAGATTCCTGATTAAGCTCCCAACTAACCGTTGAAGTTGTGGTCATTCCATCTTCATTGGAATAAAGAATTTGTGACAGTCTGTTGTCCTCTTCTTGGAGTCGAGAGAGGTGCGCAGCAAATTCTGTCTTCTGATGTAAGCTGAATGCAGGGTGCTTCACCGCAATTGTGTATAAAAGTAGCAGCTCATCGAGCAGTTTTTCAGCATATTCAGGTTCTGCTCGACAAACTTGACTCACATCACTAATGCATAGTGCCGTTAAAGTATCATTCAGACAACTGGCACAGTCACTATTGCAGGACTTCAACAGGGACACATACAGGACTAGCTTTCTTCGAGTATTTTCATCCATTAAACTACGAAATTGGGATATATGGTTCACATTGTTTGCGTGGCGTTCGTCCTCCCGCAATTCTATGAAATCACGTTTACCTAGAAATTCAAGGCATGTGCCCAGGAAACGTAACTCATAAGGCAGACACAAGTCTAACAAGCTACAGAGCAGATCAACCCGCTCATAGCTTCGAACATTCTTAAACTCGGAGAGCACATCGTTCTTTGCCAGCATTTTAATTCTGATATCATTCAGCCTATCTATCACTTTGACTCAGGCAGAACTCCTCAAACTTCATGAAGAACTGAACTGAAAATGTAAGAAACCATCAGACCAACTGAAAATAGCAGTACCAACTGCAGCCGCCGCGCACACATGCGGACGGTAGGGGGTTTCAAGGTTTCCGCACGAACTTAGGCGCCGGGCGAAACCATCGCCACAAATGATTGAAAACTTAACGGCAAAACCTAGTCGATCCAACTGTTTCAACGCGGAAAAACAGACAAGCGTCCTTCAAAATGCCTTGAAAGAGTTGCCTCAGTTTTTCTCGTCTGTATGAGAAATCAACAATACCAATCATGGCTTTCTCATACATTGCAAGTTGGCGATTCAAAATAGCGTGTAGTCGATTAACCGGCGAGGGAATTTAAAGACACGGGCCGCGACGCCGCCTGATATCTGTCTGCCTGTCAGAGCGAGTCGACCACCAAAAAGCAGTTCCGCGGTGGGGGCCGCCAGGAGTCGAACCCCGGACCGTGAGGTTGGCTACGGACCGCGCCGTCCCCGCCCACGCATCGCCTCGCGTGCCTCGCGGGCCGGGCGGGGACCGAGGACGCCTCCGAGGTGCTTCTCTCATGCTTCGAGGCGGTGGCAAAGCTCGCTCAGCCCGCGCAGCCGCGCAGCCGCCAAGCGGAGCGTAATCCAATTTTAAGCCGTCATACCCCCTCCCCCTCCCCCTTTGCCGCGGGCCCGCTGGCCACACTACGAGTGGTCGAAGGCGTCTGTTGCTGCCCCTGTATATGACACTGCATGGCACTTAATGGCACGCCGGTGACGTCCATTCAGGATGCATGTGGGCGGGGGGCAGGCGGGGGGTCGGGGGCACGCAGGGCCCACAGGCAGGACTCGTGGCTGAGTGATAGTGCTGATGGGAAGGAGATAGAGGCGAGCACTCCCGGCGCTACGCGGCGACCACGGTCGCGACCGGAGACATCATTCACTCTGCCCTTGGCGTCCCTCCGAGGCCCTCGGAGCCTCGGCAGCGAAGCGAGAGACTCCCCGATCGGGGAAAGCCCCTGAATGACGAAACAACCTGCCGGGGCGAGCCGCATTATTCAGATCAAATCTATCGGGCGCGCGGAGTTTTACCCCACCAAAACTGCCGCCCCGCCGCTGGGCTGGGACCCGCTTGTTTGAAACGTCGAGGACCCAAGGCTGGCGGGCAGCCCGGGCAGGCGGCCTGCAGTGCGGGAGCATGGCGGCAGATAAGCCGCTGGTCCACGACGTCCTCGACGTCCACGACGTCACGCCCTTATCGGCGGCGAGCTGATCGCGGCGCGGCCTGCATGGCGCGGCGTGCGTAGTGCGCCCTACTGCATCCTGCCGACCGCTGTCCTTCCTCTCCAACGACACCACACAGTGGAACAGCCAGAAGACCGGTGCAGGCGGCCAAACCTCTAGACGCGTTCTGAGCCCCAGAGTCGCCAAATGCGACCCGAACCGAACGTGTGACCCCACCTATGGATTGCTCTCCGGACGAGGATTCCATCGGTGGGGCCACAGGGTTTGGTTCGAGTCCTGCTTAGCGACTCTGGAGCTCAAAACGCGTCCAGGATGACCGCCTCCTCCGGTCTTTTGGCCCACTGTGGTACCGCGCCGCATGTAACAGGAGGCAGCGGGATGAAAATAAGCAAGGCCTGTGATCAGCTGAGCCGGGAATACATTATCAGCCATCAGCGGCTCGCGAGCCATCCATCGCCGGCCGCCTGCCCCGCCTTACTCAGCCACTCGCCCTGCCAACCTACTTTCTCTGTTCCTGCCCCATACGGAGGCTTTGCACCTCTCTACTAGAACCACCCCGCCCCACCCGCCCCGCCCCGCCCTGGCATGACAGCCCTTGAACCAGACGGGGGACCCTGAGCGTTACGTCACGTGCATGGCCTGAGACACTGGTGCGCCACGGACAGACGGACGGACAGGCGGACGGACAGGTAGGCAGACAGACAGACAGACAGCGCCGACGCCGCGCGCACGGAGACAGTTTGCATCTCCACTCCACCCTCTCTGCCTCTCGAATCGGGAATGAGCGAGAGAGAATTGCGGACCGAGAACTAAGAGCCGTTACGGACCCGTCGCAACTTGCACTGACCTCCCTAGACCGCCAGATCCAGTCCCAGTCCCAGTGCTGGGCTTCACGTCGGCACCAGTCGGGGGCATAATTTGCTGACCACGCGCGCACCCTTACGTAAATGACCCCGGTGACCGCGGCGAGCAGCACCACCGCCACTACCGCACAGTGGGCCAGAGGACCGACACAGGCGGCCAAAACTCTAGAGGCGCGTTTTGAGCTCCAGAGTCGCTGAACAGGACTCGAACAGAACGTGTGACCCCAACAGTGGATTCCTCGTTCGGAGAGAATGCCATTGGTGGGGTCACACGTTCGTTTCGAGTCCCATTCGGCGACTCTGGAGCTATGTAAAACCACGCACGGAATTTCGACCGCCTGCGTTCACTGCGCGCAGGGGCTTGCCAGGGTCCGCTGCTAGTCCCCTCGTACGCTTTCGTTTCTGTCCGTATTGTCGCGTCGGACCAGCAAAGCGTCCTGCGTCCTTATCTTACTACGTAGTAAGACGTAACCACGCGTGGCGGGGCGGGGTGGGGCGGGGCGGGGCGGGGCGGGGCGTGACTGGAGGACAGCGGAAGGAGCGCGGATAGCGGCCTGGGAGATGAATGAATGGAGAAATGGGAGCGAGAGCGGCGAATTATTGAACGGGCATCTCTGCGTTCAAGCGTCACTTCGTCTCGCTGCGTTAGCGTCCGCTGCCTGGTGCGGGGATCCTGGTCCGTTTCCAGCGTGGCTCCACGCGGAAACGGGAAGGAGCAGGAGGAGGAGGAAGAGGGGGGAGAAGAAGGGGACTTGTTTTGCAATGCATGGAGAGGCATTGCGAGAAGGCGCGGCGCGGGGCGGCGGCTACCGCATGGGCCGGCCGGCCGGTCAGCCTCCGGCTAGCTCCAGCGGGGCGGCCGCCGGGCCAGCTGGACCTCGACAGCGCACAGTGGGCCAGGAAAACCGGCGCCGGCGGCCAAAACTCTAAACGCGTTTTGAGCTCCGCCAGAGGAGCTAAACAGTACTCGAACCGAACGTGAGACGCCACCACTGGATTTCCTCGTTCGGAGAGCAATCCATTGGTGGGGTCATAGCGGGTCATGGTCATACACATTCGGTTCGAGACCCATTCAGCGCGTCTGGAGCTAACGCATCCGGGATATTCACCGCCTCCAGCGGTCTTCTGGCCCACTGTGCAGCGGCCGCGTCACCAGAGCAGCCTCTCTCGCACCCCAGGACGCCCCGTGAGTGCGAGAGAGACAGGGCGACCGCCTCGAGGACCTGGACATGTTTTATGGGGCAGCCTCCAGAACAGCCTGAGGCACACCGCGGGCCTGCTGCCTACTGCTGCCCAGGGACCCGCACCGAGTGCAGGCCGGAGCCCCCGGAGCAGGTCCGCGGCCGTGTGCTGGAGCCGTGCTGGAGCCGTGCTGGAGCCGTGCCCTGGACTGAGATGTAATCGGGGAAGTGTGCCGGCCGGGCTTGGGCCTTCGCTATGGGCCTTAACTTCGCCTTAACTATGCCTCAACTGCGGATCAGAGCTGCGGCCCTCCGCCGCGCCCAGCCATCGCGGCTACCCACAGTGGGCCAGAAGACCGGTGCAGGCGTTCAGAATACCGTGCGGGTTTTGGGCTCTAGAGTCGCTAAATGGGACTCGAACCGAACGAGGAATCCATTGGTTCGGGTCGGGTTCCCATTTGGCGATTCTGGAGTTCAAAACGCGTCTACAGTTTTATCCGCCTGCACCGGTCTTCTGACCCACTGTGCCTCAGTGATAGTCTGCATCGCCTCCACTAGAAAACCCAACCCATCAGCACGCAGCCCGCGGAGCACCGCGCCACTGGGAAAGCGTGGCGTGGAAAGTCAGTGGAAAGCCACTGGGACAGTGTAGCGATGGCGTGGTCCCGGCGGAAAGCTGGTGGCTCAAGGTGTGCAGTCACTTGTCGCTGGGAAGGAGCGCTGGGAAGCTGGGAAGCCGGGAAGCTGGGAAGGGCGCAACGCTTGGCCGATCCACTTGGTCAAGAGGCGTGAAATAGAGCGTGCCCGCTGGAACCCCCTCCCAACATGGACCAGGCCGCGCCCCGCCGTGGGTGCTTGTGTGCCGGTCGTGCGGTGTCAAGCGAGGGGTCCACCACTCAGCTCAGGAGTATGTACACAGGATTACCGATTACCAGTGATTACCTACAAAAAAAATCTCAAAAAACTCTATAATTTTGGCCAGCAAGGAGCTTCTTTTGACTATTTTCTTAAGAGGAACTCCCAAAAGCCGATAAACACAGTAAAAATATCCAGTTTTGGCATGTGATTACCAATGATTACTGGCCGAAGTGTACACAGGATTACTTGAGTGGTGGGCCCATCGGTGTCGAGAGATCTCGACGCGGGAGCGCGGCTGAGGAGAAGGCCCGCAGCAACACATTGCCACTCTGTGGACAGGCGATTTTTATTTTTTCGTTGTTTCCCCCCGGGGCGAAACGTGGAAGAAAGACTGGAGCTCAAAACGCGTCTAGAGTTTTGGCCGCCTGCGCCGGTCTTCTGACCCACTGTGCGCCCGCAGACTCCCTCGTCCACGTGATCGACGCGGCGCGGCGCCCTTGTGGCAGCGCGGGGGGTGGCCGCTGAAGCCCCTGGATGAAAACAAGAGTGCCAGGTGGGGGCGTGGCGGGGCGTGGCGGGGCGTGGCGGGGCGGGCGGGGTGGGGCGCGGTGGCGGGGCGGGTGGCCGGAGCGGCTGGCCCCTCTGGGCTGGCGTAAGCGGTCCCGTACGGCGTCAGTCGCAACCCGGCCGGCTCGAAAGGAGTGCACAGGCGGGGCCGCCATCGTCGTCGTCGTGGTGGTGTCGTCGTCGCGCGCCTGCCGTCGCCTCGCGTGCGGCCTGCCGGCAGCCTTGCCAAAGCGCCTTGCGCGCGCGGCGTGCGTCGCGTCACCGGTGCGTCGCCAACGGGGTCTGGATTTCGGATGCTGCCGCGCGCACTCCCGCCCTGCCCCGGTCCCGGTCCCACCATCCGGCTACCTTCGTCGCGGTGCTGACATGTACCTCAAGCGACGCCGGCGGCAGAGACGGCGGGCCGTGGGGGCGGCGACCTGCAGGGCCCGCAGCCTGGCCTGCAGCCGGGGGCGGCGCTGCAGGCGCAGCTAGCCTCGCCATGCGGCGGCTCAGCACGGACCGCCCCCGGCCGCGCCGCCCCCCGCCAGTGCTGCTGCACGCGCTGCTGGTCCTCGCCGCCGCCGTGCTCGTGCTCGTGCTGGGGGCGGCCGCCGTGGTGGAGGGCCCGCCTCCGCCCCCCATCGGCCTGCACCTGCAGCGCGCCGTGCCCGCCGTGCCCTCGCCCGCCGCCGCCAGAAGTAAGTGTCCAGTGCGAGGGATTGTCGCTGTCGGACAGCGGGACAGCGCCTGCGCGCGGGGACAGCTCCTCCAGGGCTGTGCGCCGGGACGGTGTGTCAATGTTCCGCGCAGACTGCGAGCCGTTCACTCCCTATTCCCCGGCAGCCAGCCCCACATATTATTGAGAGGACACGCGCTTGGTTTCAGGAATCGCGGTAGAGTCAAAGCTAAGCTCACCTTAATTAATAAGGGTTGTTCTAGTAGGTACGTTTTGAATCAGAGTTATCTAAAAAGAAGGCTAACTTCAAAGTCAACAAACTAAAATAATGACCCGGCCCGTCCTGCTTCCTGGGGTGCTGGAGTGCGAGAGAGACAGAGCGACGACAGTCATGCGCGGGAATCAGTCGGCAGGGTGTTGCGGGGTTCCCACACCGGCCGCCGGTATTACTCAATGCGAGAAGTGCTCATCGGCTGCCATTGTAACCACGTGGGGCGTGGCGGGGCGGGGCGGGGCGGGGCGTGTCCAGCCCGCCGCGCCGGCCGCACTGACCCAATGCCGGTGCCCCTCGCCGCGGCGGTCCGCGCCTCGCCGCGCTGTCTGGTCTGGCGGCACCGTGTGGTTTCCCTTCTCTTTCTCGCTTCTCGGCTGCCCGCGCCTCATTGCTCCTCGTCGTTAGATTGGGATTCGTTTCCGTCGTCCTTTCCGCCTGCCTCGCCTCTTCCCCTCTCACTCCGCCTTGGCCGCGCGCCGTGCGCCGTGCGTGCGTTGGTGCGATTCATCCAGGACAACGTAACCCGCCACAAAAAGAAGGCGGGCGGCGCGACGTCGGGACGCCGCAACCGGCGGCGGCGCGGGCGCAGCCGCGCAGCCTCGGGGTGGGCCTGGCAGTGAGTCTACAGAATGACTCCGTGAGTCGTCATCGTCGCTCTGTCTCTCTCGCACTCATGGGGCGTCCCCTTTAGGTGCGAGAGAGACAGAGCGACTCTCTGAATCAGTCTGCTGGCAGTGGCCCGGTGGAGTGGACCGAGGATTACAGAGCGCCGGGACCGTAATTATCTCGCCGTTTTTGCAGCTGATCCTTGCGACACCCTCGCAGCCGCCGCGGCCAGCCTCCAGTCCTCTGCCAGCCGGCCCAGCCGGCCCAGCCGGGCCCAGCCGCACCGGCCCAGTTCCCCGTTTTCATCAACTTCCCCTTCCCCGCGCCGCACAGCCCCTCACAGCCCCGGCCCGCGCGGACACGTCTCGCTGACAGTGTATGCTGTTGTCCTTTCGCACACAGCGGCGGCTGCGGCGGCCATTTCTGGCCCTTTCTTGCCGCCGCCGGCTCAAGCGCGCCTCGGTGTGGACACCGCGCGTATCGCTGTCGCCGCTCTGTCTCTCTCGCACTCATAGGCACAGTGGGCCAGAGGGCCGGCTCAGGCGGCCAAAACTCACGCGTTTTGAGCTCCAGAGTCGCTAAATGGGACTCGAACCGAACATGTGACCCCACCAATCAACTGTTCGCCGAACGAGCAATCCATTCGGTGGTGTCACACGTTCGGCTCGAGTCGCTGTTCAGCGACTCTGGAGCTCAAAACGCGTCCAGCGTTTTGGCCACCCGCGCCGGTCTTCTGGCTGTTCCACTGTGCATCGGGGCGGAGCGAGACAGCAGCGGATTCCGGCGGAATCGGTGCGGTGCCCAACACGCGGCCGTCGCGAAGGAGGGCGCGAAGAGCAAACAAGAGGATGGACAGGCGCGGCTCGGCGGGGGGAGGGAAGTCCGGCCCTCCGGCGCGGCGCGGCGCGGCGTGAGGCAAGGCGAGCGCGAAACGCGCCGGCCGACGCGGGGAGTCGAACGGTGGAGCCTCCAGCAGCTCCGCTCCGTCGTGTCGAGTCGAGTCGCTGCGAGTGGTATCGCCGAAAGCGGCGTGCGACAGATCAGCAGGCCGCGCACGGCGCTCGCGGTGGACGCGAGGAAAAGTGCCTGCGATGGACCTTGCGGGCTGCAGAGAGCCAGGCAGGCAGGCAGGCAGGCTGTGTGCCCAACGCACGGTGGGCCAGAAGACCGGCGTAGGCGGCCAAAATTCTAGCCGCGTTTTGAGCTCCAGAGTCGCTAAATGACACTCGAACCGAACGTGCGACCCCACCAATGGATTCCTCTTCGAGCGACGAATCCATGGCCGGGGTCACACGTTCGGTTCGAGTCCTGTTTAACGACTCCGGAGCTCAAAAAGCGTCCAGAATTTCGGCCACCTGCGCCGGTCTTCTGGCCCACTGTGCAACGTGCCTAACCAGCCCCGCGCGAGCGCGAATCCGGAGCGCGCGCTAGCTCACCTGTCGGCCTGCTCCAGTTCCAGAGGCACTTCCCCGCCGCGTCCCCGCCGCGTCCCCGCCGCCGCGCCTGCCCGGGCGAGCCGCGAGCCGGTATGGGAGGAGGACTGTGGCCGTGCATTTCGCGTCGAGCCCTTCAGACCCCTTATTTGGCGCGGTTAGGGACGGGCCGTGCGATGGCGAGTCGAAGCGGTGCCAGCAGTGGCTCCACGCCCACCCGCCATTGTTTGTTTTGAATGCCTCCCAAGGGGGCGGGGATGCCCGGTGGCGTTGTTCGGGGCCTCGCTTGCGCCTCTAGGGCTTCCCCGATTCACGTGCCCCGTCCGGCGGATTTGGTCGGTCTGTCTCTCTCGCGCCGCGGCGGCACGCCCCGCGAGTGCGAGAGAGACGCCGCGGCGGTGACCATGCGGTGACGTCCCCGCGGTAAGGCGATTGCGGCGGGACTCGCGTGCCGAGGGCCCGATAGGGACGCTGCCAGCAGTGACTCAACGACACGTGTCGCTTTTGATCGAGTGCGATCAACGATGCCGGCCGTGGGTTCGAAACCCGGTGTATGCATATTTTTCGCTCGGCGACGTTATAGTGTTAAAATCAACAAAATCGGATTTGTGTTCCGCTTGGGATGTTTGTGACCAGTCGTCGCCGAAGAGCCCTTTCCCGTTGCGACATCGCCTCAGTGGAGATGATGAGTGTTGGGGTCGCCGTGCCGGTTTGGAGGTGGGTTCGCGTCGAATGACCGGTCGGGGGTTGACGGCCGTGGCGGAGACAGGGGCGGGGGCGGGGGTGGGGCCTCCAGGGTGGGGCCGGGTCAAGGCCGCCGGACAGGGTGTGCGCCATGGTCACCGCGCTGCTGGCGGGAGCGCGGTCCACACCGCCACTGCCGCCACTGCACATGGGGGCCGGGTCAAGGCCGCCGGACAGGGTGTGCGCCATGGTCACCGCGCTGCTGGCGGGAGCGCGGTCCACACCGCCACTGCCGCCACTGCACATGGGGGCCCGGGGCGCGCGGCTCGCCGGGCGATCCGTCACGGTGCCGCCGCGGCGCACAGTGGAACAGCCACAAGACCGTTGAGGCGGCCAAAATGCTAGACGCGTTTTGAGCTCCAGAGTCGCTAAATGGGACTCGAATCGAACATGCGACCCCACCAATGGATTGCTCTCCAAACGAGGAATCCATTGGTGGGTCACACGTTCGATTCGAGTCGCATTTAGTGACTCTGGAGCTCGAAACGTGTCCGGGATTTTGGCCGCCTCAACGGTCTTCTGACCCACTGTGCGTTGCCGCCACGCCCGACCACGCCGGACAGCGCTGCTCTGTCAAGGCACTGTCAAGGCACTGTCAAGGCTGGGGAAATGGGCGGGCTCCTTTCTTCGCACCAGCGACAGGGTCACCGCCGCACTGCCCGTGAAAACAGTAAAAACGCCTCTCTCTTTGTGCCCCTCCTACAGCCGTGGAACGGCTCGTCTCGCGGTGGGCGCCGCTGGTGTGGCTGTCGCCGGGCGAGCGCTTCATGCCGGCCGGGGTGGAGGACTTCCTGCAGCACGTCACCCCCAGGGCCATGGCGGAGGGCCGCGGCAGGGCGGCCGGCCGGCCCCGCTCCTCGACGCGGACCTCGGCGAGGACCTCGGCGAGGACCCCGCCGGCCGGCGCCAACGCCATCCCGGCCATCCCCCAGGGACCCAGGTCGGCCGCCTGGTACCTCGTGAGCAACGCCAGCGTCGGTGAGTCCCTGCCAATTAACAAAAACGCGGTAACCATCACGGTATCCGAACGCGCGTCCTGCGCCCGTCACGGCCATCAGTCCCGCGGGGCTGCTTTCCTTTCCCCGCGCTGACACACAAAGCCATACCCTAATTTCTCGGTCCCCGTTCTTTTTTTTTCCAGAGGAGCTGCTGGGCAATTCGTCCTCCTTCTTGTACGGCCATGACCCGAGCCGCGGCCCCGTGCCGGTCTACGCCGTGGTCACGCTGTGTGACGAGCGTCGCCTTGGCCTCCGGGGCCTGAAGGAGCTGCGGGCCAGCGAGCGCGCTCGGGGCCTCAACCCGGAACGGGCGGAGCGCACCCCCGGCGCCGACGCCGTGCCCGACGACGAGTAAGTAGGCGGCGACGCACAGTGGGCCAGATGACTGGTGGAGGCGGTCTAAATAACGGACGAACGTGTGACCCCCACCCATGGATCCCTCGTTCAGAGAGCAATCCATTGGTGGGGTCACACGTTCGGTTCGAGTCCCATTTAGGGACTTTGGAGCTCAAAACGCGGCTAGAGTTTTGGCCACCGCGCCGCTCTTCTGGCCGACTGTGTGACGACCGCGTGACTACCGCGTGACGGGCGGTTGCGTGTGACGCTAGGCACGGCACAGCCGCGGAGCACGCGTTTGTTTTTGTATTCCCGATGCACGCGTGCCTGCCGATGGCCATGCGCGCCGCCACGCCGTGCCTGCTGTGGCCGAGCGCCGAGCATCGAAAGTGAAAGGAATCGGAGAGGTTCAGGTTCAGAATCTCGGTCGGGTTTCGTTTTCGTTTTGACGGAAGGGAAGGGGGAGGGGGCGCAGTCCCTTTGCGGTGTCCAGGACTTCCCGGACTCACAATGCTGTGTCTTTTGATTGAACAATAACGTCCTCAAACTTTATAAGCACCAGCATACATCAATAGGCACTCAGAGACCTGAACATGGACGGTCCTAGAGACTCCCCTGGACCGCCGGCATCAGTGCCTGGAGGGTCTGGAGGGCCTGGGGGGCCTTGAGGGCCTGGAGGGTCTGGGGGGCCTGGAGGGCCTGGAGGGCCTGGAGGGCCTGGAGGGCCTGGAGGGCCTGGAGGGCCTGGAGGGCCTGGAGGGCCTGGAGGGCCTGGAGGGCCTGGAGGGCCTGGAGGGCCTGGAGGGCTGAGAGGGCCTTGAGGGCCTGGAGGGCCTGGAGGGCCTGGAGGGCCTGGAGGGCTGAGAGGGCCTTGAGGGCCTGGAGGGCCTGGAGGGCCTGGAGGGCTGAGAGGGCCTTGAGGGCCTGGAGGGCCTGGAGGGCCTGGAGGGCCTGGAGGGCCTGGAGGGCTTGGAGGGCTTGGAGGGCCTGGAGGGCTTGGAGGGCCTGGAGGGCTTGGAGGGCCTGGAGGGCTTGGAGGGCCTGGAGGGCTTGGAGGGCCTGGAGGGCTTGGAGGGCCTGGAGGGCCTGGAGGGCCTGGAGGGCCTGGAGGGCCTGGAGGGCCTGGAGGGCCTGGAGGGCTTGGAGGGCCTGGAGGGCTTGGAGGGCCTGGAGGGCTTGGAGGGCCTGGAGGGCTTGGAGGGCCTGGAGGGCTTGGAGGGCCTGGAGGGCTTGGAGGGCCTGGAGGGCTTGGAGGGCCTGGAGGGCTTGGAGGGCCTGGAGGGCCTGGAGTGTCTGGAGGGCTTGGAGGGCCTGGAGGGCTTGGAGGGCCTGGAGGGCTTGGAGGGCCTGGAGGGCCTGGAGGGCCTGGAGGGCCGCGTCGTCGTCGAAGGGAGTAGGGCGCTGGTAGCCGGCGCGCACAATGGCCGCCCCCCTCCCTCTCTGGCCCCTTCCCTACAATTAGTTGCATAAGCTATAAAAGCCCCCGATGAAGCTTGTTCACATTCCCCTGTCCAAATCGGTGAGATAATGCGCGAGCGCGGTGCAGCGACGGTGCGGCCCGTTCGGCCCGCTCGCCCGTAGTGGATTAGGCCAATCATGGGCGGGCGGGAGGGGAGGAGGACGCGCGTGGCGTCTGCACGCCCGCGGGACTGGGACTGGGAGCGGCGCGGCGCTCTGTTACGAGTCATAAACCAGTTGTTGAGGGCAGTTTCATGGAACGCACGGCGCGGTGCGGCGGCACGGCGTGGTGGGTGACGGTGCGCTCCACCTGGTGCGGGCCGCCGGGCCGCCGGGCCGCCGCCGCGGCCAGCGGCTCGGGGCGCACAACGTATACAACACGGCTACTCGCGAGACTCCGTCGTAACATTGACTGCCATTATGACATGGCTCGCTTCAGGCCCCGCCGCGCATGGGGCAGCCTGTCAAATCGCCTTGGATCACTTGTCACTGTCCGCCGCCCATGGGCTGCCGGGCGCGGGACTATCTGCAGGGGTGTGCCCCGTGTGACACACGGTCTAGTCACCGCCACACTGGTAAAACTAGATAGCTGCAAGGCAGCGTTACGCAGCGCCGTAGTAGGTGGGGTGTGTCATGTTGCTTACGATAAACATAATCGTTAATTGCAATGTGTGCAATCTTTTTTACCTACGCGTCGCTCGTTTGCTCGCTATTTGTTATACATTTACATTTTGAATAACGTTAGTACTTAAGGACTTTAAACTTATACTGAGAAAAGGTCGATTTTGAAGTCCAAAATTTGTGATTTTTCATCTAATCCAAGTAGAAACTCAGTCTAGAGTCTAGTCACCAGTCAGAGTACACCCATTTCCGAAGTGAGGCACCCTCGGTTCTCTTAGTGTTCACGCGTAATCCGCTTACGCTTAAGCGTAACTTGATGCTGGACCCAGTACACGGCGACGCTCCAGTTTCACCCGTGCATGTGTCTCGCAGGCTGGTGGACAACGAGGTGCCGTCCGGGCCGGCCGACGCCGACGCCGAGCCGCTGCTGCACGTCACCTACTGGATGTTCTTCCCCTACAACGAGGGCAAGCCCGTGTGCGTGCTGGATCTGGGCCCGCTGGGGCCCTGGCCGCTGCCCTTGCTGTGGGGCTCCTGCATGGGCACGTGGCGGCGCTTCGGCGCCCACGTCGGCGACTGGGAGCACGTCAGCCTCTTCTTCTCGGTGAGGAAAGCTTCACATTCCCTACCGACGCACAGTGGGCCAGGCCGGTCTTCTGGCCCACTGTGCGACGGATTGAGCTTTGTTTGTTTCGTGTGTCAATTATCATTTGTTGTGTGGTTCCGCGCAGAAGGAGAGCCACCCCGACGCTATGTACGTCTCGACGCACGAGGCGGGCGCCTTCTACCGCTGGTCCGGAGCCGCCCCGGGCGCGGGCGGCGCGGGCGGCGCGGCGCCGACGACGCCGGGGCACCTGGTCCTGGAGCGGCAGGAGGTGCGGAAGGGCTCCGAGCTGCTGCAGCGCGCCTCCTTCCCGCCGCTGGCCCGCCTGCACCGCGCCACCGGCCGCCCGGAGCTGTTCGCCGCACAGGGCTCCCACGGCCTGTGGACGCGGCCCGGCTCGCACCGCTACGTGCGCGTGCCTCGCCTCTACGACCACAGCGGGTAAGGCGGCCACCTTGCAGTATAAAGGCTCACTTGCCACCGACACGCTGACCAGCCCATAGTGGGCCACAAGACCGGTGGAGGCGGTCAAAATCCTGGGCGGGTTTTGAGCTCGAGAGTCGCTAAATGGGACTCGAGCCGAACGGGTGACCGACCCCACCAATGGATTGCTCTCCGAACGAGGAATCCATTGGCGGGGTCATACGTTCGGTTCGAGTCCTGTTCCGCGACTCGGGAGCTCAAAACGCGTCTAAAGTTTTGGCCGCCTGCGCCGTTCTTCTGGCTCACTGTGCAGCCGTCTGCGCCCGCGGATTCGTGGGTAGGCAACCCCGCGCGACCGCGGCGTCGGGCGGGCCTGCCTGCCTACCCTGCGCTCTGCGGGCGCTGGCGCGCCATGGCGGCGGCTGACGGCTCGGAGCGGCCAAGTCTCACTGTCTGTCTGTCTGCCTCCCTCAAGCTACGGAGCGCCGTGGCGCACCTGGGAGCGCCTCGCCGTGCTGTACGAAGGCTCCCCGACGGCGGCGGGCTGGCTGAGCTTCCTGGGCCGCTGGGGCAACCCCCGGGCGGGCTGCCACCCCCTGTCGACGGCCATCTGCACGCAGGCCGACGGCCCCACCGGCATCCCCCTCAAGGGCCGCCCCTTCTCGTGCCCCGCCCCCCGCGCGGCCCGGCCCTCGCGCCGCCTCCCCGCCCACGCCCACGCCCCCGCCACCCCGCGGCGCTAGTCAGCCGTCTCGCCTTCCCTCCCAGTGCACTGCAGTGCAGCCACGCTCCTGTCAGAGCTTCAACGTGACTTCAAGACTGCCGAGGGTCAACGCCACTGCTCACGTGGACCCCATAATGATGTAGGATCGTCGCACAGTGGGCCATAAGACCGCTGGAGGCGGTCAACGTCCCGGACGGACGGGTTTTGAGCTCCCGAGCGAGGAATCCATTAGTGGGGTCACACGTTCGGTTAGAGTTCTGTTTATCGACTCTAGAGCTCAAAACGCGTCATAGAGTTTTGCCCGCCTGCGCTGGTCTTCTGGCCCACTGTGCATCGGGTCAAGTAAAGGAGTAATGTGTGTACTGTTATAACACTGTTTATTATTGATGCAATAAAAGGAGCGCTTGTTGAAAACAACGAGGAGACACCTTAATGAAACACACACAATAGAAACAAACAATAACAGAACAAGGATGACAACAAAAGGAGGACAAGTGATAATGCCATGTAATTCCCTGTGTCAAGCTTGTTTTCAGTTAGTATTTTCTTATTCCTACAAGAAGGGACACACTGCAAGAAATGATAAATAATCAGCACTTTTTATCTCAACTTAGATTGACTGAAGCTGATGAGCCAAACCTCTGTGGATATTTGTTCTGAGTTGTGAGTAAAAGATGTTTTATAAGAAAACTTAAAGCTATGTATAAAAGCCAGTATTTTATGACCCTTTCCTAGCCACTTTGATCAGTAAATTATACACCACTTGTTCCAGCCCACATTAAAAATTGACAAACATCGAGCAGCGTTCTTTAAGAGTAAGTACCGGCCACTCAAAATACCACCAAAAATTAAAAACCATCACTCAAAAGCCTCAGTCAGGAGACAAGACAATCACCGTATGGGAAAACAAGATTTTAAAAAAAGTGGTTAAGACACATGGGTCTTGCAGATTTGATGGAATAAAGTGCACAATCAAAATGATGAAACTGAAGTTTTTCCACAGGATTACGACAACTAATCTAGAGACAAAAGGAAGACAATTATGGATGCTCCTGGGAGTGATGTCAAGATGTGACTATTTAAAAATATATATGTAATTATGACTGGACTGAGTACTACCATGTAATTAAACACTTAACAAGATTGACAATGTTTACCTCAGAAAAAGACTGTAGTTATTTTGATGGATTTTGAGATTCTGTAATGTCTTAATTTGCAGAATGTAGGAAAAAAAGGTGAGCCACAAGAGAGGCGCCAGCAATTATTTCATTCATATTATTGTCAATCAGTAAAAGCATTAACTGACACAAAGAGAAAGGAACAATCTTTAAAAAAATTCCTTGGCCTCCTTTAAAAGGCAGTCTTTCACTGTAAACAGTAACTCAAATAATTCAACAAGTGCACATGTTACACATATTGGCAATTGCTTTGATTCATTTACTACCAGCTAAAACAGACCATGGTCCACACAAATCATTTTTTATATCATAGCCCATGCTACATAAACATGATTTCTTGCTTGATCCCAACTCAATTTTGGGACTTGATTAAAATCTCTAATTTAATAACAAAGTGCTCACCTCTTACAAGAGTTCATTTCTTGCTCAAATCCCAAGACAGGTGAGCCCCTCTCATTGACATAACTCAAATCATTCAACATTCCTTAACAACATACGAAGAACACATCAAGGTAGCTGCCCACACTTTCATTCAGTTACCTCTTCTTTGACTGAGACAGGCGTTTCACTCTTCGGTGATACAGGGGGTAGAACTTTTTCAATATTAACATACATCTCTTGCAGAGTTTTCACATATACTTCGGACTTCACCTGGCAAAAGTTGAAATCACAATGAATAATAGGGGAAAGTTAGCTTAAAAAAATCCATTGAATTACGGCTTTGAAATAAAGAAACACTGTACCTGGACACTATTCAGGCTTTCAGTAGTAGAGGCAAGTTGATTTTTAAGCTGCTCTACTTTGATGGTGAGCTCTTTGACATTGTTAGAAGATAAATCAGCTGACTTTTTGGTGGAACCTAAATTTAAAACAATATCTAAGTTAATATTTGATTTTTATACATTGAATAAAAATAAAACGTTCCATGTATGACACATACCTAATTCATCACGTAAAGATATTAGCATATTTTCAGTATCTGCACGAGCTTTTTCAGACCGCTTAAGCTGCTCTGTCAGTTTTTCAACATCCAACAGGCCACCCCTAAACATGACAAGTCCTGCAGGACCAAAAAGATTTTTTTGAAATGAATTGATTGCTGCATTGTGCAATTATGAGCAAACACAAAATTAAAAAGAAACTGCTTACCCTCTGGAGCATTTGACGACTCCTCACTTTTGTCTAGTCTAGCCCGCTTGGATGGAGGAGATCCACTATCATCATGGACAAATACAGGTAGTAAACTTCGGTTGCCAACCAGAGAAATTTCTAGATCAGTTGTATTGGTATCAATAACTTCATCCTCTACAGGATTTTCTGATGTTCCATTTTCTTCTGGCTTAGGTTTGTCTGTTAGACGACGATAAAACAGGGCCTCTCTATTCTCACGAGAATCTCTTGAGTCTTTGCTCAAGACAGCTTGAACCAGGCGCCGAACCTTTAGAGAAATGTTGCATTTAAGTAAATAGGCCTACATTAAGACAACTTGCAAAGTCAAATACGTCACTCGGATAAACTAAGTATGGCTCACCTGTGCTCGAGAAAGGTTCAAACCCAAAGCATACATAAGCTCCTCAACATCTTTGTCCAAAATGTACCCACAATGTGATTGATCAAAGTAAACAAATGCAAGAAGCAGCTGTGGATTGATTGTTATCATTTTTTCTTTCTTCTTTTTTTCTTTATCTTTGCTTTCGCGGTCTTTGTCTTTCTTGTCCTTGTCTTCTTTCTCATCTTTCTCCTTGTCATCTCTACTTCTTTTATCTCCATCCTAAAACATGACAAGCAAATTATAAAGGTGCCCACTTTAGTGCTTGGGTACCACACCAAAGCAAGAGATCAATATACCTGAGAGGCATCTTGTTCACTTGTGTCATCTTCCATTTTTTCTGTATCTGTATCCTTTTCAGACCCTTCCTTATCCTCTGCGGGCTCTTTGGAATCCTTTACATTCTTCTCTTTCTCTTCCTTCTCTTTTTTCTCTTTCTCTTCCTTTTTCTTACGCTCCTACACAAATAGAAATCATTCCAATCTCACAATAAAACAAAGTCCCCTTAATAAAGGCTGTTTAAGTAAAAAATGCTGCAAAACTTTGAACTTACTTTTTCTTTCTCTTCTTCCCTCACTTTTTCTGCAGCTTCATACAATGAGCGGTAGATGCGGAAGCCGAAATCTCTCATCAGCATCTCATTAAACAGCTCCGCAAAGAGAGAAACTTCAAATGAATGTTCCTAACATAAGATAAGAACATAGAAATGTGAAACAAATAGAAGATAAATATTTGGTGATAAAAAAAAATCAAAGCCTCACCTTTGTATCATCTTGGCGATAATCCAAAAGCAAGGAAAGAGACATTGTGGTGCAATCAAATTTTCCAGACTTGGCAATGCGGTTGGGGTGAACAATCACATGTGGATTATCTGGCATTTCATATCTTTTCTCTAAAACCACCTTTTCTTTTTCTGCAAGCTTTTTCTTTTCTTCATCCTAGGTAAAGGCAAAAACAAGCATGCCAATCACATCATTTGTGAGAAACCAAATATTACGGTATGTGACTCATTGTGAGATGATGTACCTCTTTCTTCTTGTTTTCATCCTCCTCTCCTTTCTCTCCAGGTTTTTCCACTTCCTTTGGGACTTCTGGAACTACTTCCTCATGTCCTTTCTCTTCAATGTCTTGCTCAGATTTCAAGGCTTTTTGAAGGCGAGCAAGCAATTGGTTCTTGAGACCCTTAGGACTCATACTACGAGCTTCTAATTCTTCTCGTAATTCTGAAACCTATGAAAATGATGATCCAAATTATAATATCCAACACATAATTTTTATATCAGCACATAGAGGCTTACTCAAATAGCACAACTTTATACCTTCAAAGACTTGGCATCTAATCGGTTCCATGGAGTAGGCTCCCTCCTCATGACAGTGGATTCATCACCATCCTGTATTATGTACAGAATAAACATTTAGAAAGCAAAAAATTAAGAATGGAAAAAGAATAAACAAAACTTCTCAACTCGGACTCCAACATTCTCTTATGCAAACATTTTTTTTTTTTTAAGAAAAAAAAGACAGTTAAGACAAAATGTTTGGCCACTGCTCTAACAAAAGTTATAATAAAACCAGTGCTCCAAACAAATTGGTGCATAAAAATCTGCCATGAAATTAACGCGACTCCCATACTGTGCAAGCCCCAAACACCAACCCACAAGTGCAGATTGATTTCTATACTATGGGGCAAAGTAACTGTTTAAAATCCTTTGCTTTCAGATGTTCAAAACCCCATTCATAGTGGGAAAGAAGGATGTCAAGAATGAATTGGTTTTATATAGATATGTGTCAGTCAATAAGCAAGGGCAAAAAGAGCAGGAGGAATGTTGAGAGAATGAGATGGGAAAAACAAAAAAAGAGAAAAAGGTGAGCAAAACAAAAAGTAAAAAAAAAATGCCAAGTTGCTTGGAAGACTCCACTTATAGATCCAGCTTTCAGCAGATCCTGAAAGGTCTACCCACTCAGAGTATTCAGCCATTAGAAATGTCCTGAATAGCTGGATGCTAGACACCCTGGAAGCGATCTTGGAACAAAGGATGCCGAATGAAATGCATTGCAAAGCTGGAGAGATACATGTCTCCAAATCAAAGCTAGTGATTGCTTCCAGTCCTGCCCTCCTTGCATAGTCGCTGCATGTCGCCACCACACTCTCACAGAGCAACCAGAGGGGGAGGGTTTGGGGCCCAGGATCCTGTAGTCACAAGGAGCGCAGGGAAGACACAACTTATGCTAGACTTAGACTATGATTGGTGAGAAGTCAATGCCTTTTCGTCAACGGTGGCTGCATCCTCATCGCAGTCGATCTGCAAGAGCGCCTTGAGCTTGCGATCCAGCTGCCGCTTGTAGTTGAGATGAAGCCCGTCCCACTCCAGCCTGGTTGGTACACAGCTCCAAACATCTGGCAGAAAGAGTACCACTGTCTCAACCCGCGCCGGCAGCAGCTTGCCTTTGTGAGTAGTCTCGCTCCGGCGGTAGTAAATCTCCAGGAAGCGGTACCTGTCACGAAAACGCCATTCTCAGGTTACTATGATGATCTCAAGGTTTGTTTCTCAGTCTCCCACACCTATCCATGAAGATTTCAAGGAGACTCAGACGCAATCCTCTGGTGGCAGCAGATTGGTGAGATGAGCAGAAGTGTGCACTTTTCCTCACTGAAGCAAGTGTTTGGCTGTAAATTTTGTTTTTATCTTTTTAAAGATCTTTGCCTCTTTAAAGAAGGACGGCCGTGAGAGACATGAGTGCCAAGTTGGTAATTTGATTTCAGACAGCCCAACTTAAGTCTTATTATGGAAAAAAATAGGATAAAGGCCAAACAAAAGGTAAATGTAAACAAAATACAGTATCCCATAGCATGGCACTTCGTAGGGAAGCCATTTAATAGAAAAGCAAACCAGGACCACCAACTATTCTACAGTACAGATTATACCTATGCATTTGAGGTACTGATCTCATGATTTAAGGCAAAACTCATCACCCCAAAACCCAAACAACAACTCTCCATGATTATATTACTCTTAAGGATGGGGGAAAATACAAAAGGAATGATCCTATGATATCTAAGATGTTTCAACAGGTACCCACAAAATCTGTTCACAATATTTTCATGACTTACCATTGAGTACATGTGGACAGATCAATACCAGTCAGAGCCTGGCAGTTCCTTATTGCTGTTCGAATCAAGACTTTGGGGTCCTTTTCAGGATTAGGACCATCTAGAGATGGGCTCCATGGTCCACCAATAGCCATGGTTTCGTTTTTACCACGGAGACCTACTAAAAAGTTGACAAGTCTAGTGGGATGGACAAAGTCACGACCCTCTCCATCTGATTCTGGATCTATATCTTCACTCATTTGACAGCATTTTTTAAGGAACTCTCCCATTTGTGGCATGCTCATGAGCATAACCTGAAATAGATTTCATTATTATTGTTATTATCATTATCATTATTATTATTATTATTATTATTATTATTATTATTATTATTATTATTATTATAACTTTAATCAAAAATTAAGTGTTCTAACCTTTGCTGAAAAAAGGTAATCTGCATCAGGAGGATCCAACTGCGCAGTATTTTCTATGACCTGATCCGTATCTCGATGCATAACATGGAAGGAGCAAGGCCTGTCCATTGTGAAGGGAGTGTTGGGTGGGAAGGCATCCACCCAGCGAAAGTTTGAGAGGAAAAAGTCAGAGGGAACGTACATGTTGCTGTACCGGCGACGCAGCTCAAGAACATCGGCATCTGGGCTGCATGTACAAGGTAAGAAATCAACCACATGAACAATACTTCAAAAACTCCAGGTGTCTTCACAAGTTGATTAGTACTTACACATCTAGTGCAATTTTAGGAACATGAACCATATAACGGGGCGCAGGGCGAACTCTGCGTTTTCTTGGACTTTTGCTCCTTTTGCGAACAGATGGACTCCTAGTAGAGCCCTTCTCTTTGTCTTTGTCCCTCTCTCGCTCTCTTTCACGTTCCCTGTCTCTGTCACGTTCCCTTTCTCGCTCCCTGTCCCTATTTTCAAGTCAATCAAAACAACATTAATAGCTGAATAAGGGATTTCAGATTGTTTATCTCGTAACAACAAGCTTACTTTGACCGGTCATTTGAGTCTCGTCTTCTCTTGCGGTCATCATCAACATCTCTGGTGTCAGCATCCCTTCGCGCGCGGTCACGTCGTGGAGAGCGCGATCGGGCAAAGTTACCATGCCCAACATCATTATTACGTTCAACTGGAATGTAAGGATTAAATTAATTCAAATTACAACAGTTGTTAAGTTTTCACAGAGTGCATGAACGCGGATTAAAACCATGCTTACCAGGGGCTGGGACTGCGTTGTAGCTGGGAGCATCGGAAAAGCTTTTGCGTGCAGCAGGACCCTGCGCACTCTGCCCTTGACCTTGCATTGGCAGGACCTGCAGTCTTGTGGCATTCCACTTGAAAGGCATGTTTGGATTGAAAGATGCTTCCACCAGGACTCTGTCACCAATGTTAGGGTTCGACCCCTTCACACAACAGCTGCAAAAGTAAATGAGTGAGAATAGACAATGCAAACAGCAAATGCAAATGTTTTGCCATAACAAACGTACCTCATTTGAAAGAAGACATCTTCATCGACAAAGCCAAAGTTATCGTGGACCTTGGTAACAGTTCCTGTGAAGACCCTTTGCTTTGGAGGCTGTGTGGTAGGTGGCTGTTGACTTGGGGGCATTTGTGAAGTGACTGGAGGTGTTCCAAATGCTGATGAGTTTAAAGCTCGAGGAACTGGATAGCTGACCGTGTTTGACTGACCATACAACTATACCGGCAAATTGAAAAAAAATTAAAATTAGAAAACATATACTGTTAAGTAGTCACTGCCTCGGACAAAACCTAGTCATACCTGGGCAGTATTTAAGCCAGGAAGGCCAACTGAAGACTGATTCAGAGGCATCATGTTGTTGTTCTGGAACAAAAATAATTGATCTGATAGGGTATGTTATGCTACTAACACGGAAGTACAAGACATGAAGTAAAATCCTTACAGGAACCTGCTGAAGTCCCATAGGTGGCTGGAAAACTGGGGATTGTTGTTGGTACATGACTTGCTGTCCAAGTTGGTTTATCATCTGAGACTGTATCTGCTGTTGAACTGATACATTGCTAACATCTATAAAGCAAAGTAGAAACAACAATGGATCGTGAAGTATTGGATTATCAGCGGTCCCATTCGGACAAAAGTGGAAGGATTTTTAAAATGTATTAATTACCTGTGCTGCGAGCCCAGGGTGGATTCTTAGATGCAGAACCATACTGAGACATTTTGAAGAGTTATTCTGTTGAAAAAAGAAAACAGGAAACAAGTTAGCAATAAATCAAAAGACAGGTTAGGGCTATGATTAAATCAGCAGTAGTATCGGCGCTTTACACGTAAATCAAGATGAGCAATAACATATGAAGTGTATTCAGAAGGAACAAAGTACAGCAGCCAACACACCGACAGCAGACAACAACGGCTTCCAGCGAATTGTCGCGGAATTGTTACTGACACTAGGCTAAAAAGGCCGCTCCGCAGGATTCACAAGTGCACCGCAAAAATGAGGAAACACTTTCGGATACGTTCAAACGTACGGCAATGAAGCGCAAAGGCGAAATCAATGTGTGACATGAAATAGCGGACAAAAAGGGCAGCTGTATAAAGTCCTGACTAATCATGAGGTCCCCGTTTGGTAGACGAAGCCGAGGGACCAACGCCGCTGAGGGCAAAAACTTTGGTTCCAAATAATTGCCTTAGCAAGCAGCCGAAAACAAATAAAATACTGGGTCACGGAAAAGTACACAATTGTCAATCTCCCTGAACTTACCATTCACTAAAATGTAGCGAAAAAACACTTATTTGACACAACAAACAAATATGTTGATATCAATTGGATCTGTTTCTGTTCGTCAACTCACTGCCGACCTGATACACGAAGTGACAAACTGTCTTTAAAACCTAAAGTTTCAAAGAAAATTCGAAGACGACATTGATCGAAAGAAAAAACATGAATGGCATTTTCCAAAGAATAGATGCGTTCATTTGCGAAATCGTGTCACATCAGACAGAGAATGAGTAAATAGTTTCCAACGTCGTCTGCTCTAGGTCTTCTAGATTTTGAAGCGGCTACTACCAACATAGGTAAGTTAATCTGTCTCTTTCTTTAGACTTTTTCTGAAACAGGAAGAATTCGTCTATACCTCTTTTTCCATCTAACAGAAATATCTTTTTTTTAAATACACGCACTCCTTGTTATTTGGATTTGTCAATTACAAACTATTGATTGATGTTACTGGTAGTTGGTGCTCTTCACACTCAGCGGACATGACGTACTTGTTTGTAAGCCGCCTAAAGCTTAAACATCAAGTTACGCTGTCATGACAACGGGTCATGCATGCCATTACCTCTCGAGAGTAATTCGACAAAAATAAACGAGCTCGATGCATCTGCGTAAATCTTTGTCGTACCCTCAGTAAGAAAGCGCCACGCAAATAGAAATACACCCTTCGGCATTTATAACTAGCTTTGCCTCCTCACATTGCGTTTTTGTTTCAGATGGGCGAAACTTGGAAATATAAAAGAATTCACCACCGTCGGGAAGGACACTGTAGCAGTGGGATGTGGTTGCCACATCCTGTTTTATTCCCTGGATGGGAATTTGGAGAGCGTGTACATTGCCAACAGCAAGCAGAGGGGGGACGGCGTGCAGTGCGTCGCCGGCCACCGGACTGCCCCCATCTTTGCCTTGGCAGAAAAATGCATCAACCCTCGCATTCTTGTCTTCTCACACCCTTCTGTGGAAGGACCAGTTTCAATCCTACGAGGTATTTGCGCTCCAAATCGCACTCAAGATGTACCAGAGTGTGCAGCAAAGTAACTCTTTCTTTGTTTCTGAACAGGTGGCACATCAGGATCTTACCTGGCCATGGTATTTTCTGAAATGGAGTTTTTGATTACACTCAGTGGAGTTCCCGACTTTACCATGATAGTGTGGTGTTGGAGAACAGGAGTTCAATTAGCTTGTAAAGAGACTGGAATTTTCAGCCCTGATCAGTATCTGAGGTAATTCCCTCTGTACGGACCTCAAGTAAGCATTTGCTCAAAGTCATGAGGAAACTAAATAATTGTTTTGTTCAGTTGCAGCTGGTGCTCTCCTCCTGTTGTGAGTCACGTGGTCAAGGGTGAAAGCCGTCTGCAGCTTTGGGATATTAATGTATGTGCCAAGCTTTGCTGTTTGAACAGTCAAGAGGTGAAACTTCCAGATAAAGTTGTTCCTGTTGATGTCTCCTTCACCAATGATGGGGCATTATTTTTTGTTGACACTCTTGGAGATGTTTATGAGGCAAGTGATGAAACATAGTGCTCTTTTTATCAATATTAATATTTTTAGTATTATTTAAAGCTGCTAAATTGAAATAAAAAAATATTCAATGTAGGTTGATTTTGAAGAATTTGCTGCAGTTAGACGGATTAGCTCAGCCACCCAGTCCGAAAATCAATCCCTATTAGAAGAAGATGAAAGTAAGGGTTTAAATGGAAATACAGTAAAGACTTATGAAGGCTTTGTTGATCCATGTATGACCATAAGCAAAACAGGAGCTCTTATTTTTGGTCCATCATCTTCAATAAGGGTAAGCTTTCTCACTGTCATCTTCCCATGAAGGCAGGAAAGAAAGGATTTCATTGACTGTCTTTCTTTAGCTACATAAGCGCTCTGGAGATTGGTCTCTGGCATGGACAGTTGACTGCCCCTCTCCTCTGTACCGACTTGTCTATCTGCCAGAACCAGATGCAATCCTGGCATGGACCGTCAAGGTAGGTCCTAAGTTTGAAAAAAAAATAATACCTTAAACAAAAATTTAACAGAAGAGGAAACAATTTTTCCTTGCAATTTTAGGGTGAGCTTGTAATGATAGATGTTGGTAAGAATCCTAAAGTTACTGTTCTGAAGTACTATGGAACCAACAACATAGATATGGAACTCGTTTACCCTGATGGAAACACTATTGTATCTGTGAACACAAATGATGAACTTCAAGTGTGGCACAAAGAAAATGGACACTTGGTATACTTTTTTTTCCTTTCTCTGAAATTAAATTTTTCTGTACTTAAAAAAAAAAGTAAAACAATTTTTTCAAAAAACTTCTTGCAGATGGGTGTTTATGACATCCATGAGGCTGCTGAACAAAGCTTGCGTCCTACTGCTAACTTCATCAGTATGAAAGCCAACCCTCACTATCCGTATGTTGGACTTGCTATGAGTGATGGTTTGTTGATACTTGTCAGTATTTTATACCCCTCATCACCATCAACACTTGCAAAATTTTTATTGTGCGAAGAGGAGATCTCATCAGTGTGTTTTGCACCGGCTGGTGATGTGTTGGTCGCCTTCACTGCAAAGACAGGTCAATTTTTCCTTATCCAGGTACAAAGCGCATACAACCTAGCTAGGACTTCAGTCACTGTGTTCCCAAAGTCCTTTCTTAATTCTGAACATTTTTATCAGGGTGTTCCAGGCCAGGAGATGCAAATTGTTTCTCACTTGGTGCTCAATCTCCCTGTTGTAGACTGTATTTTGTTGCCAGACGAGCAACCAGTTCTAGCAATTTTATTTGCAAGTGAAGTTAATAGCTCTATTGGTAATGTTATCGCCTTATATACTCTGGAGGCTGATGGACTTCACCTGGACAGTGAGTCTCAACTAGAGCACTTCTACACAAGGCTCGTGGTGAATGCCAGTAGTATGAACATTTGTTTTGGCTCTGTGCATTGTTCAAGGAACATTCACTTATTGGAGGTGAAGAGAAAGGTACTCTGGTATATCTTAAATGAAGCTAATATAAATTTAAAAAAACAATTCAGTAATACTAATATTTACTCACTGTAGATAGGAGTCACCCTGAAGGGTATTGAATTAACAGGACACCAACTTCGTTCAGTGTACATTTCTGGAAGAATTGAGTATGGACTCTTAACATATGGAATGGACGGCATAGTTATTGCAAGGCCAATGGGCTCCAAGCAACAATTCTACATAGTTCTGCCTCATCATCGTTCAGATTTTGGAATTCTTAAAGCTTTCCAGGATCCTAAAGGGGAATTTGTCATATCATTGGGCAAGGATAAATCTCTGATTTGTTCTAAACTTAAGTAAGTTTCTCAAACAAGGCGAATTTGTGCTGCAATATTTTTGCCACAAGTATGTAAAATGACAACATTTTAATTCAGACGGACAGCTAAGTATACACCAGGATCCACAGACCCAAGCCCAGAAATGGTAGAAAAATTTCAAGAACCAACCATTGGATTTTTCCCTGAAGGTACTGTGGAAATTAGACATTTTCAATATCCAGCACTCCAACTGGGGAAAGGGTTAAATTAATTACTTTCAGGAGAGTATGCGGGTCTGACTTGGCTACAGTACAGAGAAAAGTTACGCATAGCTCAAGAGGAGCGACAAACGGCCGGAGAAAGAGCAAAAATCATGGAAGAGTTCCAAGACCTTCAGAGAAAGGTACAGCTATTCAGTCATAAATTTAAATTTAAATGCGGTGCTAAACAAAATGTCTACAACCCATGATAAAATAATAGGTGGTGGAAATGCTTGATGCTAATGAAAATGCGTCACCAGAAGAACAGCTCCCCATCGCGGCATTTGACCTCGACAAAGATGCTCGAGAATCAGCCATGGAAGAAGGGCGTCAAGCCAGGGAAAGGCTTAAGGCTTACACCCTTGCAAAAATTGCTGTCCTGGAACAGAAGAGTGCTCTTATTAGGGAGCACTGTTGGGATCCTGCAACTGTAAAACCAACTAGCATTGAGGTACAAAATCTTCATTTTAAAAAATTGGTAAATATTTACTTTGATTCTTGCAAATACTTATGTTTTCCAATAAATTCAAATTTCAAGTCATTACACCATAATTATAGGGTAGACAATTATGCATTGCTACCCGAGAGCCAGGAAGAGCAACAGGCTCTGGAGATGGTTGTGGAAATAAGAAAAATGGAGAAGAAGGCCTCAGCTCTGGACTCATTTCATCCATGGGTATCAAAAACAGACAGGTAAGAAAACTGAGGAATGTCGAATCTATTGTGATACTGTAATTACATTTGGACAAGCCGCACTTGCTTATACTTTCTGATTTTCTGGTATCAGTGAGATGGCCATGCAGTTGATGTCAAATCCAGCTTCTATGACCATTTTAGATGAAACCACTCGCTTAAAGCAAGCCCTAGTAGAAGAACAGGGTTCCACACCTGGAGACTCGGTTCAGCAAGATGAAAGAGAGTCAGAATTTGTAATGTGCGGGTCATCAATTTATAACTTTATTCAGCCTTCGCCGTATCACATTTCTCAGTTTGAACTGAACACCTATTTGCAAACAGCACACTCCATTGTTCTCCTACAGGTAAATCTTAAAAGCAAATTAATACAGTTTTTGGATTAAGGCATTGAATACTTTTTATTTTGATTTGTAAAGAACTTGACTTTTTAGAAAGACATAAGGAGGCTCCAGGAATGCTTCAATGACAAATTTGCCATGACATATCAGGCCAAACAAAAAGAAATGAATACCATCAAGCAGCTGCATCAGAATTTGAGACACATTTTCAAAGAGCTTCTACTTGCATGTTCTGGTAAGTTGTCACAAGGAATTTATGTTTCACTCATAAGTGCTGAGTAACTGCAGACTGTTGTCCCTTTCTAGTGGAGCATCCAGATTCTGACCCAATTGACCCAGAGTGGACCCAGTTTGAAAAGCCAGAAATGATGTTGACTGTTGAAGATAAGGAAGTAAGATGTTTTTCTTCAATTCACTTTTTTTCAATTAATAAATTTAGCCAATTTGTCACATTGTTTCATTCATTCATACAGGTCAGTATAGAACCCTATATTTCTCCCAGTGAGCAAGCACTAAGACAGCAGCAGGCTGAGGAGGAGGAAAGAATTCACCTTTTGCTACTGGCTGACAATTTCCGAGAACTGGCTTTGATAAAAATGATGGACGGTGTTCTGGAAATAAGACTGGAAGATGAGTTGAAGAAAGATATACCAAAGCCTAAATGTATGGTAAGCTGACAAACAGGTACAAAAATTAACTTCTAAACTATCACAGAAAAATAATCGCCTCTGTATCACAAATGACAGATTGAAAAAAATCCTGAAAATTTCACTGAAGATGATCTACGTGAAGTGAAAGCTTATGAGGACTTAGTGGTATGTCGAATGAATGAACGCCAGCAGTACCACAACCGTTTGATATCAGATTATAGAAGAGTGAAACGTTCTCTAAAGGTAAATTATAAACTGAAAATTCTTTCAACATAGAACACCAGTAATCTTCTTTCTTAAACTGCGTTGGTTTCCAGGACAGACTTAAGATATTTGAAGATAAATTGTTCGATTTATTTAATATGAAGCTGCGGGTGGAAGCAAGCTGTGCTCAACAAACATTACGAATCTTGAGGTCTCGATTGTTAATTCCTAAGCGTAATGTTCTGGCCCAAAAGGAAGATGCTGCCAGGTAACAGTTCAGTAAACAGGTGCATTTAACCAGTGCAATTCAACACTTAAATAAACTAACACTTGCTGAACAGAAATGCTATAATGGCGAATCAGAAGGCCCTGGCAGACGAGCAATTGCTAGTCGCACAGCTTCAAGAAGCTACTGCAGACTGCCGTGCCGCGTTTGACGCCCAAACCGCCAAAGACAAGGGACTGGACTTGAAATTCAAAAAAGAACTACCAGAGCTATCACCTATGATGGCAGAAGCTGCGTTTCGCCTTTACAGGTATGATCACCAGTCGCGCGTCAAATGAACATGAGTAGTTTAAAGAATCATCTCCCTCTTATCAGGAAGCGGCCAAAAATTCAACTCAAAGCCCTTGTCTCTGCCACCCTGCTGAATGAGGTGGGAAGATGTGCGGTGGCTGGGAAGAAACCTTCATACTTGCCTCCAGAGTGTTTGGAAGTCCTTAAAGGGATCGACTTTTTGGACAGTGCTTCAAATGCACCTCCCAACATGAACCCAGATACTTGGGCAAATGTCTGCCGCCTCCGCAGGCAGAGAATAGAGAGTGAATGGAAGGTATTTCACACTTCCATTTTCATTATAAAAAGTTCAGAACTGTCGTACTGAGCAAAACATTTTCCAATGCAGATTAAAGCTCTGGCATTCCAAATCGCAGAGGCGGAAAATACTGTCAGCATTTTCCAGAAAAGTGTCAAGGCCTTAAAAGAGCGTGACAAAGAACTCCAAGCCAATTTGAGATCTGTACAAGAGGAGCAGCTGCTATTTGAGCATGATGTTGAGGTCAGAGAATCTGAGGTAAATGCCTTTTAAGATACAGAACGAATTAATTTGAATCTTATCCTTTCCAGATACAAATAGCTATCAAGCAAGGACTAGTCGAAATCCCAACAACAGGTTCATTGACTGATTATGAGCATGCAATACTCATAAACCGCAAAGACGTTGCTCATGTTAACCAAATAATTCAGGTTGACTTTCCCACAAGCACTTTTTATTTTTGACTGGCCTACTCCAAGGGCAGTAATGTAGATTCACTGTTTCAATCCTTTCAGGAAGCTGGGCATGAGAAATTGAGAGCAATGAGAGCTGCCTGCAAATTTCGGAGAAGTATTGTCTTCCAGGAATGGGAGCACCAAAAAGTAAGAATGCATATAGAAGACAAGGAGGATGAATTGAAAACAATTGAATCAGTCAAGGTAAACATTTCTGGCTGCACCCCACCCACCACAAATGGACCATCACATGAAATTTGACATTGATCCATTGCAGGTCATTAAAGAATTGCAAGAGTGGCTTCATAAGAGACAGAAAGAAGGTCTACCAGGAAGAGGAGTTTTGACACTGGACAAAGAAATGTCTCGAATTAAAGCAGTAAGTAGAATCTTACCAGATGATGAAACACATCAATATGCAGCACTCATTTCTCTTTGTTTCAGGGGTTTGAAAGGTACATAAAGTTACTTGGTGAGGTGGTAGCAAGCTATGATAAAAAAATAGCCAGCAAGAACAGGTCCAACCGCCAAGTTGACAAAGCCATTACAGAAATGAATGTGGAGGTAAATGAACTGCAGTTTGGAAGAGACCTGGATCAAGAAAAGAGCAGAAGGGAAAGCCAACGGAAGAGGTAAAAAAAAGGGGTATTCCGTCTCCGAGATCTGTAAAGCAATTACTAACATCATTTCTTCTTCAGGATGGGAGTGGTTCTGTTGCGCACAAAATTAATAAGAACTGTGCTGGACATCCACAAAGATATTTTACTGTTGGAGTCAGAGTTGGATAGCCTAAAACTACGCACCTATCCCATACTTGAGAATGCGAACCGCAGAATGCGAATGTGAAAAGGAGTCGGAATAAGTTATAAAAAGTATTGGATTTTAGAAATAAATTTTTTATTCACCACCACAATGAACAGCTTACTTAATTTATGAGGTTTCCATGGCAGTGGATTCTTCGGAATATTTGCCCTTGTCCTTGCCCAGGTAAGCAAGACGGCCCTTCGCTCTCCTCTCCAGGATCTTCTTCCTGTCCTTGTCGATCTTCAGTTTAACGATAACGCACTGCAACAGAGAGGCAGTGTGAAAACAATTTGAAAGCACACATGTTTTCATCACCAAAATCCCATGCACAGTTAGTAAAACATGAAGGTGTCAGAGCCGTTATGAATATCAGCAGACAGGACAGACAAGGCAGTTAGCTGACTGACAAGAGAACCCGGCCAGCAGCACCCACACCAAAGCCCAGAACTGCTTCAAAGAATGGATAAGCAGGATCATCACATGCACCCATGAAAACACAGAAACCACAAAAAGCCCAATTATGGAGGACACCAACCTTAGAGGGGTGAATGCCGACGTAGACACTAGCGCCGTTAGCCTTTTCACGCTGGATTCTTTCAATGTAAATAACCCACTTCTTTCTGTAGCACTGGACAACCTTGCCAACCTGCTGACCCTTGTAATGTCCTCTGACAACCTGGAAAACAAGAGCAAGGTTAACAACACACTACACAGCACACTATAAACTGTCAAAAAACTATGTACGCAAATCAACACATCAGGGCATGACCCAGATCTACAGCGGGAAACTTAAGTAATCAGAGCAAATTACTTGACAGATCCTCACCTGAACTTCGTCGTCTTTCCTAACGGGCATAGTCCTGACATTGTACTTCTGTCGGAGCTCCTTGGAGAGAGGGGTGGACATAATCCGCCGCCTGATGTGGGAGGGAGCGGAGAAGTGCCTCTTGCGGCTCTTCCTGCGCGAGGACGACACGAATTTGTTGAGCTTCATGGTAGTGGGGCTGAAATCAACAGGATCATAGGTTTCAGAGCAGTATTTTAATACACACTGACAAGATAAACGAGTCCAAAAAAATCACGTTGGGAGCAGGAGAATCAAACGAAGAACGTATTTGGGTCAAGACTGAAAGGGCTCTTAGCAGGAAGACTTGGCTGTCATCCCCGAGGAAAAACAGGCAGTACCGGTACGATGCAGTGCCCCTAACCTCGAATTAACACATGATCGCTTAAATTAATTGAGAAAGAATATGCGTGAGAGTAGAGATATGGACGTAAAAAAAGACGAACAAATACCGGAGATTAAGTCTGAATGAATAAAACTGAAGGAAGAAAAAGGCGGAAAATTGCAGGGCCACATCAACACACGTTCACTGCGCCATCGGCGTTAGCGAAAATTTGGCCACATAGCGAACCCTTGGAAAGAGAGCCGTATAAACCGAAATGGCAAGGAATAAGGGACGTGCTCCAAAGTAATTTAAAGAGACTTTTTAATCATAAATAACAGATGCCGTAAGATTAAACCATACTCACTCGCCTCACAACACTAGGGACCAAACAGTACAGACCGGAAAGGAATAAGAAAGATTAATCGTGCGGGAGATTCTTCTTCTTGTTCTTCTTTGAGTTGGTCCGTGAATGTGACCTCACGGGGCCAGTATTTTTGAGAGAATGCAAATCTGTTTTATTTCGCATTATTTCGATTGGACTGACCTTCCGATGGATCAAATGTGGATTTCCTTGTGAATAGTACCAGTGCCTCTAAATTTACGAAAATAACCAAGGTTGTTTGTTCCCTGTGATTCATCTCCTCCTGAGAGCGTTCCCCCACTCCCGTTCCCCCTCCTCCCTCCTTCCCTGCCCTTCCCTCCCCGCGCGGCCTCCCGCTGACGTTTCATTCGCCGGTTTTCTCTGAGCTCGCAGCGTCAGTCCGTCTTCGTCGCTGTGTTCCGGAAGTTATCGTTGAACGATTTCCTTTTCGAAGTGAGTGTCCGTGTTCAACCTCAACTTGCTTGTCGTGTCCAAACCAGGGTGGCATTATTTCATCCGTCTCCGATGATGGTGTATAATTAGCAGAAGGTGACCCCGTTCGCAAGTCCCTCTTTCCCACGAGTCCGGCGTGTTTGACAGGAGTGGACTTTTCTTTGAGGCGTTTTCCCCGTGGAATTGGTCATGTTGATCTATTTTTAAGCCCCCTCGGCGACCTGGCGTGGCAGCGTGCCGCCGGCTTCGGGGCGTGCCGCCGGTAGACCACCATGACGGTCGCCGCCACGCCCATGATGCTCTCTCAGCGATCTTGGAGCCGCGTTCCCGTGTCGCGCCCAACGCCGTTCCGGCCGTGTGCCCGGTGGCGTCGGCGTGCTTGGATCGCGTCCATTTGACAGGTGCCAGTGTAGGCGTGGCCGGCCGGCGGCGCGCGCGCTATCAGTCCGGCTGGCCCGTCCGCGCACGTCTCCGTCAGTAGCCAGCTGGTCCAGCTGGTTCGTTTGTCGCCGGCCCGTCCAGCTTTTGGACGATGGCCTTCTTCTCCAGCTCCAGATTCTAGCGTAGTGTAGGCCCGCCGCGGCGCTGACATCACCGGCCGCACCATCCCAAGGCCTCCGCGTCCGTTCGTAGGCCATGACAGCGCGGGCCCCTCGCCGCTCTCGCCGCGTCCTCTTCGCACCCGTCCGCCCCCTTCCCTGCCTCCTCTTCACACCCGTCCGCCCCGTTCCCCGTCCCTCTCGCGTCCTCTTCGTCCGCCTCTTCCTCTGCTTTTGCCGCCTGTGATTTTGTCGGCATGGTGCACGCGGCCCCTTTGCCGGAATCGAGCTTGAAGCCGCGGAGCGAGAGAGACGGTGACTTCAGGTGAATGGAATTCTCGTCTTCCGCGCCGTCCGCGCTGTCCGCGCCCTCCCGGCCTGCCCCCTCCAGCACTTGTTCCTCCACTCCTCATGACTCCTCGTAGATTGGGCAGTCGGCCGGCCCCTTCCGCAGTTTCGGTGGTTGGCTCAGTACCCCACTGCCAGTGCCCGCCCGTCGGCAGTTGATCTGCTTCTCTTGACGATTTGTTTGTTTGTTTTTTTGTTTGTTTGATGAACCTTCTATTGCCACTGAGTAGCGCGAAGGGCCCCAGCGTGACACTTCTCTTGTTGTGTTCCAGCCGTTTCCTGTCGAGACCGAGCCAGCCGCAACCATGAGCGCCTACTACCCCACCCAGGTAAGCCACCCGCAGTCACCATGCTATCTCTTGACGCCGCTTTCACTATCGGTTGTTTGCCCTCGAGGTGCGTTGACGCTCATGTCGCGTTGGTGGCGTAGCGGACGCGGATTCATTCGCAAAACACAAGAATCCAGGAGGTTTTTGTCGCGTCCGCTACGCTACGCCACCCAACGCGTGAACGCACCTTCGAGCGAGATAGGTGCAACGGGGTGCGTGGAGTAGAGCCTGTACATCCCCTTGGCGTCATTTCTGCACGCGTGACCGCATCCCCGTTGGCGACTCTGTTTGGTTCGCCTCTTTGCCGTGCATCGTGATAACGAGCCACGCCCTGCCCTCTGGGACGGCCTTGGCGGCCTTGGCCACGACAAGGGAGAGGCCCTGCCCGGGGAGGGCTGCGTGCGGGGGCTGTGCCGGCCGCTGCACCGCGCGCTTGTGTAGTTAGTTTGGCCTTTTCGATCGCGGCCCTTGGCGCCGCAGTGCGGCCGGGGGCGCCGGGGGCGTCCTTTAGGGGCGTCGCCGCGTCGCCCTCCCGGGGCCCCTCTGGCCCCTCTGGTCCGCCCCCTCTGGTCCGCCCCCTCTGGTCCGCCCCCTCTGGCCCGCCCCCTCTGGCCCGCCCCCTCTGGCCCCGCGCCTCGCCCGATGCCTCGGTTTTCGACGCGCCGGGCCGGCCCTGCTCGGCCGGGGAAGTACTAGGATAGGAAGTACCTGCCCGCCGTTGGCCAACCTACACCGAACAGCAGCCGTGTTTTTGGCGATGCTGGGGGGCGTCGCGTCGGCGTCGCGCTGTCAGGTGCCGCGGTGGCAGATCCGACGGAAGCGCGCGGCGTGGCGCACAGTGGGCCAGAAGACCGTTGAGGCGGCCAAAATTATTGACGCGTTTTGAGCGCGAGTCGCTTAATGGGACTCGAATGGAACGTGCCAGCACACCAATGGATTCCTCGTTTGGAGAGCAATCCATTGGTGGGGTCACACGCTCGATTCGAGTCCCATTTAGCGACTCTGGAGCACGCGTCAAGGCCGCCTGAACGGTCTTCTGACCCACTGTGTGGCGTGGCGCTGGTGAATCAGGCACTTGTACAGTGGCGGTGCATGGCGCGGTCTGCTGTGTATTCTGATTCAGAGAGTCGTTTTCGTCGCTCTGTCTCTCTCGCACCTGTGCAGTACGCCCCGTGAATGCGAGAGAGGCGACTCTCGGATTCGGTCTGCTTGGGTAGTCCAAGTTGCCGGGCCGCGACCCCGCGCGTTGTCGCGTCACCGACAGCTGGCTGTGTCTGACCGACTGACTCACTCATGACGTAACGCTTGGAGGCGCGCCCGCGCTGATTGGCTGCGTGCGTGCCGTGGCCCTGCCGTGGACGTCTGGTGGACGTGCCGTGGACGTCTGGTGGACGTGCCGTGGCCCTGTCGTGGACGTCTGGTGGACGTGCCGTGGACGTCTGGTGGACGTGCCGTGGACGTCTGGTGGACGTGCCGTGGACGTCTGGTGGACGTGCCGTGGACGTCTGGTGGACGTGCCGTGGCCGTGCCGTGGCCGTGCCGTGGACGTGCCGTGGCCGTGCCGTGGACGTCTGGTGGACGTCTGGTGGACGTGCCGTGGACGTGCCGTGGACGTGCCGTGGCCGTGCCGTGACCCTTCCGCTTTCCTTTGCAGTGCACCCCCACCGTGTACCCGGCCGACCCCTTCGACGCGCAGGCGGACGCGCAGACGCTCCGGGACGCAATGAAGGGCTTCGGCACGGACGAGAAGGCCATCACCGACGTGCTGGGCCGCCGCTCCATCGTCCAGCGGCTGGAGATCGCGGAGGCCTTCAAGACCATGTTCGGCAAGGTAAGGCGTCTCTCTGTTTGTGGGCCCGCCGTTGTTAGGTTACAATTCAGACTGATTCCGAGCACTGCTCTCGTTGCTCTGTCTCTCGCTTCCTTACGGGACGCCCCATGAGAGCGGCAGAGGGCGCGATGAAACGATCGCTCGGAGTGGCTCGGCTGTTGTGCGCGCTATGCTCCGCAGCAGTGGCGCCGGCCCCGGCCCGGCCCCCTCCCCCCCGGGGGAAGGGAAGTTCTCGTCGGCGACCTGTTGCTTTCTCGGCGTGCATGGGGGCGGGCGGCGTGTGGCCGCGTGGGATGCGTCCGGGACTGCCTAGCCTAGCTCGTCCCACGCGGTCCCGGACGGGCGCACAGTGGGCCAGAAGACTGGCGCAAGCGGCCGCAACTCGCTTGACGCGTTTTGAGCCCCAGAGTCGCTAAACGGGACGAGAATCGCGTGTGACCCCATCAATGGATTCCCCGTTCGGAGAGCAATCCGTCGGTGGGGTCACATGCGTTCGGTTCAAGGCCTGTTAAGCGACTCTGGAGCTCTAAACGCATCTGTAGTTTTGTCCGCCTGCGCCGGTCTTCTAGCCCACGGCGGGGGGCGGGCCCAAGCCGCCTGGCCTATAAATTGGCTGGGCGTTGCGATGGGGGTCCGATGAGACCCTGGAGCAGCCGTTGCGGCTGGCCAAGGCACTTAAGGACGGCCCCCTAACGGCGCGACCGGATCCTGCCGGCGCCTGGTGGGAATGCGAAGGGCGCGGTGACTGTGCGCGAGGTTGAAGGCTTGTTGCGTCTAGGACCTGATCAAGGAGCTTAAGAGTGAGGTGAGCGGCAACTACGAGAAGGTCCTGGTGGCGCTGCTGACGCCGCTGCCCAACTTCTACGCCCAGGAGCTTCACCACGCCATCTCCGGCCTCGGCACGGACGAGCAGGCCCTGGTGGAGGTGTTGACCACCCTGAGCAACTACGGCGTCAGGACGGTGGCGCAGGTCTACGAGAACAGTAAGTGCCGCCCGCGTCTTGCCGGCGCCCAGGGCCGCGCCCGGCCAAGCAGCATGCGAACAGCGCAGACGGACTGGCCGGCCGCGACCCGGGGCCAGCGGGGCCGCGGGCTTCCGCCTCCCTGACGTGTTACTGATGCGTGTGCGTGCGTGTGTGCGTGTTTTGGCCCTTTAGGACCTGGTCTCGGAGCTGAAATCTGAGCTCGGCGGCATATTGGAGGACGTGATAGTGGCCCTGATGACCTCCCTCCCCGAGTACTATGCCAAGGAGCTGCACCGCGCCATTGCCGGCCTCGGCACTGACGAGCAGGCTCTGGTCGAGGTGCTCTGCACCCTGAGCAACTACGGCATCAGTACCGTGGCCGCCACTTATGAGAAGCGTGAGTGCCCGGTGACCAGTCGTCACTCGGCTCTAGCTTATTTTCTAGAAGCACTTCTAGCTGGTTCCGGTTCTCTCGAGGGGTCTTCCAAAAATGACTTGTCTGTTCATGTGCTGGTATAATTCTGCATGGCGTTTCAAAATTCGTGTGCCTGGCCGTTTTGAACTATGTATGCGGGCCTCACACATTTTGGAACGCCGCCACCCGCCTCCGCTTGATCGAAATAAACGTCGTGGTTTTGGCGCCTTTTTGTAATCCGCGCTGTTAATGGAATTCCCTCCTAACGGTCTTTAACCCCGCGTCAACTGAAGCGCGCGGCACTTTTTTTTCTCGGAGAACGGTCGATTCTGCGGAGTTGCGCCGACGGAGCACTTTTATCGTACTGTAGTGTAGTTTGTGTGCGGCCGCTGCTGCTGATTCGGCCGCACTGCATGTGCGTAGTGGCACCACTGCAAATACTGCCCGCACTGCGTCGAAGAAATGAAACTGCCTGCCAATCAAAGTCAAACTGTTCCTCTAATATGCCGCTCCTTTGCATGCCAATCAGATCGGCCAGCTGAACTCTTCCTAATCCTGACTTTGCCCTGACTCCGCTTCGCCTCTTCCTCCTTCCCTAACCCGTGTGAATGGCCCGGCGGTGTTGACGTGGACCTGTGCTGACGCCGCCCCTCTGTTGCAGTGTACGAGCGGCCCCTGGAGAAGGACCTGAAGGGCGACACCTCGGGGCACTTCAAGCGGCTGCTGGTCTCGCTGTGCACCGTAAGTGGGCTGCGAGTAGGGCGAGGAGGCCGGCGGCAGTGAGCCGCGTAACGACTGGTCTTTGAGTGTCGCGTTTGCTCCGGTTTGCAGGCCAACCGGGACGAGAACGTCGAGATCGACCATGCTGCAGCCCAGGCAGATGCCGAGGCTCTGCTCAACGCTGGTGAGTGTCGCGGGTTCGAATCCGCCCCCTTTCTTTATTTTTTTTTGCCAAGGGCAAAGTTTTTATTTGCGTCTTTGTGCCGCGCAGGTGAGAACCAGTGGGGCACGGACGAGTCCACGTTCAACATGATCCTGGCGACGCGTAGCTACGCCCACCTGCGCCAGGTGTTCAAGGAGTACGAGAGGCTGGCCGACCACGACATCGAGAAGGCCATCAAGCGCGAGTTCGCCGGCAGCATGGAGGACGGCTTCCTGTCCATTGGTGAGGCTCGCGTCCGCTGCTACTGCAGCAGGGCTCATTGAGAGTGGCACTTTCGGCCCGCTGTCTCTCTCGCACTCATGCCGAGGTGCGCGACAGAGACAGCGACGGAAGCGGCGGTCGGAGCGCGAAGTCCACTGATTTGCTCGTTCGCTTGCAGTCAAGTGCGTCAAGGACAAGACCGCCTACTTCGCGGAGCGCCTGCACGACGCCATGGCCGGCGCCGGCACCAACGACAGCACCCTCATCCGCATCATCGTGGCGCGGTCCGAGATCGACCTGGGCGACGTCAAGGAGGCCTACTACCGCCTGTACGAGAAGACCCTCGAGGACCGCATTGAGGTGGGCTTGCATTGCGGGGACGCAACTCTTAGTTCGTTTGTTTCTCACCACTGTGCTGATGCTAACTTGCCCTGTTTGTTGCAGTCCGACTGCTCTGGCGACTACAAGAAGCTGCTCATCACCCTGGTCGCGTAAAGGGATGCACTTCCCTCGGGTGACGGCTGGACATCGGGACGAAGCTTTGAGTTCGTGGTTTAGGCCCTCAGTGGAACCAGGCTCTCTTGATGGTCCAATATGATCTGTTTCTTGTAATTGCATAGGTTTTATGTACCTGTGACAAGACTTCATTCCATTTTAATTTTTTTTTTGTGCACTGGGGAAATTTGTAATTTTTTATTCGTGATGTTTGGGTTGAATTTTATTGCTTAATCACTTTCGCAATCAACATATTTGAACTAGACCACCTCGAACTACTTTCACTACGTGTTTTTAAATGGGAAGATGTATGTCTTCATGCATCTTCCTGCACCGCAACTGTTAAGAATGGAATGTGTTTTAAATAAAATTTTGTTATTGTACCCTAAATGTTAATTTATTACATTAGTTTTTTTAAAAAGTGCTTTGAATAAACTTATTTTTAGACGCCGAAATTTATCTTTTTTTTTGCCCTACTCTACCGGTTTTCTGTCTGCCTCTTTTCTGGCGGCGCAGTGTCCGTCCCATCATACAAATTTTATGCACTAAACATATGAAACGTATAGTAGATTGGTTCCACTCTTTCAGACTTAAAGCATTCACGTTTCGAGGGAAACGCTGACCAAGTCTCTGAGCGTTGACCAACGGAGTTCGAACTTCCCGCATTGCTTCCCGCCAACGCTGGGTTTGTTTTGTTTCTCATATCAGACAACCGTATGAAAAATTGCTCGCGCGGTGAAAACGTGTTCGACGGTATCATCAACATAACCTGTCGCGTGTTGTCTCCACTTGTTTTGTGCTGAATTCTGCTCTTGACATTCACAAGCAGTAGTACAGGCAGTAACATCTTTTTGACACTGTCATGGCGAAAATCGGCGATGTTGTAAGTTCGGCCAACTTTCTGGTTTTATGACGACCTTTTCTCGCCCTTTGGACGTAGACTGACATTTGATTGTGCTGCAGGCCTTACCTGGTTTTGCCTCACATTATTTGTTGACCCTCCTCTCATTTTGTTCGATTCCTGCAATGCTTTGGTTTCATTACGAGAAATTGTTGGATAGAAGGAACCAATTTAATAGTTGTCAGGCTGCTTGTGCTCGCTCATGTTCTTAGTAAAATGTGGTTCGGTGACTGAGCGCTGCATTGCTTATACCAATATTCTTCATCGTTTGTTGTTACAGGGTGCTGATGGGTTGATGCGAGGAGCCAGTGTCCTGTCAAGACCGGCTGATGAATTCGGCAATGATGTAAGTACTCAGTACTTACGGCACAATAATTTTGGCTTGTTGTCATATCTCTTTCTTTATGTTTTGATTTTCTCTTGTCTTCTGTAGGAAACAGTGGAAGCGATGTGGGCCATGAAAGCATTCAAACATGCCGAAGTCTATTTCAATGTGAGAATTCTCTTTTAGCTCTCCTGTTGTGTTTTGACTTCCAAGCAACATAATTGAATTTGTGCCTCTCTGATTTTCAGCTGTTGTCTTCTGTCGACCCAAAATTGTTGAAGCTTACCCCCCAGGATGACAAAATTTACAAAGAATTCAGGAATAAATTTCCTGATTTGAAAGTAGATGTCATTATTGAAGATGAAATTAAGAGTCCAGCAGGCAAAGAGGTATTACATCATATTACAACTAAAGTTCATAGATTCCAATATGTTTTCTGACGCGATTCAGCATGGAAGTAAATCAACAATTTGTTGCAGCTGTGGCGTCCATTTTGTGAGCAGTTCAAGGATGAGGTTGAAGACTACAGTTTTGGCACTCTCCTGCGACTCAATTGCAAAGATGAGTTTTCTCAAGACAACACGACACTGGTTCCCAGAATCCAATTCTATGCCATTGAAATTGCAAGAAACCGTGAGGGCTTAAATGATGCACTTCGAGAGAAGTCGAGGAAAAAGGATTAGATTAGACCTGCAACAATTGTCACAACCCTTTCCAAATCAGAAATATTTATTAAGCATAACTTGACTTTTATTTCCTGTTTTAAAATGAAAAGACCTATTATTTTTGTATTACTGGGATGATTAAATACATCAAATCATCAAGATATACATCTTTTTGCATGGCATTGTATAAATCGCCCATTTTCGTCCTTTCCTTCGAACACATGCGGGGTTGCAGCTACCCTCTGGCTTAACAGTGCGCCGGCTCTAGCTCTCTAGGGACGCCTAGAGACCCTCACGCCCCTTTCGTCGCTGCACGTTAATTTCTCATACCCGGCGTGTCATGCGACGTAGCCTCGCTGCCCGTTAGCGGTGTGCGAATGCGGAATGCGCCGTTTTCCCAACCCTTTCGTTCAATTCGTCTGCTAGCGTTTGCCGTTTGCTCTGCTGGCCGTCCGCTGGGGTTACTCGAAACACGATCTCGGTGTCGGCTGGGGCGTGGGTGCTATTTTTATCATGTGAATCTGTGGAGTATTTTTAGACGGGGACGGTCTAATTTTAAAACAAATTTGGAACTGGTAGTCGGAACGATGGAGTAATATGGCCGACTTGGCGGATAAAATCGACGACTTGATATGTAGTTTTGAAGGTGGTGGTGATACAACAATGGATACAGTGGCGATGCTGATGTTTGGGTGGATGGTGTTCGGTCTGTTTGTGCTGGGGATCGGAAAATTCATTTACGCAAAGTATATTCGCGGCAGCAATTGGAAAGGAAGCAACGCCGTGCCGCCCGTAACCACAACGGCCAGTGTCATTGATGACCAGTCGGTTAAAAGCACAACTGTCAAGGAGCTGAGAAGTGCTGTCTCTTCTGGTGGAGCTTATGTTCCCCCAACTCCCCCTGTACGCAAAAGAATCGGTTCGACGAAACGGGGGTCATCTGTTGGACCCGTCAAGAATGCTTCCAAGGTATCCCCTGTATCATTGCCTCCCCCAGCCACTGGTCCAGACCCAGAAGCTGTGCATTGGGTCAACCAGGTCTTTGCGTGGTTGCATTTGGACCCTGTATCGCTCAATGAGCTGCTTGGTGTTTGGGTGCAGTCCCTGAATGAGTCGACAAGGAAATCCGTCGCTGAGGTGAGTTCAGATGTTGTGATCTTGTCAAGGCCTTGGTGGATTGTCGCAACATACGTTTTGTGTTCAAATCAGGCAGAATAGAAACATCAGTTTGCTCCTCTTTAAAGTTTGTTTTTACCAAATTTAATACTGCTCATTTATAAAAATAACTGTGTTTTTGTTGAAATTTAACATAGGTGTCATTTTGTTGTGGTATCATGTAATTTCAAAATCTTCACAAGCAATGTCTGTCAATCACTCTTTCTCCTTCTAAAACTAACATGACAATTTTGTATGGGTGGGTGGTTTCTTGTTTTTTGCGTATGCGAAGTTGACCTCTGATCGTAATGACATGTTTTTGATCTACAGGCTGGAGTAGGAGTGGAATTTGTTCGGATTCTGCCAGAGACACATGCTCCAACTCTCACCAACATTTTTGCCGAGTGTGACTCTAGAGATGATATCGTAAGTAAATCCCCAGAAAATGTGCTCTATGATACCCCAAATTTTCCACACTTTGTGACAATAGTCAGTGTGTCCAAGGGAAACAACCAAAATCAAACATGGAAACAAAACCTAAACCAGAAGTAGTTTGACTGTAATTTTTAAAACATTAAAAAATAAAATGAAATTGTGGGACTTTTTTAAAATTTGGAAGGTACTCCAACTTCTCCGAGACACCACTTGAAAGTTCCCAAGTGAAGGTTGTTCTCTGGTTCCTGGGAAAATTTCCCACACTAACAATGAGTGGACTTTGGTCCCCACTTTGAACTCATTAGAGGACCCACTCTGTTTGAGATTCTCTCTGTGTAGTTGTCCAATAGATACAGAGGGCATTTTCAGACACACTAATCCTTTGTCAATTGAGATATTATATATACAAGGTCAGAGGCGGTATTTGTAATGGGCTTGCAGGTCATGAGGCTATCGTAGTACAGTCATTTTCTACTGATGCTCTGAACTCAAGGTCATCAAATCAAATATCTTGGTGAACTTTGACAGACATGCTGTAAAGGTGTACAACACTTTACAACTATGAATATTGGATTTCTTGATATTCTAATTTCTTCTTTTATTACCTTCTTTTTTTCCCCATAGACCATCACCTGCGATTGTGATGCTACTCCTGCATTACAACTTAAAGCTTTTCGTCAGAAGGGAGAGAAGGTGGAAGTATCCCATTATCGAGTGAATGTGAACAGATTCCGAGCACGATTGAACATCGTTTGTGTCACAGAGAAACTTCTTGCTGATGTCAAATGCGATGGATGGCCAGAAGTAAGACAGTGATAATGTTTTTACCATGTATTCCTTTAATACATTGTCTGTTAAACCACCTTTTTTTTTCATTCTCTTTTTAGATCAAAGTGTCTCTTGCCCCTGTCGGCAGCATAAAAAATAATTTGGATGAACAACAGCTTCAAGACGTAATAATTGACATCATTGCCACAGCTTTGAGAATGTCAAATGTTCATCTGAACCTGGGTCTGTATCCAGACTTCCCGAGGTTTGGTCGCCATCAGGTTCATCAGCCTGGCCTTACTCTTCCAGTGCATTATGATAGTATGGTAAGTATGGTAAGATGTTGTAATCTTTTAATCACTGTTTTTTGTTTTTTTATTAACATATGTTCTGACTTTGTTTAGTTGACAGCACCTTACTCTGGCCCTGTTGCTGGTGGTAGAGCACCTGGGGGTCGCAGACTACTTGTCAAAGTTATCAAAGCTGTAGGTCTAGGTGCCAGGCAAGGTATAAAAGTAAATGGTGGGCTCTAAATAATTCATGAACCTAACTTGAGTTGCTCATTGAACTTTTCTTTTCAAGCAGGATGCAAGGAGCCTTATTGTGTGGTTGAAATGGATGAACCAGCTCAAAAGTACCAAACCTCAGTGAAGAAAGATACTGACAGCCCAGTGTGGGATGAACACTTCCTCTTGTAAGACTAATGCACTTTCTCAAATAACGATGTTACTTTGTTGTTGCGGATTTGATTACAATAGCGGTTGTTTCCCATTCCAGTGACGTCTCTCCCAATACTGCAGAACTGCTCTTTGAAGTCTATGATAGAGGTGGGCTCCCTCAGAACTCAGCGTCACGCACAGGCACCTTCATGGGGCTTGGCATTGTTGGCGTGGAGGAGCTCCTCATCAATCCCAGTCAGCGACAAGTGATATCATTACAATCACGGCCTTATGAAGGTGACCCAGTTTCAGGAACACTTACCGCCGAGGTAAGGCACCCATCATTTTTTCCCATTCTGTTCAAAGTTCTGAATCCTGTGTGATCGTCCTATTTCCCCTCGGCTCTTCTCTAGTTCCTGTTCATTGAGGGAGCTGACATTCCTGCATTTGGAGGCACTCCATACAAACTCAAAGAAACTCTTAAGTCCACTTCACCATCTGGAGCTGTTATCACAACCACTAAAACTGTGTTTGCTAATGCTGGAGGTAAGATTATTTCATAAAGTTATGAAACATGCAATTTTATATTCCTAAATGTTTTCTTTCAAATGTTTAAAATAAATTTCTGTGCATTTGTTCCAGAGCATCAATTGTCTAATGGTGGTGAACGTGTAACTGAATCAGCATTGAAAGAGTTGGAGCTCAGGAACAGCCGAGGACAACCTACGCAGACAGACAAAAGCACCCTGATTATCCACAGTGTTCAGCGGGTAATAATACCTTGAAAGTGTGCTAATGTTGGGTTTCTACTACTCTTCAATAGTTTCTAATTTCTCTATCTCTTTGTTTCTTTTCTCTTTGTAGCAAGGACCTCGTCAGCTTGTCAAGGTAGTTAAAAATTACTTTTTATTTTTTGGTAATATCCGATTATTTCAGAGTATGCATGTAGTAAATTAATGTGTGACTAACATTTGACGAAAAAGCCAAAAGTGAAATGAGAGACTGCTCTTGGATCTACAGATCCCTCTCAATTAGAGACTTGTTATGAATGACGGTGCCTGTTACCATGGTGTCACCAATTAGAGTCACACCACTCATTGGTGCGTGGTTCTGGCGCCCTGTGTGAGAACATCCAGCAAAAAAAGTAGTTTTAAAATTTTAACTTAAAGATATTATAGCCACAGAAATAACTAATTTAGAAATTTCCTTCTGTAATTGCATTCTTGACTTGTTGGTCTCAAAATTGTTACCTGTTGTTTGAGTGACCTGTATCTTGCTAGATTTAAAAATTAATATTGTTATCCCTTTTCCATTAAGTCCTTCTCCCTAATTCGGGGTATTTGGAAGTAGGCTTTTAATTACCTTGGCTTTGTATTTCACTTCAATCCAAGTTCAAAGCAGTAATCTTGCGCCTTAAAAGTTTTGTGTACATTTTATGAGACATTTCGAGTGTCTTGGTTTGCAGTTTGATGAAACAGCTATGTTGTGCCAGTGAGATTTAATTAACTTGCTACTTTCTTATGAGTGTGTCCTTGGCTTTTGATAAACAGGTAGAGCAAGGCAAAAATGGACGCTGGCATGAAGTGGATCAGGTACAGTTTACATTAATGTTTGTTCATTCAATGGATCATTGGGGCTTTTTATTTATGTATGATTTATGCTTTGACTGAAGGCTTGAGTATGGTAAAAGGCTGCTTGTAGATTCCTTAGTGACTTACATTCAACACTCTGCATCTTCTCTCTGCCATTTTTCATTTAAAAGAAGGTTCTTTTGTTGAAATTTTTCATATGGCTATTTTTTTCTTCCCCAGAAACCATCTTTACCTTTATTGAGAAGACATACTGCATGATGCTTGCGTCTTTTTCTCCCTTTATGCCAAAATAATTCAGCAAGTTCCATCCTTCTACTTCTTTTCTCACCTTTCCCTCTATTTTCGGTTTACAGTCTGGGTTTGGGCTGCAGTCTCCACAGCAAGTTGCTTTGCAGCAGCAACAGCAGCAGCAACAGCTTCAACTGCAGCAGCAGCAGCAGCTCAACTCTACTCAACGCGTTGGGCCTGACGGTGACCACTTAACTGCAGAAGGTAGGCCACCTTGCAAAGCCGAGCTTTGGCTTTGCTCACAAAGCACGCCAGCCAGAGAAAAAAAAACCTCCTCAATCACCTTTTGCGTTCATGTTCATCATCGTAGTTATCTTGACCATCCATATATATGAGTACCCACTGCTAAAATAGATCCAACTGTTGACTATGTTTACACCTCACCTTTACTGCTATGCTTGTCAGAACGTGGTCGCAGTCGTAGAAAAAAGAGAGATTTTTTTGGCACCATCAAGAGGCGGTTAAATCGCTCTAAAGTTCGATCAAAATCAGTTGACCCTGGAGATCATGAAAACCGCGATCAATCTCCTAGTGCTCTAAGTCGATCAATATCAGCTGATCGAGCGCATGATGGGTCTCAACATTCATCAGGTATGTCGTAGTGTGCGTGTGTGTGTCCTAGTGCCTTTTGCTATTCATCCTCGTCCAACATATTTTTTGTTTAAAGAGACCAATGCTAGATGAAGGCAAAATGTGAAGCTTCTCACGCTCCTTTAGGATGTATCGTTCACTTTTCACTGTTCTCATTTTCCATGTATTTAGTACTAAGCATCATGTCTGGGCTTCAACCAGTGTAGTAAATCCTTAATCAAACTGAATCCTTTCTTATTATGATTTGAGTTCTTTCTAGTCCAGTGGTTGATTTAAACTTAAGTTTATAAAATGTGCTGCTGTATTTTTCACAACAAACTTCTGCAATATCATTATTTTTAATTTTTTTATGAGGCTGTTTTGCTTAGTTATATCTCTATTAAATTTGCATGTTGTTGGATACTTTTAGTTGATAATGAGACCTGTGCTCGCCTGTGCTAGAAGGATTTATCTTTGATTGTAGTGTGCAGCTACTGTGTGTATTGTTTTAATACAATTATTTGCTAGATTTGGAGTACCATATCACATGACCTCATGGGTTACTCCTTTTCATTAGAGCCAATATCTTCTTGTTTAATCTTCTTAGCTGTGACTTTCAGGTTACTTGACTGTCCCTGGCCTTCGTGCTGATTCAACCCGTTCAAGTTTGAGTGAAGCTTCTGGTATAAGTGGTGCATCTACTCGTACATACATCAATGAAGCTTCAAATCTTGTTTTGGAGACTCTTGAAAATGGCATCCACAAGTTAGTGTCAATCATTACGGAAATGCGTGATCTACTCTGCTCATGGTTCATTACTAATTTTCCTTTTGATTTTAGGTACTACTTGGTTCCACTGTCCCTAGCTCAGAAAACCAAGTGGAAGAAGAAGGGGACAAAGCTTCACATCTTCAATGACCACACTTTTATTGCCAAACATCTTACAGGGTTAGAATTCTGCTAGAAAAATTAAATTTTTCACATTGGTACCCAATGTTGCTCATTTCATTGTTTGTATGCTTGGTTACAGAGGAACTGTTTGTCAGATCTGTGCCAAGACTGTGGCACGCCGCATTGGTAAACAAGGTTATGAATGCAGAGACTGTCTACTCAAGTGCCACAAGCAATGCCATGTCAAAGTAGATACGACATGCCCCAACTCAAACATCCAAAACATTGAACTGTAAGTAAATCTTCGAACCCCAATTATCGTCTTTTATCCTAGCATAAGGGCAATCATCTTATGCTCATTTCATTCTTTGTCTTGCTGTTATCTTTCTAAATTTTCCTCCACGCTGCCTGGACTATTTGAAATGCAGTCAGAGGTATCCAATCCTAAGGTGTCTAGTGTTTGCAGTCAAGCAAGCTGCAATTTTATTCTCTCTTATTATATTAAACATGGACATTTCATGATCCATTATATTTTTTTTTGCATTTTCCAGCCACTCTTAAAGTGCAGTTGTATGCAAAACTTCCAACATTTAATATCATGAAATGTCTTGCATTTTGTTAATTAATTTTATATTACCTTAGCGTATTTTTGTGATTATGACATTTACTGTATGAATTGGTCGTAATGGATGGTTTTTATTTCCTCCATGCTGGTCGCTCCTCCCTGTTCTGAGTGAATAACCGTGGGTAAGCAGTACAAAATTCGTGTAGATTAACATGCATTGTGTGAAGCTGATTGTGATTTGTGAATTGTAGAAACCAGCTCACATCTGTCTGAAGTGTCCTGTGCTTGCTTTAGAATTCAACATTTTAACATCCAAGTTCAAGAATGTCAATTTATATGTTCCGATAAAAAGTCTCCTCTCTCTTTCTCCCCCCCCCCCACCCCCTTTTCTCTCTTCCCCACCTCCCTTTTTTCTTGAAAACTAACCCATAATTCCATTTCGACTTACTCAACAAACTACGCAACTAGACTTCTGGATACGTGTGCAACACCCTGTTATGTTTTTATTCTTTTTTTTTCAGAGTTCTACTGTGGCTTTGCTTTAGTTATTTTCTGTTGTCATTGTTGTGTCTTTTCCTAGTATCAAATTCATGTTGCAATTTTAGTTTTCTGATAATCAGTTTCTCCTCTCTGATTTCAGCTGCCACATGTCGGTGCAGAGTCCTCAACTGATTCGTCAAGTTCTAACAAGACAAAGCAGCAGAATGCTTAAGAAGAATAATTAACTCATCATCATCGTCATCAAAATAACATTTCTCAGTTTATGTGCCTCGTAATTTGTTTCTCTGTGATTTTATTGCTGACTTTCTTTACGAACGTTTCCTAATTATTTGAACTGATTCTCCTTATTGCTGCTGCTCATTTTTGACATTCATTCATTTTATTTTTAGTTGATGAAGACGCTTAGGAAAGTTTAAAAGTGTAGGGTCTCTTTGACTGGAGGAATACTGGCAACAATGATCGCTCTATTGAGTTAATTTTAAAGGAAGCAGGATAGAAGCCTACTATAATTTGTAAGTTAAAAGGACAAAAGTGTCCGTTAGTCCCATTTTTCTTTTCATCATTCTTGAAACAAATGTTTCTTTTAAAATGATCTGATATTGAGAGGTTCCCACTATCTCTCAGTTTGCAGCTCTTTGCTGTCTAAAATACCTACAATAATGACATTTCCACATGACATGACCATGTTTTCTCTTTACAAAGCACAAGAAAAAGGTGCCATTTTAAAAAGATTAAGATGCTCTTAGCTTTGATTAGTTGCTCTGCTCACTGTTTTGTACTTAGACCTTTCTCCTAACATTGAAGATTTTTATAATTAAGCCTTGACATTGTGATTTATCTGAGACTGAAATGCCAGATAAACTGTTTAATTCCAAAAAACATACGAACTTAATGGCAAACTGATTAAGGAAGCATTTTTCCTCTTAGAACGCCTTGCTTCAGGGCCTTGGTTAAGCCAAATTTTTATCTTAATAATGTTATTTAACCTCGTTTGTGAGTAAACTGACTACTTGGAACATCTTTTAAAGCATAGCAAATGTTTTCAGACATGTGGCTTTTCTCAGTTTGGCCAGTTTGGTACCCTCATATTTTAGAGCAGTCTGATTTTCATGTACTTAATCTGTAAAGTGCTCTGTACTTAAATAAGGCAACTTAATGAATAGCAATGTTTCAATTGTCTCATGTTAGGATTTGTTGCTTCATCCTAACTCATACTTACAAGGATATTCATTGTTTCTCAGTTTCGTATTTTGTTTTAAAAGAAATGGTGCACACCATGACGAGGAACAAAATATGACGTTGGTTGTGCTGGGACTTCATCACAGTGCCACTATAAACATTACGGGAGCGCGTCAAAGCCCTGTTTGTTCTTCAATTGATTACTTAATAGTACATGGTACAATGTATGTTATTAATGTTTCTGTTATTTTTTGTTAACTTCATGTTTTGTTGTGCATCAGTAATGCTCTTATTTATTTGTTAACTGCCTCAATGTTTTGAAAGATATGTGCCTTTTTCTCATTTCATTTTATTTTTTCAATTTTACTATTGTAGTACTTGCTAGCTGATAGCTACCATGACATGAATATTCATAATTCTTCAAAATCTTTGAATGCAAAGGTGTTGCATTTTATCTTGCTGTCTTTCAAGGCATCAGTTACCTCATTCTTTTATTTTACGAAGGGTAATAGTTATTTTATCCCATTGCTTGTTCTGTGAAGTCCCTTCATCGTTTCTTCCCACATGACATAGAAAGAAGCATAGAAGGGGTAGAGTCATTGCAATGTCAATGGTACAATAAAATAATGGTGTTTGTTTGGGGGTTAGTTCCCCTCTTGTAAAATGCTAAATTTCTATTAGCAATAGACAATCTCTTCAACGTGAAAAATGTATTTTAAAAAAAAAAAAAGAGTGTTTCAACTATTGGTTATTTGTTAACATTTCTCTTTACTATAAAATTGGTAATAATGTTTAAGTGCGGTGTGGTGTTTTTTTTTTCCAGTTTATCAATTGTTATGTGATGTTCCATGTGTTAAGAACGTTTGAGTGAAAGAAATTCAAATGCACTTGTTCATAATTAAGTAACAAGGTTGATATTGTAGAAGAAACGTCAGTTTCATGTATCCCTTCATGTGATAAACATAAGTACCTCTGAAGAATACCACATCAGCATCAAATTCTCTTGTGATGCTCCTAGTTTCAATGAACTTATGTATCATGCATGTACCACTCGATTTTCTTGCTCTTGATTTTGCACTATTATCTACAGGAGGGTGTTCACCTAATGATTTGTACATTCTCTTCTGTTTTGTTGATTACTGTTCTTGTGTTGGGCCAAATAGTTAGTTAATGAAATGCATTAGTTGTTACATTTGTTTAATTTGATGTTTGTCTATTAAAATGTTATTGAAATATGTTTTAAGGGAATGCATGTAGGGATAAGATTATAATATTGGATTTGGTGAATTAATGACTCCAGATTGTGTAAGAATGATTTGGCCCCATCACATTGCTGCTTATGGCCCTGCCTCATGCATTTTTCATGTAATATGCTGTTGTATCGATGTTGCCAATGTCCTGATATCTGTGAACGAGTTTCAGTCACAAATATATTATTGATGTGTGCTACTCCGTGTATTGTGTTTTGTATTGCTGGCATTGCTTGTTCCCCTCAACTTCTAACATCTAGGCGAGATATTTAATTTATTGTTGGAAGTAGACCTGTGCGATAAACAGAACTATTGAAGGAAATATTATCCATGTGCATATGTAAATTTGGGCTTTCCCTCTCACTTACTTGGGAGCTGTGTCTCTTTCATTGTTCATTTGCTTTTGTGGTGCTTTATGTTCAAACTAAATACTAGTCAGAACTATGTGGAGTATGTAAATATAAGGATGGTAATGGTTTGTGTCAACACCAGCTTTTCTTTCAGTTATGAAATATATTCATGAACCATTTATTTCTTCTCTTTTTTCCTTCAGTAATCTTCCTTCCACATAAATACAGTAAATCGATGTTGGCACAATTAATCCTGCAAAAATTCATGCTTTTATTTGAGCAAATACTGAAAATGTACAAAGTTTGACTTTGGTCACATTTCTCTCTAGTGGCTTAAATCTATAACTACAATATCACATAGTACAGCAAAGCTAGACAACGTGAAAACTCTTTGCAGGCAACTCACGGCCCGTGGTGCCGCCAGTTCAGTGAACCACCCAAAGCGGCCCGAGCAAAAAGCTTTCAAAAGTCGAGCTGCGTGAAAATATCCTCGGGGTCAGGCGTCCCGCGCCAATAATCGTCCCTAAATCCCACCGGCCGCTCGCCGCTCGCCAGCAGCCTGAACTTCTCCAACTCAGAGCTCAGCTCCGCGTCCTCTTCCAGTTCCGCCTCCAGTCTTGCGTCCCGTATCTCCTTCAGGATGGTCACCTGCAAGGCACGGGGAATGACGTCATGGCATTACGGTGGTGGCGGCGCGCTTGGCCCACTGTGCGACTGATGCTCACCTCCTCGTCCACCAGGTCCGCCCCCACGGCGCTGAGCCGTACCCTGGGCCCCACGTCGGGCACCACTCCCGGCACCATCCCCGCCAACACCCCGGGCAACATGCCCAACGCCGGCCTTTTCCTCCTGTCCGCGTGTCCGCAGAGGGTGCGCGTCCTGGCGGCGGGCCTGGGGGCCTCGGGGGCGGCGGGGGCGGCGGGGGCAGCGGGGGCCGTGTCGGCAGACGAGCAGCTGTACGACGCCCACGTGTCCGAGTCCGCGCACGACGCGAACAGCTGGTTGACGGCCTCTTGTGCCTCGGACAGCCTCGGGGAGGGTGGCCGCGGCGGCACACTGGTCCTGACCGGCGCGCGGCCGTGGCCGGGGCCGTGGCCGGGGACGTGGCCGGGGACGTGGCCGGGGACGTGGCCGGGGCCGTGGCCGGGGACGTGGCCGGGGACGTGGCCGGGGACGTGGCCGGGGACGTGGCCGGGGACGTGGCCGGGGCCGTGGCCGGGGACGTGGCCGGGGACGTGGCCGGGGACGTGGCCGGGGACGTGGCCTGGGCCTCGGGGCGGCAGCTGGTGGAACGGCAGTGGCGGCCGGGAGTGCGGGTTGGAGTTGCTGGCGGCCGCCAACGTGGCCGACGCCGTCCACGACGGCGCCGGTTCGGGCGAGGGGAAGCCCTTGATGCCGTCCAGCTGGGGGTTGATCATGACGCTGGACGCCTGCAGGCCGAACCTGCCCAGCACCTGCGCCAAGGAACACACTCACACAGCGGTCTTGCGGACGACGACGGGGAGGCAGTCTCCAAGTGCTTGCCTGTGAGACGTAGAACTGCTTCTCGCCGTCGGCCAGGGTGTCCCAGGCGGCGGACACGGTGGCCTTCAGCTTGGTCTTGGAGGTGTCGGGGTACAGCCAGTGGTACAGGGTGCGCGTCCGCTTGCTGAACAGCGACTTGGCCGCCTTCACCACCTCGTCCTGCTTCTCGTCCGCCAGAGGCAGCTTAGGAGGACTGCAGTGCGGCTCGCGCGACCTGGGCGTCGCCGGCGCGTCCCCGCAGCCCTGCGCCTGCACGGACCGGAACGAATCACGACACGTAAATCACGTAAAACACGTCGCAGCCAACGCACCGGCGGCGGAGTGAGCTGGGTCTGGGCCTCGATGGAGGCGAGCGCGTCCTCGACGCTGTCGAACGTGATGCGCTCCGAGGCGCTGGCCTCGTCCTGGTGGCACGTCCGCACCTCCACCTCCACCACCTCGTCGTCCAGGTCCGCGGCCTCCACGGACTGCAGGTTGGGGCACAGGGCCGCCACGTGGCTGGCGCCGCGCTGCTGCTGCTGCTGCTGCGTCAAAGCCACAATCATTCCAGGGGGAGTTCACCCGCTGCTGGGGACTCCAGCCTTCCACCCACGCCACCTGATGCATGTCCTGCGACAGGTCCTGCTGCGCGCACGACCGCCGGATCTCGCTGGGGCTCTTGAACTGCACCCGGATCCCGGACTCGGACTGGCCCATGGCGGGGTGGCGCGAGGGCCGATGGCGCGGCGGGGGCGCAGACAGGTACTGCGACGCCGCGGCCGGCGAGGCGACCGCCATGGAGCGCAGGTCCACCTCCGGCCCGTACGGCAGGGTCCAGTTGTACAGGGGGTACTCGGGCGGCAGCGCGGCGTACGAGTCGTCCGGGAGCAGCGAGTCCTTGACGGGGGAGCCCAGTTAGGCAGCACTTTACAAACACTGAGCTTCATTAAAGGCTGGGATTTGCGATCATTTGTTCCAATTGACACTTGAAACGAACGCGCTGTTGTCGGGAAAGTGATTCCCTTCAGTGACAGGCCGGCCTAACCTGGATGGTGTACCGCTGGTACGTGGGGCACGCGGACAGCGCGGGCAGCACCATGTCCGGGGTCACCTCGGACGAGAAGGCGTCCCCCAAGGCCGGCGTCGGCGCGCTGCTGTCCGGGTACAGGTCCTCGCACACGTTGAAGAGGGCGGGGGCGGCCAGGGGCCAGGCGGCGCCGGGGGCGTGGCGGGCGGGGTGGTGCGGCGCGGACAGGTCCCAGGGCCCCGGGGGCCACGCGGCGTACGTGGTGCCGGTGGCCGGCGTCCGCGGCGTCCTGGCCATGCTGCGGGGGCCGTCGCCGTCCATCAGGATGAACTCGTCATCGCGGAGCTGGGCTGGCGGCTGGCGCGGAGTGGCGGACGGCGGTCCGTGCTCTTCCGGGTCGCCGCCCTCTACGAAAGTCGCGGTGGGCGGCACAGCTCGTGACAGTGGGGCCGCCCGGCGGAGAGTGCCCAGCCTGGTCCGCCGCGCTTCCCCGAGGGAGCGAGCAGCGAGCGCAGCGAGGCGTCGACGGACGGAGGGGATGAGCCTAACAATGCACCAGTGCACCTAGAGGCGCCCGCCCCCACGCGCTGCTGCCGTGCTGCCGTCTCCGCCACGCCCCTCGCCCCCTCGCCCAGACAAGCCTATCATGGCTTCTAAAATTTCCTTTGATATTATTGAGCCGCCTGTTACGTTTTCACTCAGCAGTGCCCCCCTCGTAGAGTTCCAGGGACACTCAAAACCTGAGCGCGCGTGCAAGCCGGTCAAGCCGTCGCCTGCATGGGGCGGGCCAGGGCGGGCCAGGGCGGGCCAGGAGGTGATGCGGAACGCGGTCGGACACTAACCTAGACAAATAGACGGAGAGGCAGTTCGGCCGAGGCGGCCCTCAGTCCGGCGAGGAGGTGGCCGAGGCGGCCTTGCAGGAAGGCATTAGTGCCCGAGCAGCTCGCAGAACCGGACCAGAGTGGACGTACCCCGCGCCGAGGGCCCCCTCGGTAGCGCGGGGTAGCGACACGGCGCCATGCCCGAGTGTCCGCAATCCGATTTAAATTTATTTTTTTCCAAATTCTTGCGAAAACATGACAAGTCATTTTTCGCGGAAGAGCGATTCCGGCCAGCTAACTAAATGAATGAATGGATGAATCACTGTGGACCAGGATGACGTGCAGCGAAGCACCTGGTGCTCGGGCGCACCAGGAGGGGCACGACGACGTCTTCAAGGACACCCTGGACCAGGCCGAGGACCGGGCCCTGGCCAGGGGGTCCTCTGGGTTGGCTGCCTCTCCGCGCATCACTGCTCATGTACGCCTCAGAGGATTCACGCCTCTCGAACAATCAAGGCGGCAAGCCGTGCCTACTGGCGGGGCGGGGCGGGGCGGGGCGCGGCGCGGCGCTTTGGCGGGGTCCCAGGTGCTCCTTTCAAGGTCCGGCAAGACGGCCGGCCGCCTTGTGACGGGAGCGAGCGAGACGGACGCTGGTGGGTTGGGGGGTCCCGTGGGTCCCGTGGGTCCCGTGGGTCCCGTGGGTCCTGGAGGAGGCAGAGCGAGAGAGACAGGTGTCTCTACGCCGCGCTGACTCGGGCTTTGCGCAGGCGGTACAGGTAGGTCGGCCGGTGCTTGTTGGGCCCTGGGCCGCGCGGGAGAGATCGGCCCCCTCCGCGGCCCCCTCCGCGGCCCGCCTCCCGGACCCGGCACGGAAAGACGCCGCGCCGCTCCGCGCTCCGCCTCCGTTCGCGTCCGGCGGGTTCGCGTCCGCGCTGCAGTCTGCATCCGACCGCCGCGCCGCGAGCAGCTTCAAGGTAGCCGTCGTGCCGCGGCACTGCCGCCCACCCCGTGTCCGCGACGCAGCGCGACGAGCAGCGCCACCTGTGCGCCCCGCGCCGCGCGTCCTGCGTCGCGTGCCGTCGTGCGAGGGCACGGCCTTCGCGTCGTCCGGCCCGGTCGCCACAGAACGGAGTAACGCGCCGAAAGTAAAAGTGCGGCGAACGCTCGCCAAAAGTCAGGCGCCCACAGAGAGAGAGAGAGAGCGGTGCAGTTTAAATTTTGGCGGCAGGGTCAGCTTGTCGCTGGAGGCTGGCGATCCGAGGGGCAGTGCCCGTGCCCGCCCGCCGCTAGCCGTGTTGTGATACAGTGATTCAAGTGGACGACAGCCCTGCGTTCGCAGCGGAGACAGTGAGCACCACATTGCCGGACTGCCGGCGCGGCGCGGCGGTCGCGCCTCGCCTAACGCCCCTCGCCTCTACAGTGACATGACGGCCGCATCCAAAATCACAAACTGTGTTTTCACAAAATTGGATTTTTTCCTCGTCGTTTATGGATACCCCGTCAAGTGTCACTTTTCCGAACGCTTTTGTCACGCCGGGCCCGCGTCATGCAAAGCAGTTGGCAGCCCGCCGGGCGGGCGGGGCGAGGCGGGGCGAGGCGGGGTGAGGCCGGCGTGGGCGTGGGCGTGGTGGAGGCGGCGGAGGCCGACCGCGGAGGTCCGATGCCGATGGCCGCGGTCCATATTGTGGAGGCCTTGGAGGCCACGTCCGCGTCGTTACGCCGCGCGGCGTTTCCGAACTGCCATCATTCGGCGTCGCTCTGCTTCGCTCGCACTGGTGGCACTTTCCGTCGGAGTGCGAGAGCGAGACAGAGCGACGCCGTCCGGAGTCAGTCCCCGGCGCCCACTCCCCTAACGACGCCCTAACGAGGCAGCGAGGCAGCGTCAACGCCGCGCCGCTCTTCCGAGAAGCAAAGTGAATAAGCAAACGCGCTCCGATTCTCGCGATGCGCTCGAAGCCGATCGCCGAGCCGCGGCAAAAACGAGAAAAAGCGACGTCGGCGGCGGCGGCGTGCGAGTGGCCGTAACTGAACGCGGCCCTCGCCGAGTCGCGTGGGTCCTGCGCCGGCCTGCGAGTGGCCGTAACTGAACGCGGCCCTCGCCAAGTTGCACGGGTCCTGCGCCGGCCCGCCGCACGTAGTAGAAAGCGCCGATGTTCGCTCCAGTTGCTTGTTGCGCTCGGGGACGTCGTGGAGGCGCGCCGAGCAGGCCGTCGACGACACGACCGGGGCGGAGTCCAGGGTCGGTTCAGGGTTCAGCGGCGTGCGCTTTAGAGCTTGGGGTGGTTGGTTCAGTTAGGCGGGTCGAGCTCGGGCACTTACCTCACTGCCGCGCGTTCCACGGGGGCAGAAGACTCCATCGGCGCGTGCGGAGGTGGACCTACCTGGGCGGCATGGGGGCGCCTCGAGATCGGAATCGGCAACAGGCCGACCCTTGGAGCGGCGTCGCGACGCCGTCGCGCGGCCCGGCAGCGGCAGCGTCCGACGCTGCGGAGGGAGGGGGAATATTGTTTCAAAGTGGAGCATGACTTGAATCGAAAACGAGTGGTTGTCATCGTCGGCCGCGTGCCTGCCGGTTCGCCACGCATATAGCGCGGGGCTTAGCTCCCGTGGCACCGCCGTGCCCTGCCTGCCCTGCCTGCCCTGCCGCCACGACCGTCGTGTTCCGTTGAGATACGCGGCTTTTGCGCCTGACAGTTCCCCGTTCCGCTGTCGGTCTCTGGCCGGAGCCTTGAGGCGTGGGGCCGCGTGGGGCCGCGTGGGGCCGCGTGGGGCCGCGTGGGGCCGCGTGGGGCCCGCGGAGGGGCGAGGCACGCCACGCCGCGGCCCTACTGAACCCTGACCGCGGCCCCGGGTCACGAGTCGAGTTAGGGGCAAGGAACCAAGGAGCCCCACTCCACTCCTCGGCGCGCAGTGGGTCAGAGGACCGTTGAGGCGGCCAAAATCCCGGACATGTTTCGAGCTCCAGAGTCGTTAACGGGGACTCGAATCGAACGTGTGAGCCCACCGATGGATTCCTCGTTTGGAGAGCAATCCATTGGTGGGGTCACGCGTTTGATTCGAGTCCCATTTAGCGACTCCGGACCTCAGAACGCGTCTGGAATTTTGGCCGCCTCAACGGTCTTCTGACCCACTATGCGCTGCCTTTCCCCGCCCTTCTGTACTCCGCTCGCTGGAGCCCTGCAGCCGAGCCGCGACTCGCGAGTTAGGACTTTCACTTTTTTCACGGAGTGCCTTCTCCCCCCTCCATTTATTTCTGTGCCGCATCCTGCTCTTCTTGTCCCACGCCGGCGCCGCGCCGCTGCATGTCATGTGCGCCTCCAGCCGCCAGGACGGTCCCACGGTCGCCGCGGCTCCGGCCGCAGCCTGGCCGGCGATGCCAATATCAGCCATCGCTAGGCTAGGTTTCCCTACCATGACATGAAAGGCTCTCGGCAAAAACAAGATGAGCCCACTGCCTCCCCGTACTGACGGACTGCTGGGCGGCGGCAGGGAGCGCACAGTGGTTCAGAAGACCGCTGAGGCGGCCAAAATTCTAGACGCGTTCTGAGGTCCAGAGTCGCTAAATGAGACTCGAATGAAACGCGTGACCCCACCAATGGATTGCTCTCCCAACGGGGAATTCATTGGTGGGCTCACACGTTCGATTCGAGTCCCGGCTAGCGACTCTGGAGCTCAAAACGTGTCCGGGATTTTTGGCCGCCTCAACGGTCTTCTGACTGTTCCACTGTGCACTGCCTCCTCGCACTGACGGGCCGCTGGGCGGCGGCAGGGAGCGCAGGGCCGCGCTGTAAGTGAGTCGTTGCCGGCCCACTGTGCGGTGCGGGCCGACCAGCCCGACCCGCACACTCGTTGCCGACAGCCAGCGGCAGCAGCGTCCCTCCAGTAATGACCGCAGAAGATTGAAGCGCGTTTTAGAATAATTGGGAGTGCCACGCCCCGCCACCCCACCCCGCTCCACCCGAGATGTGGCCAAGATGTTTTTGGTGTTGTTGTTGTTGTTGCGCGGGTGGAGTCGTTGACATCCATCCTGTCTGAGGCGCGGCGCCGTGAGGCAAGCAGAGGCGAGCAGGATGCTTGGGAAACGGAGACAAAAGACACCGAGTGGTTGTGCAGTATCGGACGGCAGGGAAGAGATAGAATGTCTCTTTATGAATTTTATTCATTTCGACCAACTTCACGCCCAAACCACGACTGCTTTGTCACCGTGTCGACCAAGTATTTATTCAATACAAAGTCTCTACGGCCCTTCACTTCATGGCGTCTAACGTTACCCCGTCGGCCCAAGTTACATTACGCGTCCATCAGCCGAATACGACGCTTCTCTCTCTCTCTCTCTCTCTCTCTCTCTCTCTCTCTCTCTCTCTCTCTCTCTGTCTCTGTGTGTGTGTGTGTGTGTGTGTGTGTGTGTGTTTGTCGCCGTCCTCGTCGCGCTCTCGCCCTCGCAACTGGAGCGAAGAGCCTGCCTGCCTGCACTGCTTGTCCGCCGCACTCCGTCCACCCGTTGATGCTTCTGTCTGTCCGCCCGTCCGTCCGTCGTGCTGCTGTCCACAACCCGCACAGCGCCTGGTGCGCAGGCCCACGGCGTGCACGGCTGCGTCGCGGGCCTGCCTACCCTGTCCCCTGCGCGCCTGCGACGGCTGGCTAGGCACCCCGGTGCGCACGGCTGCGTCGCGGTCCTGCCTACCTCCGCAGGCGCTTTCTTGCACGCTGTGAGCGCCGCCCAGCGCCGCCCAGCGCCGCCACAGAGGACAGACAGAGATAGACGGCTCGCGGGGCCGCGTCTCTGATGGTCTCTGCGCACAGACAGGTGCGGCGGTCGCCCGCCCGCCCGGCCTCCCTGGCGCGCGTGGCGGCGGTCGGCGGTTGCCCAATGGGCCTGGCGCGAGCTGCCTGGCGCTCTGATCGGTGGGATCGCCACACCAGCCGCGCGCCAGCCGGTCAGGTGGTGTGTTGTCGCGCCGTGGCGGGTCCGTCCAGGTGGGCGTGGCGGGGAGTGGCGGGGTCATGCGTTCGCGCCCAGACGCGCGGGCGGAACGAATACACCGCGACGGAGGAGGGGCGGTCCGTAAACGATGACGTAACGAATCTGAGAAGAAAATAAACAGAAACAAAATTGCAATTGGAGAGCAATCAGCTCGACCTTGACGTCTCGTTCTTATTTTTATTTTCGCCTGAAAATAAAATGAAAAAATAAAATAATGTGATGAGAAAAAGTTGGTTCGGCGATGACCGTGGGCAGGAGCGGCGGCCTGCTGCGCTTATGGCGTGTGCGATTGCCATCTCTATGCGGCCTGGGCCCGTGTATCTGCTAGCGCTGTCTGACTGTCTGTCTGTCTGCTCGCCGCTCTGTCGCCGCAATTTTGAAAGCATCGCCGCATGGAATTGGAAGCGTTGTGTCGTGTGTTGTAAAGGCAGCGGTCGAGAGACGATCACCCGGCTGACTAACGGGCAGAAAGACAGACAGACAGACAGACGGGCGTGCTTTACATCTGCCGGCGGCTAGCGCGACTAGAGCTCGGCGGCGCCTCTCCGCGGCCTGCCGGCGGCCCGCCGTACCGGATGCGGCTGGCCGTGCGAAAACGCCGCTTGGGTCTTAGTGTCTTCCCTTGTCTCCCTAGTCGACCCCGCGGCGCATCCCTCTGCATGCGGCTTCCCGCGGGCTTCCTGTGGGAGTTTCCGAGGGGAAAGCCCGCGCGCTTTCGGGCTTTCGGAGAGCCGGACCCGTGGCGAGCTTTCTGTCGCACCTTTCCCTGGTATTCCTTGGAGGCGACGACCACGCACCGCCGCTTTTTACCGGAAACTCGCTCCTTTTTGTCGCCCCGCCGTGGCTTCGGTTTCACTTTCCGGCGCGAACAGCGAACCGCATCTTCCGGCGGTCCGCGGCAGCGTCGCCACGCCTTGCTTCGAGGCGGCCAGCGCCAGGACGCCCTGTAGACGAGCACGCCGTCGGAATGCATGGACCCCGTGGCCGACTGTCCAGCCTCCTCAAGGACCGTTCCGTCGCTTTGTCTTTGTCGCACTCACGGGGCGTCTCGTCGGGGTGCGAGAGAGACAGAGCGACGAGGCGATCCTTGGGAGTGAGGCGGCTGCGGCCACTGGCGAGCTACCATGTAAGGCACGCATCGCTAGCGCGGGCTGCGCGAGGGAGACGGCCGGCCAGCCGGCCAGCCGAGGCTGGCAGGCAGCAGGCGGCGCACAGACGTCCCACAAACGAGTGCACGCCGCTCGTTGAGAAAGGGCTGCCATGGCTGCGATTGCATGGACGGCGATCGGCATCGGCCAGATCGGGAGCGACCCGATCGGGCGAAAGGTTCCCGGCGAAAAAAACAGGAGGGGGGCAGCCGGGGAAATCCATCCCGCTCTTAGCACGGGTGCGCCGCCGCCGTCGGTCGTGAGCACACACTCTCGCACGCACACACCCTCACACCGAGACGGGAAGTACTGCAAACACACGGAGCGTCACGGCCGTCGGGCTGGGTCGTGGGTTCGAATACCACCGCCGTCACCGACTTGGCGACACCCTGTCAAGAGGTTCCGGCCGGCGGCGCGGCTGGCGGGTGAATGGGCCGTTCTCGGCGGTGATGGCTTTGTTGATGGCGAGCAGGTGACGACGCCCGGTGACGACGCCCGGTGACGACGCCCGGTGACGACGCCCGGTGACGACGCCCGGTGACGACGCCCGGTGACGACGCCCGGTGACGACGCCCGGTGACGACGCCCGGTGACGACGCCCGGTGACGACGCCCGGTGACGACGCCCGGTGACTCGCTCGCTTGCGCGGCGCTCTGCGCTGCTCCACAAGGACCGTGTGGGTGTAAGAGGGTGACACACTGTGTGACGACGGGCACGGCACAAAGACGGACGGAAGCATTTCGGTAGAGGTGCGGCAGCGGCGTGAGGTGGCCGGGCCGGGCCTCCTACTCCGAAAAAGAACCGAAACAAAAGCGAAATGCAAAGGTGGGACTGGCGCGCCGCGCCAAGACCGAAACCGAAACGACGAGTCTGAAACGTTGGCTGTTGTTCCCCTGCAGGAAATATGACAGTCTTTCAACGGCGCGTGGAAGTACGTACGCGAGAAGTAGATCGGCCTTGGCGTGGGCTGGGGTCACGCGAAGGCTGCCTGGGGGCGTGCAGGTGAACGCGGCGGCGGCTTTGCGGACGGTCCCCGCGGCCTTTTGGCGAAGCGCAAAGCACTGCCGCCCAGCCTCCGCCGCGTGACGCGAGCGACGCGAAACCGTACGGGGCTTGTGGTCCGCCCACCGCAGCTTAGCGTAGCCCGGCGCAGCCCACACGCGCGTGCCAGCCGACACGCACAACAGCACAGCCCCCCAGCCCGAGCGGACAGACGGGCAGACAGGCAGACAGACGCGTGCAGCTATGCAGCAGCAGACAAAACTTGCTGAGCGGAGCTGCCTATGCTCGAATCCGCGGGCGCTTCAGCTGACCGTAAAAATCCTGGGTTCAAATCTCTGAAAAACAGATTTTTTAAAAAAATATCTTTTTGGTTTTTTTTTTTGGGGGGGGGGGGCATTGTTATGTGGTGTGCTTTATTGAAAGCCAGTCTGTCGCCCTGCCTTCCGAGCGTCGCGGAGACGCTGAGTTAGGCGAGGGAGGGGACAGGGAGAGGGAAGGGAGGGGGAATGGAGGGGGAAGGCCACGGACTGACTTTGGCCGTGAGTGAGTGGGTGCTGCGCTGCTGCACCGATGCCATGTGCGACTGCACGCATCAGAGATTCTCCCGAAAAAAAAAAGGCAGAAATAAATTGGCGCAGCTGATATTTGAACCCAGGTATTGACTATCCGCTCATTTTGCGTCCGCAGATCATGGCCGGCAGGTGGACCGCCACCGCGGCCCTGGCGCCCTTGTGCGCCCTCTTGATCGCGTTCGGCACCGCCGTTGATGCGGCAGGGTAAGTAGTTCGCTGTTTGCTCCGGACTGCTATGCGAGTGGAGTGCGAGTGAGAGAGAGAGAGAGAGAGACGCCCTCAACGCCCCCTTCCTTCCAGAACCTACACGATCGTGGCCCCGCGCGTCATCCGGCCCAACACGGACTACAGCGTGGCCGTGACCACGCAGGGCACAACGCAGCCCACCAGCGTGACCCTGGAGGTGTCCGGGCGCCAGGACTCGGGCGGCAGCATCAGCCAGCGCGTGCTGCAGACCATCGTAGTGGAGCCCGTCGCCACCAGGACGGCCAGGCTCGAGGTGCGCTGGGGGGGGGGGGGCGGCAGCATCAGCCAGCGCGTGCTGCAGACCATCGTGGTGGAGCCCGTCGCCACCAGGACGGCCAGGCTCGAGGTGCGCTGGGGGGGGGGGGGCGGCAGCATCAGCCAGCGCGTGCTGCAGACCATCGTAGTGGAGCCCATCGCCACCAGGACGGCCAGGCTCGAGGTGCGCTGGGGGGGGGGGGGGCGGCAGCATCAGCCAGCGCGTGCTGCAGACCATCGTGGTGGAGCCCGTCGCCACCAGGACGGCCAGGCTCGAGGTGCGCTGGGGGGGGGGGGGCGGCAGCATCAGCCAGCGCGTGCTGCAGACCATCGTGGTGGAGCCCGTCGCCACCAGGACGGCCAGGCTCGAGGTGCGCTGGGGGGGGGGGGGCGGCAGCATCAGCCAGCGCGTGCTGCAGACCATCGTGGTGGAGCCCGTCGCCACCAGGACGGCCAGGCTCGAGGTGCGCTGGGGGGGGGGGGGGCGGCAGCATCAGCCAGCGCGTGCTGCAGACCATCGTAGTGGAGCCCATCGCCACCAGGACGGCCAGGCTCGAGGTGCGCTGGGGGGGGGGGGGGGCGGCAGCATCAGCCAGCGCGTGCTGCAGACCATCGTAGTGGAGCCCGTCGCCACCAGGACGGCCAGGCTCGAGGTGCGCTGGCGCCCCTGCCACAGTGGGCCAGGCGCGGTCTGAAGCGCGTTTAGTGACTCTCGAGATCAACACGCGTCTTGCCGGTCTTCTGGCCCACCGTGCGCTACTTTTTAATCATTTTTAATTAAACTACAATGGTTTTGGTGCTTTTAGATTCCCGACCTGGGCTCCGGCCATTACCGGCTCACGGCCCGCGGCCAGGGTGGCGTCAACTTTGAGAACGCCACCGACCTGCAGTACGTGCACAAGAGCTACTCGGTGTTCATCCAGACGGACAAGGCCATCTACAAGCCCGGCCACACGGTGCAGTTCCGCGTGCTGGCGCTCAACGCCAACCTCAAGCCCAGCGTCACTCTGCCCCTCGACATCTTTATCTCGGTGAGTACGAACGGGTCCCACCATTTGGCGAAGGAAACCTGACGAGTTTTCGTGGTTTTTCATGGTTTGGTGACATTTATCCGCAATTCAGAGACTATTTCAGCGGACCTGAGGAGAAGGACAAAAGGCGAGCGGGCCGCTTCCGTTTGGGTCACAACAAACAGACGATAGGGGAGCTAAATATCGCTGATAATCTCTTTCAGAACGCTGAATGTCATTTCGAAGGTTAATCTTAATTTTTACGACTCATCCGAGTCAAGAAATCATGAAATTACAACCGCCGCGTAGTAGAAAACCAACGCATCGTCTGTTTGTTGTGATCCAACCGGAAGCTGCCCGCTCGCCTTTTGTTCTTCTCCTTGGGTCCGCTGAAATAGTCTATTGCCACTACTCGTGAGTGAACTGACTCTGTTCTCCAGGACGGCAAGGGCCACCGCGTCAAGGAATGGAAGCGGGTGCCGCTGGCGCGCGGCGTGTTCTCCGGCGAGCTGCCGCTGTCCGAGTCCCCCGTCCTGGGCGACTGGAACATCACCGCCGCCATCCAGGACCAGATGTTCACCGAGAACTTCCAGGTGGCCGAGTACGTCCTCCCCAACTTCGAGGTGACGGCGGACGTTCCCGACTTCACCACCTACAAGGAGGGCAAGATCGCGGCTGTCATCCGCGCTCGGTACGTAGAGGTGATCCCCAGGGCCTTCGTTGTCCCCGGATCGCCACAACTGACGGCGTCCTCGTCCGCAGGTACACGTACGGGAAGCCGGTCCGCGGCGAGGCCACCGTGACGGCCTACCCCACCTACATCTCGGACATCCTGCAGCCCATCTTCCAGCCGCCCGTGCGCAAAGTGGTGCCCATCGACGGCAAGGCGGCCGTGGAGTTCGATCTGGAGAAGGAGCTCAAGTACGTGCGGGACAAATGGAGAACCACGCCGTGATGCACGTGTACTCTACCCTTACTTCCCTTCCAGACTCCAGGGTGACTTCACCCGCGACCTGCAGCTGGACGTGACCGTGGAGGAGGCGCACACGCTGCGCCGCCAGAACATCACCAAGCACATCACCGTGCACAAGTACAAGTACACCCTGGAGCTCATCAGGTCCTCCAAGTACTTCAAGCCTGGCCTCAAGTACTCCGCCTGGGTAAGTATCCCCGTGCGCGTTCTCGGCTGAGTGATGCGGGACTTGACTGACGCTGGCGCTGCTGCAGGTGAAGGTGGCGCACCACGACGGCACCCCCGTGCAAGACGACATCAACCCCGTTACCTTCCGCTACGGCTACACGTGGGACACGGACAAGTACACGTCCTTCGAGAGGCCGCTGCCCAGGTCCGGCATCGTCAAGGTCGACTTCTTCCCGCCGTCGGACGCCGTCACCCTGGGCATTGAGGTGGGTCGGGGGCGGCGGCGATTACCCCGCGCGCTCATCGGAACCCTTTAATCGAGTCCTTGGCGTTACCACTTTGCTGTTGATCAGGCGCGGTACCTGGACCTGACCGAGTGGTTCTCCACCATCGACGCCGCGCTGTCACCTAGCTCGTCCTTCGTGCAGGCCGCGCTCGTCACGCAGAACCCCAAGGTACGTCGGCGACAACCGCGACGGCCGGCCTCGGCCTCAAAGTCGCGGGCCGTCAATTTGACTCTCCATGGTGGTGCCAGTAGTAAGGATGCCTCAAAGTGGCGGGTCGCCATCTTGACTCCCTATGGTCGCGCCTCGATGTCTGAGTGACCCGACCATGTTACAGGTGAACGAGGACGTGGAGATCGAGGTGAACAGCACGTCCCCGCTGTCGCACCTGTCCTACCAGGTGATGGGCCGCGGTGACATCGTGGTGGCGCACGCCATCCCCATGGCCGGCCAGCGCTCCACCACGTTCCGCTTCCTGGCCACGCACCCCATGGCGCCCAACGCGCGCGTGCTCATCCACTCCGTGCTGGAGTCGGGCGAGGTGGTCGCCGACGTGCTGGACGTGGAGCTGGAGGGGCTGCTGCAGAACTTCGTGGACCTGTCGCTCAACCCCACGACGACGGAGCCCGGGCGCGACGTGGAGCTGCGGATGCAGACCCGCCCCAACTCGTACATCGGCATCCTGGCGGTGGACCAGAGCGTGCTGGTGCTGCGCGACGGCAACGACATCACCGAGGCGGACGTCAAGGAGGAGCTGCGGTCCTACAGTCCGGACCCCGCCACTCACGAGGCGCTGCAGGGCGTCGAGCTCGCACTGCCGCGGGGCCGCGCTCTCCGCCGCCGCCGCCGGGCTCCGGGATGGCGCCCTGGCTCCGCCACCGCTCAGGAGGTGTTCGATGTGAGTGCATGTTGCAACGAGTTCGAATACCAGCCTCTGGTTGCACTCTATTCCTGTATTATCAATTTTTAACGCCTTGTTTCCAGAACGCAGGCACGGTCATCCTGACGAACGGTCTTGTCAAGGAGTCGATGAGAGTCGGTAAGTCAAACCTGCATAGTAAAGTGGCACTTCTAGTCAAGCTCTCAGGAAAAAGCAAAAATGAGCAAGAATTTCTATTTGTAACTAATCTTTTTTCTCAAGCCATACGGATGTAACGCGGCAGAAACTGTGATTAATCCGCTTGGTTAACCCTACGCACCACCTTTTACTCCTGCAGCCGAGGCAGAAACCGTCAACATGCACACGTTAACAAAATTAATAATAATAATAATAATAATAATAATAATAATAATAATAATAATAATAATAATAATAATAATAATAATAATAATAATAATAATAATAATAATAATAATAATAATAATCTTTAAAAGGCAGCCGATAATCTGAGTTACTAATCTCTGTAATGTCTTGTACATTCGCATAGTCACCTTCCAGGTGTCGGCTCAGGTAAGCGGTACACGCTGCGCTGGAGGCCGCTAGATTTCTCATACCTCTGCTGGGCTTCGATGCGCCGCGCGGGCACTCCGCTGGGGGCGGTTGGCGGTCAAAAACTTGCAGAAGAAAGAAAGAAAAAAAAAGACGGTTGTGTGAAGGTTTGGTTGTTCGGGTTTGTGCCCAGAGTACTACAGCCGCGGCCTGCCGTCCCCGGTGCTGGACTCTGACTCGGGCAGCCCCTTCGCGTCCATTCGCGCTGCTCCGGACGCCGCCACGGACGGCACGAGGACCAGGAGACACTTCCCGGAGACGTGGCTATGGGAGCACGTGAAGGACTCAGGGTAGGCAACGACCAGGTGCCAAAAAAAAAAAAAAAAAAGAGTTGACATTGACGTTTTAGATATGTGGGTTTCGTGGGAACCCCTGAACAAATGCAGCGTAGATTGACTTGTGCCGCAAGCGAGACGACATTCGATTCCACCCCTGGATACCCCCTCCCTGCACGTCCCGCGCGGCCCTGCATTGTTTGCGCTTGCCTGCTGCATGCCTCTGACTGCTGAACCGGGGTAGAGGATGGACAAACTGTATAGAATTTATCAGATTTTTTTCTTCATTTGGCCGGAAAGATGTGGACTACAATTCAAAGTTGTCCTCTCCCCGTGCCTGGCTTTTTGCATCGCCCTACTTCTCGCCTTAAGACCGCATCGACTGCATGCAATGGTGGCTGGAAAGGGACAAAGTCTGGAATTTTCGGGAATTTTTGCTTGTCTTCTCTTTTGTAACACTGAGCACTGCTTCGGACGAGAGCGCGAATCATGTTTGCGAATGAGGATGCATTAACATGGACCACCACTCTGAACGGCTGGGCCAGCCGGGCACTGGGTGACCGCGTCACCGCTGCGCGTGGCCCGCCGCCGTGCCCGTGTCCCCGACACACGCCACTATTACGCTATTTGCGCCATTCTGTGGCAATTCTGGCGAAGGTTGGCCATCATTCGACCAAGCCTTTGGCGTGCGGGTATGACCGGAAGCACGTGCAAAACAACAACAACAACGCCGGCGTCACCATCAACGAGGACGTGCTTGTGCTGCGCAGTTCACGAGGACGACCCCCTCCGCGCGCAGAACCGCGCCCTGCACCGCTCCTTCCCGGTGCCAGGGCTGCCCGTCGTCAAGCCCGACCTGGGCCCCGCCGTGGCCTACCTGCCCGCCACCCGGCCGCCCCTCGCCGGGCCCTACGCGTTCTCGCGAATCCCGCCTCCCGTCTGGAACCACCCCAAGGTCTTCCTCACCAAGCCCCCGGCACCCACCTGGCTCTTCACCAATGTCTCGTCCGGGTACGCACGGAGTGAATGGTTTGAGGGGGCGTACACAAATTAGACTTTTTTTTTTGGTTTTCCGTTTAAGCTTTTGACTGTCATTTGTGGACGGCCCCGTCGGAATGAACGAGGAAAAAGCAGTGCAAATGCACGGGAGTGAATTTACTGAATCATGGAAGGCATGAGCTTATGGCGAAAGCATTTTTAACGGAGTGAATGAACAGATGAAAACTGTCCAAGGCATGAACTGGGGAATGAATGACTTGGTTATGCTTGCGAAAAAAACACTTGCCCTTCACTGTAGCAGTCCCCTGCTTCCCCCTCCGGCCCTGTCCACTTGTCGCCGCGCCTGCACCAGTGCACTGGCCGCTGCGGCTGACTGAGCTTCGTTGTCGTGCAGGTCTGACGGCCGCGCCACCATCAAGAGGGCCGTGCCCGACTCCATCACGTCCTGGGTCGTCACCGCCTTCTCCGTGGACCCGCTGTACGGCCTGGGGCTCACCCCGCAGCCTAGCAAGGTGAGCACGGCGTCGACGCACGATCCGCTCTGTGGGCCAGAAGACCGGTGGAGGCGGTCGAAATCCCGTGCGGGTTTTGAGCTCCAGAGTCGCTCGATGGAACTCTGGAGCTCAAAACGCGTGTATAGTTTTGGCCGCCTGCGCCGGTCTTCTGGCTGTTCCACTGCGATCCGCCTCGCGTCCATGCCGGCCCTGACTCACCCCACCCTCCCTCCACTCAGCTGACCGTCTTCCGGCCCTTCTTCGTGTCCATCGACCTGCCCTACTCCGTGATCCGTGGCGAGGTGGTGTCCATCCCCATCGTCGTGTTCAACTACATGGGCCAGGACGTGCGCGCGGACGTGACCCTGGAGCACGCCGGCGACTTGGAGTTCGCCGAGGTGTCCAACGAGATCAACGCCGAACCCGCGCCGAGTAAGTTTGACATCCTCCCTGTCGGCGGGCGGCGTGGTGCTTCCCTCGGGGCGCGGCTGGCGCGGCTGGCGCGGCTGGCGCGGCTGGCGCGGCCTCGGGGCGCCAGAGATGCTGCCTGCAGCTCCCCCACCACAAGAAGGCCGGGACAGTGCTGCCGTGTGGGCGTCCGCAGCGCGTTTAGCCCACCCGGCCCGTACGTCGGCGAGGAGGTGGCGCCGCGCCGCCGCGCCTCGCTGCAGTATCGATCCCCGCCATCCGCCCTTCGCGGGCCGCGCCACGCCACGCCCAGCCGCGCCACGCCGGCCGCGCGGTTGCCGCCGCCGCCGCCGCCGCCGCCACCGACTTCCCGCCAGGAATTCAAAACCGACACGTGCAATTCCCGCCCAAACGCGCCTTAATTGTCTCACTGACTCACTGGTCGCCCTTGTGGTCCGCAGAGCTGGAGCTGTACCGCCGCAAGAAGGTGACGGTGCGCGCGCAGGACGCGGCCATGGTGTCCTTCATGGTGATCCCCAGGGAGCTGGGCTACGTCACCATCAAGGTGCAGGCCACATCGGAGCGCGCCAGCGACGTCATCGAGCGCAGACTCCTCGTCAAGGTACGTCGTTTAGTTGATTGTTTGTGTGCGATTTTCTTGCAATTTTGCGATTAGCGCGAAATTTTTAATGAGAAATGACAAAAACTGCGAGGGGGTGTCGAACCGCGGTGCGTTCGCTTGGCGCGACTTTGGCGCGTGCCGTGCCGCCCCCAGCAGCGGAGGCACAGCCTCCAAGGCGGCGGCCCGGCCCACTGCCCCCCGCCCGCCGCGCGGCGCGCCGTCGGACACCTTGCAGGACGTCGCGCAGGACGTCGCGGAGGACGTCGCGCAGGGCGTCACCGCGGCCGGCCGCCCTCAGCCCTGACGCGCGCAACCCGCCTAGAGTTACCTCCTTGGTTCGAGCTTGGTGTGCGGGGGCGTTTTTCCGCGCGCGCCGCCACCAGGGGCACACGCGGCCGCGGAGGTGGCGACGGCCCTTCCCTGGCCCTCCCTGACTGGCGAAAGGGGCTGGCGCCGTGTTGCCAAGCGTGGCCGCCGGGTGGGGGTAGGGGTGGGGGTAGGGGGTGCAGCCAGGGGTGGCGCTGGGGGCGGCGCCCGGACGCCATGCTGGGGGTGGGGGGCCTCTTTCAGCGCGGAAAGGGTTTGGCTTGGCTGCAAGTCCGTGATGTCCATGTTGTCCATGTGCAGCCCGAAGGCCAGACCGTGTTCCACAACAAGGCCATCCTCGTGGACCTGCGCGGCAGTAACTCGTTCAAGACCAACGTCACCCTGCACGTGCCCAAGTACATCGTGCCCGGCTCGGAGCGCATCGAGGTGTCCGCCGTCGGTGAGTGCCTCTTGCTCTTCTGGCCCACTGTGCGTGGGACTGGATCGTTATTGGTCGATGCGTGCCGCAGGCGACATCCTGGGCCCCAGCATCCCCAACCTGGACTCCCTCATCAGGATGCCCCACGGCTGTGGCGAGCAGAACATGCTCAACTTCGTGCCCAACGTTGTCATCCTGGACTACCTCAAGGTAAAAGTTTGCTATAAAGATTTTATTTTTTCAAAGAACATAACAATCTGCTTATCTTGTTCATTTTGCTCATAAAAAAACACTTTTTTTTTTAATTTTTAAATTGGTAGAACTCTCGCCAACTGAGCCAGGCCGTGGAGAGCAAGGCGCGCGCCTACATGGAGAAGGGCTACCAGCAGCAGCTCACCTACCGGCACAAGGACGGCTCCTTCAGCGCGTTCGGCGAGACCGACCCCAGCGGCAGCACCTGGCTGACGGCCTTCGTGGCGCGGGCCTTCCGCCAGGGCCAGGCCTACATCCCGCTGGAGGAGCGCGTCATCGACGATGCCCTGCAGTGGCTGGCCGAGCACCAGGCCACCAACGGCAGCTTCCCCGAGGAGGGCAAGGTCATCCACTCCGACATGCAGGGCGGCGCCGGCCGAGGGCTCGCCCTCACCGCCTACGTGCTCACCACCTTCCTATACAACCAGGTAGTAACTTAGTTTAGAAAGAGGCCGGCGCCGCACGGTGGGCCAGAAGACCGGCACAGCCGGCCAAAACTCAAGCCGCGTTTTGAGTTCCAGAGTCCCATTTAGCGGCTCTGGCGCTCCAAACACGTCCGGGACTTGAGCTACGTTTTGTTACAGAGACAAGCCACCGAACAAACGAGCATTTGGGCAAACGAGCAACGAAATATGAAAAATCGTTTCAGCGGATAACCAATAAACGCGCTGTGATAGGTCAACGCAGCACAACTTCTCATATTCGGACGCTCGTTTGCTCGTTTGCTCGTTGACTCGATTCGTTAACGAAACGTGGCTCAAGACCGCGTGGACCTCTGTGCGCCGTCCCGACTCGTTCTTACTGACTATCCTCCTTGGCAGCAATTCACGTCCAAGTACCGCAACACCATCAACAAGGCCGTGGACTACTTGGTGAGGAACATTGGCGGCGTGGAGGACCCGTACGCCATCGCCGTCACGACCTACGCGCTGCACCTGGCGCTGCACCCCACCAAGGAGGCCGCCTTCAACCTGCTCGAGTCCAAGGCCCACTCCAACAGTACGTCCCACTGTGCCTAAAGAGCCTCACAGTCGACGAGGCGACACGGCCACGTGACGGCGAGCCTCTGGTGTGTGTGTGTTTTATTGTTTTCTTGGTGTGTGCGCCCCAGGCGAGTACAAGTGGTGGAACAAGACGGTGCCCGCCGGGCAGGAGCGCAACCCGTGGTACACGCGGCCCAACTCGCTTGCCGTGGAGATGACGTCGTACGCCATGCTGACGTACCTGCAGCGCGGGCTGGTCAACGAGGCCATCCCCATCATGCACTGGCTGGTGGCGCAGCGCAACGCCAACGGCGGCTTCGTCAGCACCCAGGTGCGTCCTCTGTCCGGGGCTGGTGACCAGGGGAAACAACTCTGAATTTCAGTGTACACATTTTTGAATTCTACATGAATTTTGCATGAATTTCAATGAATTGCGGCAAAATTTCCAAGAATTTCGGTATAAACTTCACTAATTTTAGAAGAGCTTCTTTGAATATCGACTATAATTTCATGAATTTTGAAGAAATTGACTAAAATTCACAATTGACAACGAATTTCGGTGAACAAATTTTTGTAGAGTTGTTTCCCATTGCTGGTGACCAAGGCCGGCGTAACGCGCTTGTTCGTCCCGCAGGACACGGTGCTGGGCATGCAGGCGCTGGCCAGCCTCCTGGAGCGCATCTCCGCGCCGCCGGGCAACGTGGTCGTCACCTTCTCGTACCGCGCCGCCGCCGGCCAGACCTCCAGCATCAGCATCAACCGCGTCAACTCCATGATCCTGCAGAAGCAGGAGGTGCCGCGCGGGGTGCGCGAGGTGGAGATCAGCGCGACGGGCAGCGGCGTGGCCCTGGTGCAGGTGTCCTACGCCTACAACGTCAACGTCACCGCCGCCTGGCCGCTCTTCACGCTGGACCCGCAGGTGGACAAGAACTCTGACAGCAACCACCTTCAGCTGTCCATTTGCGCAGGGTAAGTCCAAAAAGGACAACTATCTATTTCAAAAATAAAATAAAAAATGCAGCAGTACTCGAACCTGGAACCTGTGGTGCCGGTAGCTTCGTGCCTACGCCCGCGGCTAACGAGAGCAACATGGCGGTGATGGAGGTGTCACTGCCGTCGGGCTTCACCGTGGACCGGGACGCCCTGCCCAGCCTGGAGCAGTCGCAGCACGTCCGGCGCGTCGAGACCAAGGAGCAGGACACCGTCGTGGTGCTCTACTTCGACAAGGTTGGAAAAAACACAAGGGGAAAAAAGTGGAAGTGTATGGGATTTGAACCAGGGCCAAGCCACTGACGGGAAATGTGTTTGCTCCCAGATGGTGCGCAAGGAGTACTGCCCGACTGTGTCCGCGTTCCGCACCCACAAAGTCGCCCGGCAGCGGCCCGTGCCCGTCACCGTCTTCGACTACTACGACCAGTGTAAGCACTTGCCAGCCGCCGAACCACAGTGGGCCAGAAGACCGGTAAAGGTGGCCAAAACTTTCTGCGCGTTTTGAGCTCCAGATAGGACTCCTCGTTCGGAGAGCAATCCATCAGAGGGGTCGCACGTTCGATTCGAGTCCCATTTGGCGACTCCGGAGCGTTCTAGTTCAAACCCCGTCCGGCATTTTGACCGCCTCCATCGCTCCTCTGGCCCACTGTGAGAACTAGTTCCAAACGCTGCCGCTGTTTCGACTGCCGCTTTCTCTTCCTTTCGGCAGCGCGGCGCGCGCGGGCGTTCTACGAGCCTAGGGTGGCCACCCTGTGCGACATCTGCGAGGGCGAGGACTGCGGGTCGTCGTGCTCCTCGAGAAGAGACCCCCGCACCGGGGAGCGACTGACGGACGACGGCGGCGCCGAGCCCGGGGCGTCCGCCGTGGCCGCGCCCTCCTTCCTGGGGACCTTGTTGGCGTGCGTGGCGGCCGGCGTCGTCGGCCGGGCCCTCGCGGCCTGAGCGCCCCGCAGCAGCAGCGGCCAGCCAGGGGACATAAACTAAACGATCTCGAATGGTCAGAAAAAAAAAATAGCGAGGATAAAATACCAGGAGTAGAAATTACTTCTGTTTCATAGACATGATCCTCCCGGAAAAGGAACCATGACAAGGTGACACTGGCTCCTCCTTGAGAGGACTGCGGTGCGGTCTTTGCCAAGGAAACTGTGAAAAAATAGTTTGTCCCTTGTCGTCTTAGGGCGTCGTGTGTTTGTGGAAATGCGTGTTTGCGTGAGAGTATGTCGTGTGCTTGCATTTTTTTTTATGAATGTGTTCGTGTGCCTGTGTGCATCTGCTAGTTTGAAAGGGAGGACTTCAGAGTTTAGTTAGATTAAGTTAAACGTTTTCTGGTCATTAACAATGTTATACATCTTGTACAGGTACTGAGAAAAAGACGTGTTAAGTGTAAGGAAGGTTGAAGTGACTAGTGATTCTATGACGAACAATCGCATTGTAATTTGTTCTTCTTGTCCCAACAAAAATAACTAACCTCGCGGCAGTCACCCTCATTCCGGAGAAAAACCAATTTTACAATGGTTGGCAAAAGTCGTACTTATCACTACCTGTCTGCCCTCGTAATAATTGAACTTCAAAAAATTATTTCATTTTTCATAGACTGTTCTGTTAGCTTTCTGTTATACGGCTTGAACAATAGGGAGACAGTGCCTCTTCTCTCCGGGAGCATATTAACCAGTCATGAACGTATTAACCAGGCTGTGATTTCATTCCCAGTGTAGGTGAAGATAGCCCACACCATCACACCTCTGTATTATTGTGTGATAAATGTGATGCAATAAGTATAAATATTTAAGTTTTTCACATTAGAGTTTTTAATTGTTGTTCTGTAGGGTGGCGTTATCTCAGGACACAGTTCGGGACTGAATTAAGGGTGTAGGCTTGGCTTGCCACAACGTGTTGGTCTGGGTCTACGTGTGGATCCGGCGCCTTCGCAGGTAGGCAACCCAACATACTCCCTTCCAGTGCTCCAACTTTGCTTGAGGACGCCCGGGTATTTTTCATGCAGCAAGTCCAGTCTTTTTTCCTCTCACTGCTTCCTAATTGAGCTGTGCTCAGACAAGCCCTATCGTTATTTTATGCTTTTTTTTGGGAAACATCGCCAGCTTACTAATGGCAGCACTTGGAAAAATTTCAAAAACTGATTTTGTCATTTTTTTTCTTTCCCTTGTCAGAGACTTGCAATTCTTGCATCGAAAAACCTGTAAACGGTCCGCATTCTGTTGCCTTTACATTACGAACTTAACTGTTGTACGTAGCGCACTTTCGTGTGATTTCCAGACAGAACACGTCAGCCTCTCGTCGTAATGAGAGGATCAGTTTGAACCAATTTTCACTTTTGTGTGACTTTGGTCGGATGGGCCGGCGTGTTCTCACCTGGTGTGTTATGATTATGCTTCCTTCACGAAGGGGAAAAATATTCTGTAAATAAAAAGGATTAATTTAAACAGCAACGCCGCGTCTTGATTTCGCACCCGATTCACCATTTTGTGATCGACCCAAGGAACAAGGAAAATAAAAATAGTGTTGGTACGCCTTAAGAAACACGTCAGAAGCTAGAGATCATAATTTACATTTAATTTCACTCTCTCATAGTTTTGTTCTTACATGTTAACACGACAGCACTCTCACTCACTCACGCACGCACGCACTCTCAAACACACGCACACACGCGCACACATTTCACAGGAGCTCAGTAAACATCCTGAGATAGAACGCTGCAGGACAGGCACGGCTACAGGATCCACGGCCTGAGCAGCTTGCCGCCGTCGCGGACGTACTCCTCCTTGGTGAGGCACATCTCCTGCACGCCGCTCGAGTTGGCCAGGACGCAGGCGCCCAGGTAGGCGGCGTGGTACCGGTACGGCGACGCGTGGACCTGTAACCCACAAACAGCGGCCTGTGATGGGAGGAAAACAAAAAAAGCAGCAGGATACCGGTGGGTATTTGAACCCAGGACTCGGCGCCTCTACCTTAGGCTGCGCCGCGGGGGGCAGGAGGGCGGCCAGCTCCTCCCGGAGTCGCTCCGCGAAGCCCGGCAGCATGGTGAGCCCCCCGGCCAGGAACACGCTCCTAGCCATGGTCTTGCGCGCGTCCATGCTGCACTCTTGGATGGCCTTGTACACCATGCGATGCACGCCGGGGTGGTCCAGCCCCCAGGCCTGCGGGTGGAACAGCCCCTCGGGCGCCTGGAAGCGGCCCGCGTCCAACGTCAGCGTCCTGGAGCACGCCGGGAAGAGGTTAGGTTAGGTTAGACCAGCGCAGCACCTAGAAACACGTCCCCATTCCGAGTCTACGCACTCCATGGTGGGCTCCTTGTCGCCGGAGAAGAACTCGCTGACGCTGACGGAGGCGGCCAGCTCGGTGGGGTCGCGCTGGGCGCGCTTGAGGTCGGCGCGGTAGCTGGCCGACACGTAGCACAGCTTCTCCAGCGCGTAGCGCGGCAGCAGGGCCTCGGCCACCGTGCTCAGCGACACCGGCGGCGCGCGCTGCAGCAGGAAGCGGCGGACGTGGCCCGACATCTCCTCGCCGCCGTAGGGCACCCGGGACACGCCGCCCTCCACGATGTAGCCTGTCGGCACGGGCGAGGTTAGGTTAGGTTAGGTTAGGTCCACAGCACCATGTCGGAACGCCGGGCGCCGTGGGCATCGCGGGCACAACCTACCGTCCATGATGGGCACGACGTCGGTGCGCTCGCCGACGTCCACGACCACGCCGCTGGCCGCGTTGTAGGCGTACAGCGCGAGGACGGTCTGGTGGGACAGCAGCACGGAGCGCACGCCGAAGCGGTCGAACAGGTCGGCCACGAGGCGGGACTGGGTGGCGGCGTCCAGGGTCCTGGGGACGCTCAGCACCACGCCGTAGTCGCGGGGGTCCACGGACAGGGACTGGAAGACGACGCGCAGGATGCCGGACACCGCGGCCAGGTCCATCGTGTGCTGCAAGGGTAGAAAAAGCAGATCCTCGTGTTGGTAGGAATATTCCAGGGAATAAAGGGAATTCCCGGGAACGTTCCCGGGCACAATCAGACCCCAAAACGGAACTATTCCCGGGAATTTAAAAAAAATGTCTGAAATTCACTGTTTTTTTGCAGGAAAAACTTCTAAAGTGCAAGATACAAAGCTGCAATTATGAAATACTTCCATGTTTTTTTTTCATTTTTCATAGCGAAGAGAACAAAACAAAACGTTAGGTGTGAAAAACGGTCTCGAAAACGGCACTAAAATTGCAACAGTTATCAAATGTCATGAGTTAAACATGAAGAACTATTCCCGGTCAAATGGGAATATTCCCGAGAAGTCTCGGGAACATTCCCCCAATTGATTGTTCCCGGGAATTTGCGCACACTAGGCAGATCCACTGTGGCCCACTGTGCGTCGATGTGCAAGTGGGTCATCCCTGACGAGGCGAGGTGGAGGGAGGGGAGAAGGCTGACGCGGCCTTTGGGGAGCAGAGCGTGCATGTGTCGCGAGTCTCCCCCTTCTGGCGGCGTCCCACGGCACCGGCCGCCCGCGCTGCCGCAGCGTGCCGTGGGACTGTTCCGTGTCTTCACGCCGCGCCGCCGCCGCCGAGCTCCCACGAACGCGGGACGCTGGATGCAGGAAGTGAGTACCTTGTTGATGCGCTCGGTGGGGCGGATGGGGTAGCCCAGGTTGCTGTGGGCGCGGACGGCCGGCTGCAGCGCCGCGTTGCCGTACACCTTGTCGCCGGCCGCGGCCACGCCCAGGCTGGCCGCCAAGCCGCGGCGGCTGGCGCTGATGGCGGGGAAGAACACCTGGGGCAGGGACGCTGCAACGAGACGGGGTTCAAGCACCAGCGGTTCACCTCACAAGCCAAGAACCTTGAGGGGGACACTGACGTTGCGTGCAGAGGATGCCCGCGCGGACGGAGCGGCTGCCCAGGTCCACGACGATGCTGTCGCGCAGCAGGGCGGGCGCGCGCGGCATCGGCCAGGGCTGCACGTAGGTGGAGGAGAAGTCCTCCACGGTGTGCGTCCGCAGCGCCCGCACCCAGCGGTCCGTCTCCTGGGGCGTGTTGGCGCGCACCACCAAGTAGTGGCCCATCTGCAGGCGGAGAGAGAGAGAGTTATAATGACGTTCAGAACAAAGCACGCACTACAGCTGCGAATTAATGCCTGAAAATGATATTAAATTCAAAACTGGCGACTCACCCTGTCGTCAATTCCTATGACGGGCACTGTGGCCGGGTTCTGCAAGCAGCACACACGAAAAATTAAAAATACATAATGATGACACGTCAGAAAGGTTACTCCAATAAGGAGCTCTGGCCCCGAAGAAGAAGAACAATAATGGGAGTCAGAAATGACAGCTCCAGACGAGGTCTGGAGCTCATCCGCCGCGTAAATTTCTGATCTGACTCATCTCTTCTGACTTCTTCTTCTTCCGGGCCAGAGCTCCTCTGGAGTACCCTATTGGTTGCTGATCTGAGAAGGCCGCTCCCCTAAACTCACCCTATCCTGCGCGGTGATGACCATGGACTCGAACGGCTCCACGAGGCCTCCCATCAGCTGGGTCACGTCCATGGGCTTCTCGCTGTGCTTGCCCTGCCGACGGAAACTTAGAGTCAGTCCTGTCCGTCCGCCTGGCCGCCGCACTCACCGCGCAGCCGCGCACTCACCGCGTAGCAGTACAGGAAGCCATCCTTGGCGCGGAAGTAGCACCGCTTCCACGCGTTCCAGAACGTCGCCTTGGTGCGGCCGCTGGGCAGCCGCTCCAGGAAGCCCTCCACGTTGACCCTGTCGACGGGCCGCGGCTTGTCGCGGAGGGGCTCCGGCACGGAGTACAGCGCCGCCACCAGCGCCGACTGCAACCAGGATCACTCAGAGACCATCCCGTCAGAGATGAGCCCTCTCGGCCAGTCACAGTCGACTGGTAGTCCCATGCGGAGCGGGCGGCCCGAATCGGCCCGAATTCGCCCCGCACGAGGCTACACAGGCCAGCGTCTCGAGCGGCGCAGCGGTCGCCCGCTAGCCTGACGCAGGGTGCCTTTGCCTTCACGGGACTACCAAGCGCTCGCCTGCGCATCTCTGACGGGAGGGTCTCTAGGATCACGTCAACGACTGCGCGGACTCGGGGCACATGGCAGGGAAACTTACCGGGTCCCACTGACTGGTGGTCCTCCGCGACTCCTGAGGTCTGTCATCGTCGGGGAGCTGGTCCACGATGGAGGGGATGTCCTGCATGCTGCTGGTGGTCGACGAATCCCGCAGGTCGTCCCCTGACGACGCCCGGAGGTCCGCGACGGAGCCGCCGTTGCTGGAGGCGGGCGTGCCGACCTTGTCCACGCTGCGTCCGGCGCGGAGGCCGCCGGCGCTTGCCGCCTTCCTCAGGACGGGATGGTGCACGCCGCCGTTGACGTTGGCGCGGATCTCGTCGGCGAGCGTGACCGGCACCGCGTTGATGATGTTGTTGACCTCCTCCATGGTGGCGCTGGACCGCCGCGACGACCGCTTGCCGCTGCCATCGGCCGACGCCGCGCCCGCGATGATGCTGTCCAGGAAGCTGCGCCTGCTCGCGTTGCTGCCGCTGGCTACCTTGTTGTTGACGACGTTGTTGTTGTTGTTGATGGTATTGCTCTTGGCGGCGGCTGGCGCGGGGTTGTTGTTGTTGTTGACGGGGCTGGCGGTGTAGTTGTTGTAGGCGGTGATGCTCGAGCCGTAGGCCTTAGCTTTGTTGTCGGTGCTGGAGCTGTAGGCCTTGCTGATGTTGCTGTTGTAATTGGCGGCGGTACTGACGGTGTGCGCCTTGTTGGCGCTTGCGTTGTTGTTGTCGGGCTGTGACACAGTCTTGCGCAGGGCGTTCTTCACGGCGGTGGTGCTTCCGAAGCCGTACGACCTGCTCTGGCTGGCGCTGCTGGCGCTGCTGGCGCTGCTGGCGCTGCTGGCGCTGCTGGCGGTGGACGCGGGCCTGGCGGTGCGCGCCGCCCCTCCCAGCGGCAGTGCCGCCCCCTCAGCGGCCGGCCGGCGCTGCGCCTCGAAGTGCCCCAGTAGGTCGCGGACGGACTTGTGCTGGTGCTTGGGCTGCTGGTAGTGCTCCTCGTCCTGCTGCATGTGCTGCCGCACCTGCTGCTGCACCCGCGCCAGTCGCTCCGGCGTGGCCTGCCGACAAAACAGAGACGGGCGCTCTTAAGGCTTTGCACCAAAGGGATATGACTCCATGGTATGAAACACGGCCACCTAATCGTGACGCCATCGCACCAAAGTCAGTGGTACCAGCTTACAGAACCGAACCAACTGTCGAAGAGGTCTCCTGGCACGGGTGTTGAAGCCGCCACTCCGGTGCAATTGACAGCTACGGTAACCATTGCGCTATCTAGCGCATGAATAGAGAGCGGTCCAGCGCAGCACCTTGGCGGACTACGCAGGGTCGGCTCCCATTTTTTTTGGTTCAGATGTTGGGACCTCTGCTGTCGGTGCGCTGCGCTGACGGGCCACGCGCACCCATAAGACATATCCCCCTTTGCTTTGCACACACGCCGACCAGAAGAATGCACACTCATACCATCGCCAGTCGGCCGTCGCAAAGGAGCTCGCAGTGTTTGTTTACCGGCCGGCTACAGCGCGAGCTAACTAACCTCAGCCAACGCCGCGCGGCCGAGCCGGCGAGCCTGGGCTGGGCCCTGGGCCCCTGGCCGCCGGATTAAACAGCGCTGGCCTTATCTTCCGCTTATCGACCCGCGCGCCCACCCTAGGCGGGTCTAGGCGGGCCTAGGCCGTCCCCAGAGACTGTACCTCGATCTCCTCCATGACGGCCGCCTGCCTGGTGCGCGGTCGCCAGCCACCTGGCCCGGCAGGGCGGCGCGCCGCCGAAAACGCGCGGCGATGGTGCTGTCTGCACGCGCCAAGCAGCTTACCTTAGCACCCCGCGCCACGCCGGCCACGCCCCTCGGCGTGCTGACACGCTGACACTGGCAGAAGTTGTCGCGCCGCGCCCACCGTGCCCGCCGTGTCCACCGTGCCGCCAAAGTCGCGACCGGCGCTGGGACGGCGTCGCGGCGTCGCGGCGTTGTCGCGGCGGACAACGCCCGGCCGCGCCTCAATCAATGGCGCCTGGGCCTCTGTCACGGTGGCGGTCGTGGAGGGGAGGGGGGCACAGTTGGCGAGAAGACCGGCGGCGCCGGGGGCCAAAACGCTAAACGCGTTTTGAGCTCCTGCGTCGCTAATCAGGACTCGAACCGAACGTGTGACCCCATGCACCGATGGATTCCTCGTTCGGGGAGAAATCAATGGGTGGGTCACACGTTCGGTTCGAGTCCCATTCAGCGAGTCTGGAGTTCGAAACGCGTCTAGAGTTTCGGCCGCCTACGCCGGTCTTCTTGCCCACTGTGGGAAGGAGAGGGGCACTATCAGCTCCCGGGGCGCTTCACGAACACCTGCTCACCTGCAGCGCTATTTGCCCAGCAGGGGGTATTCCCGTCGGTCACACGGCGCAGGCAGGGCGTTGCCGCCAGTGACACATAATGCCAGCGCGGGTACAGTGCTTTTGTCGCCCTGTCTCTCTCGCACTCGTGGGGCGCTCCGCGTGGAGGTGCGAGAGAGAGAGAGAGAGAGAGAGAGAGAGAGAGAGAGAGAGAGAGAGAGAGAGAGAGAGAGAGAGAGAGAGAGAGAGAGAGAGAGAGAGAGAGAGAGAGAGAGAGAGAGAGAGAGAGAGAGAGAGAGAGAGAGAGAGAGAGAGAGAGAACGACGAAGCACTGTCTGGGATCAGCCTGCAAGTCCCCATGTGTGTCACAGGCCTCTGATAAATACCAGGCACCTCTCTGTCTCTCCCGTCCGTCTCCCCGTCTCTCTCGCGCCCGTGGCAGCTTCGCGCTGCGTCTCACTCGCGCCTTTCTCTCCGACAGACGGCGCTGCTGGCGCTGCTGATAGCGGCGGAACAGGTCCCCGGAAAAAAACCTAGCCTGGCGAAAAAGAAGCAAAGTTGTCGATTTGAACCCACCTGCTGGAGATCGGGGCTGTACGACGTCCTGGTGGCGGCGGCCGGTGACCTGGCCGCGGTGCCCTCGGTGCCGACGTCATGGAGGCCCGAGTCCCTGGAGCCCTTGCCGTAGTCCCTGGCGTCCCTGGCGTCCCTGGCGTCCCTGGCGTCCCTGGCGTCCCTGGCGTCCCTGGCGTCCCTGGCGTCCCTGGCGTCCCGGGCGTCCGTCTTGGCCGCGACGGCCACCACGGACGGCGACGTCGTGACCGCGCCGGCGACGCCGCCTGCGACACCGAGACAGCACGCCGGCGACATTAGCACCACAGCGACAGCGGCTCCACCAGCGGACGACACAAAAGGACAAGCGGCGGGACTGCTTCCGGCGGCACACGCCATGGCGGGGCGCGGCGGCGGGGCGCGGCGGGGCGCGGCGGGGCGTGGCGGGGCGCGTCGGGCAAAGAGCCGCTGAAAATGTTGAGTGTTTCCAGTGTCGCAGGAACACTGTCACAACGCCCCACCGGCAAACACAGGCTCTCGGGTTGACGTCTCGCCCAATCTGTAAACGTGAGGAAAACACACTAATCTCTGACAAGCCGGCTTGGGGGCACAGAGGAGGGCGGGGCGGGGCCCGAGGGGTCCACCACTCTGGTAATCCTGTGTACACTTCGTCCAGTAATCATTGGTAATCACATGCCAAAACTGGATATTTTTACTGTTTTTTTTAATAGACTTTTGGGAGTTCATCTTAAGAAAATAAGCAATAAATGGACCTTGCTGGCCAAAATTATAGAGTTTTTTGAGATTTTTTGTAGGTAATCACTGGTAATTGGTAATCCTGTGTACACTCCTGATCTGAGTGGTGGACCCCTCGGCGGGGCCGGTCTAGGCGGGGTGAGGTGAGCCGGGCGGGGCGGGCCGGGACCGAAGCCCAATCAAAACACGGCATCGGTCGGCCTGAAAGCGTCTGGAGGGCCTGGCAGGCGATTCGGAATCTGACAGGACAGCGGCAGACTACGGACACTGCGAGGCACGCGGTACCGTTCACGGCGCGAGGCGAGGCCGCGGAACTAACCGACAAAGCGGCGGGGGGACGCTGGATCGGGATCGGAGGGGAGAATTAGCATTCTTCAGGGACACAGGGACAGGAGGCGCGCGCATTTTGAGGAATCCAGAGAAGGACACGAGAAGAGGGTCGTACTCACAGGCCGCCTGCTGCGACAGGCCCAGGGCGTATATGGCGTGCAGCATGCTGGTGGTTATATCTGACGTGGAGGTGAGCTGCACCCACACGCACGCACGCGCGCAAGAAGGATGCAGGGGAGAGAAAAAGTGGCAGATCGAGAAAACGGCGGAGTCATGCAGCGACTACGCAGGTACGCCGCACAGTGGAGCAGAAGACCGGTGTAGGCGGTCAAAATCCCGGACGGGTTTTGAGCTTCGGAGTCGCTAAATGGGACTCGAACCGAGCGTGTCACCCCTACCAATGGATTGATCTCCGAACGAGGAATCCATTGGTAGGGGTTACACGTTGAGTTCGACTCCTGTTAAGCGACTCCAGAGCTCAAAACGCGTCTCGAGTTTTTGCCGCCTGCGACGGCGCGGGCGGCAACCGGCTGGGCGGCGCGCACGGCTGCGCCGCGGGCCTGCCTACCGCCACGGCGCCCGCCCGGCCGGGGTCCAGATAAGCAACTTACCCTGGCGGCGCGCGGTGGCCGCGGAGCCTGTACGGCTGCGCGGACTGTACCTGCAGGCCGGCGGGCCCGCTAACCTCGCCGACGGCAGCCTAACAGCCTGCCGGGGGGCACGGCCACGGCGGCCACGGCTGCGTGAGCACTCATGCCGCCGGAAGTAGCAGCTCGGGCAGAAATAATAGAAATTACGGCCTGAACGGGAGCGGAGAGGCGTGGAGGAGGCGTCGTCGGGTAGCCGCCGCGACGCCAGGACACTAATTGGGATGCACTGAGGCACTGCTGGGCTCCGCGACGGCGGCGCGACGGCGGCGCGGCGAGTGATGCTGGGTCACGCCAAGGACCGAGGATGCGCGCGCACCGCGCCGTCACGTGCGCGTCGACGCGGTGCAGCAGCCCGCCGCGATAAGGTAAGGCAGGCCGGGGAGGCGGGACGCGAGGAATGTCACAAAAATGGGCGCGCGGGTTACTTGACCTCCGGTTCTCGGTCTCTCTCCTTTCTTTGCATTATTGTTGCGAGACGCGGGCGTTGCGGCAGCGCGGGGCCCGTTGGGTGGGAAGCCGCAGAGTGGATGTTTTAGGGAACGGGGCCCGTGCGTGTTTGACGAGGGCCTCTCCGTCCCGGTGCGTCGTGGGCCAGAAAACCGGTGGAGGCGGTCAAAGTCCCGGACGCGTTATCAGCTCCAGAGTCGCTGAATGGGACACGAACCGAACGTGTGTCCCAATGGATTGCTCTTCGAACGAGGAATCCATCGGCGGGGCCACACGTTCGGTTCGAGTCCCATTCAGAGACTCTGAATGTTTTGGCCGCCTGCGCCGATCTTCTGGCCCACTGTGCCCCTCCTGGAGTGTCCTCGCTGCTCCGGGACGCCCCCGCCGTGCGGCCGGCGTCACCACAAGCCGCAGCTTGCCGCAGCCCGACGTCGAATATTATGCGTCGTGTGGGTCGCGGTGTCGTGTCCCTTACCTCTGATGCGGGCGAGCATGCCGCTCAGGCCGCTGGCGGGCCGCTGCTGGCCGAGGCCGGTGGTGATGGACCGCGCCAGGGAGCTGGCCGCCGACGTGCACGAGGAGCCCCTGCCGGAGGACCCCGACGAGGACCGCGCCGACGAGGACTCGGTCTCCTCCAGGATCACGCCGAGGCCTGCCATAGGGAAAACTTTGATAAGGTAATCACGAGCCAAATTTGTACACCACAACTCAACTTAAATTTAAAATTAACTAAAATTCGTAAAAAAAAATCATTGAAATTCTTCATAAAATTTACTAGCTTTTGCCCAAAATTCATCGAAGTTCTACTGAAATTCATTTCACATGTACACCGAAATTCACAGTAGTTTCCCCTTGGCCACAGTGTTGTGTTGGTTGAACAACCTCATCAACGCTCGACCGGATCATGTGCGCCAGACTCTAGAGCGCTCTCGGGCCGCGGATCGGCCTGTGCCCTCGCAGCAGCGGCCCGTAAAATGTGCGTAGCGGGCCGAAGTCGCGACGCTGCGCCAGCCTGCGCCAGCCTGCGCCAGCCTGCGCCAGCCTGCGCCAGCCTGCGCCAGCCTGCGCCAGCCTGCGCGAGGCGACACAGGAATCTCTCGAGGCGGTGGAAAGGGACAGAAGCACGCACACTGGCGCGGAAAGCGTCTCGCCGCGGCTGCCGCGTCGCTTTTCACCGAGTGCGTGTGTGTGTATGTATTTATGCATATATATGTATATATGTTTGTGTGTGTGTGTGTGTGTGTGTGTGTGTGTGTGGAGGGGGAGATTAGGGGGTAGGGGCGCTTGCAGACGCCACCGAAGGGTGGCGACCCAACTGTCACGGACCGGCGTTTAAGTCCCAGTCTCTGTTTGTCCTGGCTGTCCTGGCTGTCCTGGCTGTCTTGGCTGTCCTGGCTGTCCTGGCTGTCCTGGCTGTCCTGGCTGTCCTGGCTGTCCTGGCTGTCCTGGCTGTCCTGGCTGTCCTGGCTGTCCTGGCTGTCCTGGCTGTCCTGGCTGTCCTGGCTGTCCTGGCTGTCCTGGCTGTCCTGGCTGGCTGTCCTGGCTGTCCTGGCTGTCCTGGCTGTCCTGGCTGTCCTGGCTGTCCTGGCTGTCCTGGCTGTCCTGGCTGTCCTGGCTGTCCTGGCTGTCCTGGCTGTCCTGGCTGTCCTGGCTGTCCTGGCTGTCCTGGCTGTCCTGGCTGTGGTGGCGGGGGCGAGGCCGGAGGCAGGAAGGCTGGCCGACGCCCAGCCGGGGCACGCGGCACGCGGCACGCACGTAACCCCCTTCCATGAGTGGGAAAAGGAAGGAAGAAGGGCGGTCGCTGTCATTGTTGTTGGTCCAGGCCGCGGGGGAAGGGGGGCAGGGGAACGAGGAAGCGGAAAATGGGGGGAGGGGGAGCGCCAGGTTTCAAGAACACAGTACCACGGGCTAACGGTCTGGCCGAGCGCGGAGCGGCAAGGAGTGGCGCACGGCTCCCGGCACGCGCCCTGGCGGCGACCAGGCGAAGCTCGCTGTGCCCCACGACGCGTAGCGCCGAGCGCGGAGCGGGGACGTGGTGTGGACTCTGGCGGCCGCCAGTCCCAGCCCACCAGGCACGCACCGTCGGACACACTCCGCCAGAGGGTGCACCACATCAACACACTCTCGGTAGAGCTGCGATGCACAGTGGGTCAGAGGACCGTTGAGGCGGCCAAAATTCTAGACGCGTTTTGAGCTCCAGAGGCGCTAAATGGGACTCGAATCGAACGTGTGACCCCATTAATGGATTGCTCTCCAAACGAGGAATCTATTGGTGGGGTCACACGTTCAGTTCGACTCCTGTTTATTGACTCTGAAGCTCAAAACACGTCTAGAGTTTTGGCCGCCTCAACGGTGTTCTGACCCACTATGCATCGCAGCTCTACCGAGAGTGTGTTGAACTGGTGCACCCCTCTGGCATCGAGTCCCATTTAGCGACTCTGGAGCTCAAAACGCGTCCGGCATTTTGGCCGCCTCAACGGTCCTCTGACCCACTGTGCGTTGGCAGTGTAGCCATCCGCGCGGTATCATCCGCCGCCGCGTTTGGAGGCCGTGTCGGGGCGTCCGCCGCGTCCGCGTCCGCCGCGTCCGCCGCCGGCCGAATGGCACGGCCGAGTGGGACTGGTTGCCGCTGGTTCCGGTCGCTGCGGGTCCGCTGCCGGCCGCGGGCGCGCCGCGGACAAGGGCGTAACTCGGCGCCGGGGCGCGGCAGTTAGGGCGTTCTGGCGAGGCGTTCTGGCGAGGCGTTCCCGTCGCCCGAATTGAGCCACTACGGCGGCGGGCGTGCCGGCTCGGGGACAGGGTCGCGGCCGCGTCGGACCGAGGGCCGTCGGGCCTTGAGGCTCGGGGCCGTGACCCGTCGGGGGCGCTACCCGGCACTGCTGCAGCTGCTGACCCACAAACCGAAAAATGACGCCCGAAGCCAGAAGCCGGCCGGGTGCATAATGCCGGAGAAGTAGGGCGGGGCGCGCGCTTTTAGCTTTTGGAGTGAGTGGCGTGGAGAAAGCCACTCAGGGAGCGAGGAAGCATTCTGAGCACTACTACACACTCCAGTACCTGCGATGCTGTCTGTCCTCCGGTGGTGCGCCCGGCTGGGCCCGGCCCGCCGCACCACGCCGCCACCACCACCGTGGACCCTTCAGGATGCCGGCCCGGCCAGTGGGCCCGTCGCCCGGCCGCCCGATGAGGAATCGCCGTGTCAGCGCGGTCCACACAGCCGAGCGATTCACAGAGTCGCTTCGTCGGTCTGTCTCTGTCACACCCACGACTTACGGGGCACACATAAGATTACAAAGAAAATACCTCGTAATTTTCAAACTATTTCTTCGTATAACAAACTAAATAGTTTGCACCTTACATATGCTCAAAATACTTCGTAAGGTTTGAAGCGTGCGGGCGATCCTCGCGCACGGACGTTACTTTGTTTATCGCGGGGAAAGAAAGGGGGAAGGGCGGGGAGGGGGAATCAGCCACGCGGTTCGCGGCCCGACGGGCAACCTATTCCGCTAACTGCACCGGTCGTCGACCGACCGACCGACCGACCGACCGACCGAGCAAGCGAGCGGCCCGCGGGAGGCGGACATCACCACACCATACTGCCTGAGGGGCAGCCAGCAAGCCCCGCCTCACACCCGCCCCGCCCCGCCTCACACCCGCCCCGCCCCTTGTTGGTGGCCGGCACAAGACTTCATTGTTCTACCGGGTGTCCCATTGCCTCCGCCACGGCGCCATTACTCCGACCTCACCGGCGAGCTGCGCCGAGTGAGAGTGCACGAAGTGGGCCTTCCCCGCCTCCCCGCGGCACACAGTGGGCACAGAGTGGGCACACAGTGGGCGCGCCGCGGGGCGTGGGTGGCTGTGCTCGTCCACTTCGCACGCCGTCTGATGGCCCGGCGGCCCGGCACCCGCCCTCCATTCATTTGTTGCGTACGACTCGAATTAGGCGTTGTTCGCGTGATAACCTGAAGGGAAAAAAAAAGCGCGCCAAGTCTGCAGACTCCTCGGAGCGGGTCGTCCCACAGTGGGCCAGAAGACCGGCGCAGGCGGCCAAGAGCGCAGTACCAGCAACAACAACAACAACAACAACAACAACAACAACAACAACAACAACAACAACAACGATGACGATACGGAAACAACGAAAACAACACGGCGCTGGCTGGAGGGAAACCTCATCTTTTCATACAAAACGGCATGCAGGCGATGCAGCGGCGGTGCAGCCGAGCGATGCCGGAGGCGGATAGTTTCGTCGCTCTGTCTCGCTCGCACCCCGCGGGCCTAGCGTGGGCCGCCCCGTGAGTGCGACAGAGACAGAGCGACGGAGCAGACGGAGCAGGCCGGCGGCAGCGCAACAAGTGCAGCGCATCGCCGGTCGCGACTCACTGACCACACGCAACCAGGGTAACCAACCCACCCACCCGGGCAACAAAATTAATAAACGAGAGAGAGAGGGAGAGAGAGAGAGAGAGAGAGAGAGAGAGAGAGAGAGCGAGAGAGAGAGAGAGAGAGAGAGAGAGAGAGAGAGAGAGAGAGAGAGAGAGAGAGAGAGAGAGAGAGAGAGAGAGAGAGAGAGAGAGAGAGAGAGCCCTTCTCTCATGTTCATGTTGAGATTGTTTTGTTCTCTAGACGTCCGGTGTGAATTGAGGAATGGTCGGCGTGAATATTGACGAACGACTGGGATGCTCTGCGGATGCCTTGGGATGCCCGCGGGACTGCCTGTGCCATAGCTTCTAGGCAGGAGAGCTCGTTGAACTGGGCCTTCCCTCCCGCCCCCGAGCAGGCCGTCGTGCCGGAGCTCCTCCCTGCACCGCCCGCGGCCCCGCGGCCCGGTCCGCGGACTCCAGAGGCATCGGGTGACCTTTCGTTCTGCAAACCGGCAAGCGGCGCGGGAGAAAGGTGAGACCGGGGCTGCAGCGGTGGCGGCGCCAGAGCGAGGCCCTCGTCTCACCGCTTCCCGTGGCCGCCGCCCCCGCCGCCCCCGCCGCCCCCGCCGCCCCCGCCGGAGCAGCAGCGGCTCCCCTTTTGGCGGCGAAATGGTAAAGTGGAAGCCAACAACGCAGAGTGGTCCAGACGACCGGTGGGGGCGGTCAAAATCCCGGAAGCGTTTTGAGCCCCAGACTCGCTAAATGGGACTCGAACCGAACGTGTGACCCCACCAATGGATTGCTCACCCGAACGAGGAATTCATTGGTGGGGTCACCACGTTCGGTTCGAGTCTCGGTTAACGTAACGACTTTGGAGTTTAAAACGCGCGAGGGGGAAGAAACTCAAAATTTTTGTGTACGTTTAACAAAATTTCTTAAATTTTTTTATTTTTTTTTAAATTTTTCTAATTTTTAAAAAATGGAACTCTACCCCCCCTCCCCAGTCTTAATGGGGAGGCCTCCTGCTTTACTTCGGTGTTCGGGATGGGAACCGGTGCTATCAGGTAACTGGGGTTAATCCGATCCAGCGACTTCGATATCGTACGCCGGGGGACCCAGTAGGACCCGAGCCGCCGACACGGCCCAACATGGGCAGAGTAGAGTAAGGCAGAGACGATAGAGAGACAGAGAAAGAAAGAAAGAGAGAGAGAGTAGTTTTGGGAGCTTTTGTTTGCGCAGGGTGGTCGGTACCCAAATGGTACACCCGCTGTCCGGCGCTCCCAGACCCGAACATGCAGTCAGTGGGCCAGCTTCAAAGGACTTATCAACTCCATCCGACGAGTCGGAATGGACTCACTCGCGACCAATTTCGAGTGGCTGGCTCGATCGGGGATCGAACCAGTGCCGAGGCCAATCCGCCGAAGCGGACTGCTTTTTAGACACCCGGGTGTAGTGGCCTGGCATAGACGACCTAGACCACTACACCACCCTGACTTGCACGTCTGCCGAGTGTTGGACGACGGGTTTGAGTCGCAGTAGGAGGAAGCCAGTCGAAAAATGAAAGGAAATTTGGGGATTCGTTCCCCGGTCCTTTCGGTCAGGGTCGGACGCCTTAACGGCCTCAGCCACCACGGCTCATGTCTGACGCCGATTGAAGCAGGTTCTTGACGCGACAATGAGCAGCGGTCAGAGAAAAATGTTGTGAAGTAAGTAAGATATGAACCGCCGATCCCCATACCGGGAATCTGACGCGTCTACACCTCCAGCCACCACGGCACATGATGGTGAATGCGCATTGCTGTGGGTTTGAAGCAATTGTTCTATAAAATTTTTCAAAGTTTTTAATAAAATTTTTCAAATTTTTCAATAAAATTCTTTTAATTTTTTGACATTTAAGTTGTTGGTGTACATGTATTTGGCCAGTTGTTTCCCCCTCGAAAACGCGTCTAGAGTTAAGGCCGCCTGCGCCGGTCTTCTGGCCCACTGTGCAACGCCTGCCCGCCTGCGGACTGCGTGAGGACTGCGGCAGCGCCCAGTCTATGGTTCTGCGCGCGGAATCCTTGGATTTCCCCGGTCGGCCGCGTCGCGGTTGGTCGGCCAGCCTCCGCGGCCCGCGTCCGCCCCGCGTCCGCCCCGCGTCCGCGCACGCAGTGATCACAGTGACACCGAGTGACGCCCAGGCCGGCCGGCCGGCCGGACGAGGGCACAGGGCACCCACCGCCCGCTCAGCGTACCTGTCGCGCGCACAAGGTCGACGAATGAGGTTTACATTTTTCTTTTTCTTTCCCACCGTCGTCTCTGTTTACCGGCCTGATTGCACGGCGCGCGGCGCTCTGCCTGCCTCGCGAGCGGCGCGCTCCAGCCCCGCCTAATGACGGTGCCGTCCCTCCGTCCGACTCTCTCGCTCTCGTGCGGCGGCCCGTGGGCGAGCGAGAGAGACAGAGCGACGGCGCGCTGTGCGGAATCGCTCGCTCTGCCTCGTGCAAATGGGCGGCCAGGGCGGTCGCAGGGACGCTCCCCTCTTTGACTCACACTGTTGACCACGGCCTAACCTAACCCTACACAAGCCAGCGTCTCGAGCGGCGCAGCGGTCGCCCGCCAGCCTGACGCAGGGTGCCTTTGCCTCCACCGGACTACCAAGCGCTCGCCTGCGCATCTCTGACGGGAGGGTCTCTACCTCCACCGGGGGGTCCTCTGGCCCACTGTGCGCGGGGCTGGCTGCCGTGGCGCCGGGCGCACGCACTCCATCGGCGCGCCGGCCCCGCGGCGCTGGCGTTGCCCCCGGGCCCGGCGCCTCGCGTGCCCGCATACCAGCTGGACGCCGCGGCTACCGGACCCACCGCGCGCTCCGCTCGAGCGCCACGCCAAGGCGGGCGCAATGCTGGACGCGTAACTTCCTGTGCTAACAGGCCACCGCCTCCGTCCGCACGCGGAGACGGAGACGGCCGCTTAGAGGGAATTCCTGTTGGGGCAGGCAGAGCACAGTGGGTCGGAAGACCGTTGAGGCGGCAAAAATTCTAGACGCGTTTTGAGCTCCAGAGTCGCTCTATGGGACTCGAATCGGACGTGTGACCCCACCAATGGATTCCTCGTGTGAAGAGCAATCCATTGGTGGGGTCACACGTTCAATTTGAGCCCCATTTAGCGACTCTGGAGCTCAAAACACGTCTAGAATTTTGGCCGCCTGAACGGTCTTCTGACCCACTGTGCAGAGTCAAGCCGTTCGTAAACGACGAACGGAGGCCGGCCGGCGTGCTGCTCCGATGCTCGGCCGGCTCCACAGCAGCGGACGGCGCACGGACACTGGACCCATTCCGCGTTTAAATGCCCGCAGCGGTCTTGCAGTGCCATTCCGGACGTCGCTTTCGTCGCTCCGTGAGGGGTCCACCACTCTAGTAATCCTGTGTGCACTTCGTCCAGTCATCATCGGTAATCTCATGCCAAAACTGGATATTTTCGCTGTTTTATCGGCTTTTGCGGGTTTTCTTAAGAAAATAGACTAAAAATGCTCTCAGCTGGCCAAAATTAAGGAGTATTTTGAGATATTCAGTAGGTAATCACTGGTAATCGGTAATCCTGTGTACACTCCTGAGCTGAGTGGTGGACCCCTCGTCGCCGTCCTCGTGCACCCCATGCGTGCGCGGCCTGCCGTGTGTGCTGCAGGCTCGTCTGGGGAACGACACAGGGCGGGCGACCCCGTCTGCCCCCTTCAGTCGATTTCTGTTCCGATTTCACTTGCGCAACGTCCGACCGCCGAGTCTCAGCCCCAGCGCCGCCGGCCTTTGTCGATGCCGCGCGGAACCGCGAGCAGTCGGCCGGACAATGTGCAGTTCGGCTGCGCGGTTGGCGGTTGCGTCGGGCGGTGCGCGATCGGGCGCTCGAAGGCTCTCCAGGCTCAGCCAGCCTCGCCGCGGCGCCAGCCCGCGCCAGCCCGCGCCAGCCCGCGCCAGCCCGCGCCAGCCCGCGCCAGCCCGCGCCAGCCCGCGCCAGCCCGCGCCAGCCACCACAACGACCACATTCTTTTCATCGCGGGCACCCGCGAGTCGGGAGTTTGCGACCACCTCAGTGGGCCGACTGTCGCTCTCGCCGTGCGCCGTGCGTCCGCGGGGGCGCGGCGGAGGGACAAGGCGAGTCGAACAGCGGCCCCGCACAGTGGGCCAGAAGACAGGTGCAGGCGGACAAAACTCTAGAAGCGTTTTGAGCTCCAGAGTCAACCGCTAACTGGGACTCGAATCAAACGTGTGACCCCACCGATAGATTCCTCGTTTGGAGAGCAATCTATTGGCGGGGTCACTCGTTTGATTCGAGTCCCATTTAGGGACTCGAGAGCTCAAAACGCGTCCGGGATTAAGACCGCCTCCACCGGTCTTCTGACCCACTGTGCCGCGCGACCCCGGCCGGAGCGTTCACAGGACGCCTCATCTGCATATCAGCGGACCGCGGCCGTGGTCTGACTCGCCCGGCTACCCGCCGACAGCAGCAGTCAATCAGACAGGACGGCAGAGCGCCAACGGGGACTATGTTTGCTGGGGGCGTGGGTTCGAGCCCCGGCCGCGGCGTCGCGTTTTCTTTTATAAGTAAATTTTCATAATCGTTTTGTAGCGTGCGGCCCACGCTGGCCCCGATGCAGCCACTCCGCCGCAGTGGGCCCGGTGCCGAGGACGCGTGGAACTTGGCACGGCGAGCGTGTCCGCTCCAGTTGACGTGGTGTTTACAAGGCTTGTCGCGCGGGGTGTCATTGCCGCGCTGCCTGCCTGCCGTCTCATTCCGGAGGATCGCATCGTCGCACTGTCTCTCTCGCACCCCTTAGGGACGCCCCATGAGTGCGAGAGAGACAGAGCGATGCAATGATCGTTGGGAATCAGACGGCTGCAGTAGCCAGTGCCGCCACAGCGGCCTGCCTGCAGGCCCAAGGCGCTGCAGGGCAACACGCCACACTCACGTGTGTTGTGTTTACTCCGAGACCTGCTCAGTCACGGACACAGAGGCCGCCGCGTAACGGTCCTGGGTTCTAGTACCAGCACACACGATTTAATTATTTTTTTTGCCTCGGTGGCCACGCTGACGGCGAACGCACCTCCTGATGTCGGCGGGGTGCTGGGCGCCGACGTGGGCAGGTTGGCGTACTCCTGCGGCTGGTGGAGGCTGTCCTTGAGCACGAGGCGCTGGGGCACGTCGTACGTGGGGGCCTCCTCCACGGCGGGCACGTTGGCGTACACCTGGCCGTCGTCCGCCTCGTCCTGGCGGTGCAGCAGCAAGTTGGAGTACGCCGGCGGCTCAAAGACCACGTTCTCGTACACGCCACCGCCCTCGTCCTCCTCCTCGTCATCGTCGTGGACGTTCTCGTAGAGCGGCGCCTCCGTGCACGAGCCGTACTCGTCGGTGGAGTCGTCGTCGTCCTCGTCCTCGTCGTCCTCGTACAGGCCGAGGCGCGCGGCGTGCGCGGGGGGCGGCGGCCCGCGGTACAGCAGCCCGCCGCTGCGCCCGGAGAGCCCCGTCAGCCCGGTGCTGGACAACATGGCGACACCAGGACGCGGCGACGCGGCGCGGCACGCACAGCCACAGCGCCACTCGACGCGGCGGACGCAACGCGGCACGCGGGTACCTCCAGGACCCTCGGCGGCCTGACTGGCTGGCTGGCCGCGGCCGCAGAGCCGTCCGGGACTCCAGGACCGCTGCACGCCGCTTCCTTCCTCGCGCCCCTCCCCCTGCACGCCGGCCGCCCCCCTGCCCCTCACCTGGCCGGCTGGAGGCAGTCAAGCGCCAGGACCCCGCCGGCCGGCCGGCCAGGCCATGCAGTACTCGGAGGAAAGGAACTCCGGCCATGCCGCCCCCCTCCTCTCGCGGTCGGCGTTGCCACAATGCGGGCCGAGTTGGCGGGGAAGGGCAGGGAAGGGTACCCATCGCCACTCCCCCCGCGTCAGGTGGTGGTTCCCTTGGTTCCCGGCCGCACTGTGCCGCACTGTGCTGCAGCACTCGCCCCCCTGCCGCGCCGGCCGGCTGTTGCACCGGGCCGCCCGCTCGTGTGTGTGTGTGTGTGTTGATCCGTTACACGACGGAATGGTTGCCCACTCCGCAGGCGCTCGCCCGGATCTGGGATCTGGAGGGTCCGGCCGTGAACGTTGAGTTGCCTACCTGCAAGGCGGTGACCCAACCCGTGAACCCTTGAACTTAGAGAGGCTGGACCACGGAGAGGGAGCCGTTCTGAAACACCCCTCAGGTAAATAAAATGACATCCACGATTTACAATGGAATAACATCAAAAATATTTTTATTCAGACAGTTCAAAGCACTCACAAACTAGTACATTGTTTTGATCAGACAATAGGGAAATACTACAGTAAGTAAACTGGCATATCAGGGAGGAACATCATTCTCTAGACATGAGTAGAGATGGAAAATAAAAGTGGTGCAGGAGTGGCATGTGCAACGAGGAATATCCAGCTAATATCACAAATGCCAACATGTAGAGAGATGCCCTTATCACAATGTATATGTAAAGTAATTAAACATAATTAAAATTAGTTTACATAGAATGTAAATGGAAACAGAAAAGAATTACAGTAAGAAAAATAGAGAAAATCACAATCACAGAGGCTTTGGAAGAAGTTAATACTTGCATACAATACAAATTGTGGCACAGTCACATTGAGTTTTCGACAGGTAAAATAGAAAACAATAAAAGTAACTAACATAGAAAAGAAGAGAAAGCAACAAAAAACTGTTTCAAATAATGGCAAAAAAATATAAGGAGATTCTAAGGAACTTTTTTTAAAGTCTATACAAACAAACAAAAGATAGAATAATAGAATTACATTTCATTTTAGATATCCTTTGGTGGCATAACACATTTGAAAGTGCACAATGTCTTTAGAGTTCAGAATGTTTGTTGGTGATTCGCTTAGACAAGTAGTCATGTAATTTCTCAACTTTCCTTGCATGCTTCTTGATAGTTTCTTCCATCAACTCTTCTCCATCACTTTTGTGGCCTATAATTTTCTTGTCGCCATGATGCTGTTGTCCCAGCGCATGTTCAGCCTGAAGATGCCTCAATTTCAGTAACCGGTTTTCATAATGGAGTAGCTCAGTCTGAAAAAATAAATATTTTTATCAGCATTTGTCTTTGGTTTAGTGTTTATTAGCAATCCATCGTAATCATAACTTACCTTCAATGATGCCAATTCATCTGCTGAGAAATTAGATTCTACAGCAATACGCCAAAGTCCCTGCACCTTTGGTTCAACAAAATCTTGACTTTTAGGTCCTTTGGAGGCAATTCTGTTGAGGCGATCATAACTATCTTTTAGATCTCTGTGATGAGTTCTGTGAGGAAACAAATGGAACAGAAATAGGGGAGATTAACATGCTTCATTGAGGATCTAAATTTATACTGGTAGTTAGTAAACAATTGTTACCTCAACTCATTTGCTTTTGCTGCAGGGTCTTTATTGATTTCCTCCGCAGACCCAATTTCATTGAACTTATCATGAGTTTCATCAACAGTATCTAAAAACAAGAGGATAACAATCAATAAAATGACACTTCAAAAATAACTCTTAAAGGAAATAGTTTAGTCTTAATTAAATTCTAACTCACTTGCAGCATCATCCTCTGGGTTACGCTTCTCAACCTCACCAAGGAGCGAGTAAAATTGGTCCAGTTTATCCTGATGGTGTTGGAACTCCTCTTTCAAGGCTTGGAGCTCTTCAGCTGCAAGGGGGAGTTTTTTAGACAAAGTTTCAACAGTACAATTCAAGTTTTATTGGGCATTGAGAGCCAACCTACCAGAGAATCCAGCATGTTCTGCTTTGTCCCACAATTTGTTCAATTTCTTATCCTTGAATAGTTTTTTGGTCAAATTATCGTCAGAGGCTTGGTTGAAGGGCTTGTGGAGTCTGTACTTCGAGGGATCATTGACATCCTCAAAATGCTCAAGAAGATCATAAGAACTCATAATACCTACGATAAAACACACAGATTATAAGGCGGTACATCTGTGAAAGTGAACCATTCAAAAGACACTCCGACCTACCAGTTAGCCTTTTCCTCATGTCTGCTTCCATCATGCCATCTTTATCCTTCCCCTCAGACTTCACCTTCTTGAACGTGAGCTCCTCCTTATCATGAATCTTAAGTTCGCTGAAGAGTGATTTCAGTTTTGGTTCAGTCAGCCTCTGCAAAGTAAAAGGCACGCACAACACAGTGATGAGCGGTAGCTAGTCGGAGTGATAGAAAGAAAACGAGAAACAGAAAAGTCCTGACCAACTGAGCTTTGCTCCAAAGCATGTTCAATTTAGCCATCCTGAATGGTTTCTCGAGCTTCCTGAAGTCTGACACTTCGCCAAAGATTGACTCCTTAGGGGGAGTGAGGTCCTTCTTGGACGGCTTGGCCTCCTTCGCCGGCTTGTTCTTGTCGGCCTCGTTCGCCTTGGCCGAGTACTTGTTGTGGGCGTGGCAGCACGCCGTAAGCAGCGCCAGGACGCACAGAGTCCTCAGCAGTCGCCCCATCTCGTCCTCGCGGTCCTCGCCGGCTCCGCGTTCAGGTTAGCCCCCAGCAGAATACTCCTCAACGCCTGTAAACGGACAAAACCGACCTCAGTCACAAATCGAACGCTCACAGTTAGAGCACAGCCTGTCACAGATGGTGTAGATGGATTTCACGCGGGAACGATCAACGCACCGAGCGCAATCAAGGCGAATCACAAGTCGGGACACCAATCACTGAGGGCAACAACAACATTCATTCATCTTCAGCATCTTCTGCACACGACGTCGTCATCACTCGGTCGGCACCCGAGGGCACCCGAAGAGTTTTCGAACGGGCATCGGGGGACGTGGTGGGGACAGAGTGCACCCGGGTGTAGTTCTCGAACGCACCCCAGAGGGGGAGGCTGGGGAGGCAGGCGGCAGCAGCAGTCATTCATCCGCCCGCCGTCCAAACAAGTGGCAAATGGCCGATCATTACTCACTTTCAATGTTGTCCCTCTGATTGTTGCCTTTCGTTCGGTTTCATCAACGAATGAGTTCCTCCAACGATGATGCCACCTAGTTCACCACGAGTGTGAATCGAACGGCCCGGAGCACTCTGTGTGTGTGTCGTCTGCTTGTAGCGTCTGCAGAAGGCGGCAGGTGGCAGCGGCAGCAGGTCACAGCTCCACTGACAGTGACAGGTAACCTGTGTCCGGACTGTCACAGAATCCAATAGCATCTACCGTCGCCTGCCTGTGGACCAGGCACAGTCGAAACCATGTCGACGTTTGTGAACAACAAGCAGGGCACCAAGGTGTACATCCCTGAGGTGGAGTTGCAGCAGCCAGAGAACTACATGGTGTACCAGATTGCTGTGGAAATAGGCCCTGTGTCCTGGAGAGTGCCTCACCGGTACAAGGACTTTGTGGAGCTGCACGAGAAACTTGTCACAGACCATGGCGTGACCAAGGATTTGCTGCCACCAAAGAAAGTGATCGGCAACCGAGATCCAGTGTTTGTGGAGAAAAGGCGATCTGCATTGGAGATGTACCTATCAAGCGTACTCACTTTCTTGCTGCACACTATGCCCAGAGAGCTTGCTATATTTCTTGATTTTCACAAGTATGACACTCTCTTCATCTTGGAAGAAATGGCTGTCAGCTTTTTTGAAAACGGTGACGAGTATCTCCGTTCATCAAAGCATTATGTGTTCACTCCTTTGCAGGTAAGCTTGCATTTTAAGTTTTCTCTACAATCAATTATTGTAAATTTTCATCAAATAATTCTTTTCTCTTCTTGTAGCTTCATGCCATCAGCGAACGCCTCAAGCAGCCCTGCCCTCCTCGTGAGATGGTTGACAAGAAATATGATTTCAGCCACGTGCTGGATTTCTGCTATCAACTCAACAGCCTTTCAATTTTGGGCTGCAGTAATGTTTTTGGCAACAGCAACATTGTCTACAATAATTTATCATTTGAGCTGTCTTCATTTAAAGCAGTGGATACACTTCATATAAATAGTCTTCCTGTGGCTAATATTTATGGTGTTGGTTTACTAAGAGAAAATCTCATTTCGCTGAGTGCTCACAACTGTCGCCTAGAGCGCATATCACATGTGCTTCTTTGCGATGATGTGCACAAGGAAGCCTCTTCAGCCAGTGAACCTCAACAGGTTTGGAAAAAAATGACCTGTGTAAATCTGAGCGACAATGAAATTAGTGAAATAGATGCGTCAGTCAAACTGATGCCCAGAGTAGAGCAGCTTTTCTTACATAATAATCGGCTCTCCTCTCTTGACAATTTAACACTTCTTCCACACCTTGCCCAGCTGCATCTTTCTGGAAATTGTTTTTCAAGTCTACAGGAACTTCATTGTAAAATTGGTAATGTTGTTCACTTAGACCTCTCTGAAAACCGAATAAAGAGTTTGGAAGGCTTCTCCAAACTTTACTCACTAGAAACTCTAAATCTAGCTTCCAATAAGATTTCTGATCTGGATCAAGTGAAGCACATATGCAACCTGCCATGCCTGGAGAATGTTGTGCTGACAGGCAATCCTTTGGCCATTGTCGTTGATTATAGGGTGAAGGTTCTGGAGCAGTTTGGCCCCAGAGCAACGTTGATATGTTTGGATAATGAGATATCATCTCAAAAGGAGCATGACACAGTTGCTGTTTTGCAAGCTTTGAGAATTGCTAAGGAAGGCCGATCTCCACCATTTGTCTGTTCATCTACCCCTTAGGTGACAATGTCAAAACTTGGGAATAGTGCGTACAACTGTTCTTGTCTTTACATCCTCTATGTGTGTCAGAATCCATTTGTCTTAGCATAATCATTTGTGTATTCTTGGAAAGACCCCTAATTCTGCTGTGTCCAATCACAAGCCAACTGTTAATGTGATATGAACCTACAGAATTAAGGGGCGTGTTATTTATTTCATTTCAGAGTGCAGTATTCCTTACATATTATGTGCACATTACAAAGGCACAGAAGCAAATGTGTTTCTTCTCTTCTCTAGTATTTAGTGTCTGTGATATATTCTATTTTATTCTGTAAGGTTTGATTAAATTTTAAATGGATCTTTCCATTATTGTGGATCAGTGGATCATGGAGTGGGGATCAGTGGAGATAAGGTTTATTGCATTTTTTCCTTAATGTTTACATATTTTACCATGTTTAATCAGTCAATCTTACTTTTAACTTCTTAATTAATTAATGGCATCTGTCTATAATGCTTATTAAGCTTCTTGTTGTTCCCTCTGCTTGTACTATGAAATTGTAATGTTGCAAGAAAATCTTAAAATACTTCATTCCGTCATCAAATTAAAACATTACTTGTGAATTTTTACAATTTGTACTTCCCTCCTGTTTTCCCTTGACAACCCTAGAACCGGAAGTTCTGCCACGCGTTCACAGGCGTTCACAGTAGTTCACAGTAGTTCACAGATCACTCAGTTCTCACGTCTCAAACATCAATTGTCGTTACACTGGAAAAGAAAGACGCGATTTCAATAAATTCACCTCAAACAAGAACTTGTCCATCGCCTGAACTTGATGCACCCGTTTTCCTCGGAGAAGAGAAATGACTGCTCGTTCAAATGCGGGCCGTTGCGGGTTGCCTACCCGTGCCATTGTTTAGTGTCGGCTGCTGGGTGCAGCGGCTGCTAGATTTGGCACTGGGAAATGCTGCGTTTGGGGAAGAAACTTGTGTTCTTCGCAAAGAATTAAAGAAGGAAAAAAATAGACTCACTCGATTCGCAGTCTTGGATTCTACACATTCGTTTAATATCAAACATAAGGTACGTTTATCGATTTCCTCAGGCTGTGGCAGTTGGAACTCAAACTTCGGGGTTATGTTTTAGTGTGATTGTAAAAATGGACCATGTTCAACTAGAGAAAATCTCTGTTGATTTGTGTTTTTTGGTCGAAGCATTTGCTTTTGTCCGACTAGACTGCATCAAGTATTTATATGTGGTAGATCCATTCATCATTCTGTAAACAAATGGTAAATCATTTTGTGTTCTCGTCAACTGTTTTGAATAGGTTTCCTTCTTATTTTCAGAAAATATGTTGACCTACCCATCAGCAACCACTTTGGTTATTTCTGTATTTGTGGTTTACATTCTCCATTGTGTGTGGGTCTTGTCGACTCTGTTTGTGCCACCAGAATGCAATGACACAGAACCATGCCTACGATCATCTCTTCTGAGTAGGAACAAATTAATGGTGCGCATTTCCTGGTTCAGCCATTTTTGAAGTTGAAAGATTTGCTTTGAACTAGGAGACATAACATCTTTTTTGTTTCAGATTGTTGGCTTTCTGACAGACAAAAATTTGCGTATTTATCCACGACAGGAGCCAATTTGGAAAGAAGACCTCCAATTTGACAAGCCTGCTGAGTGGTAATCTTTTAGTTTCTGTTGTCTTTTTGTTTATTTTGCAGCTTTAAAGAAAAATAATGAGGAATTTATCTGTATTTAACAGGACCAGATCCTTAAAAATTCCTAGCCATGTTAAAAAGAATGGAACCTTATACCTGGCTGTGTTTGTGCTTCCCCAAAAGTCAAACCACATCACTGGAGGAGTTATAATGAATGAAGATGAGAAAAGCTTAACTCGAATCAAGCTGACTCAATTTCACGTGCCAGCCCCTGAAACCTACAACCTTCTTGACTCAGAAGCAAAAGATAATGTAAGCTATGTGCAATCATTATCAAAATATTCTGAATTGTTTGTGCCAAATTTTATTATTTGATGCCTGTTGGACAGATTTCCAAAGGAAAAAAAGGCTCTGAAACTACCCAGCAGAAATCTAAAGTTAACCACATCAAGCGTAAAATTGCTGTCAATATGATGGCCACTCATGTGAACCTGCCTAAGTTCAGTCTGCCTCCTGAAATGCGGCACATGTTTTCGTGAGTATTTCTCCAGCAGTGATCTTAAATATTAACTATTTGGAAACATTAAAGAGTTTTTTACCCTTTACTGTTGGTTTGAATTAGGATAAATTCTCGACTCCAGTACTTGCCACCTCTCCAGCATAATTTCATGGCCACCCGCCTTAAGGATTTACAAGAAATCAAGCCTGATTTAGATAATGTTGATGTAACACTGGCATATTCACCTACTTCATTTGGAAAAATGAGGCAAGGATATTTTTGACTTTCCTTTACTTGCAGTGAAATAACCATCACCATAAGGAAATCAGTTTAATTGATAGAATGAAATTCTGCAGGTTTTTGCTTCACATGGAGACTTCTATGATGTCACTGAAGACCATGGGGTTCTCAGACAAAGACCTAGACGATATCAAGGGTATTTTTGAGGACACCAACATGTATCTTTTGCTGGTCACTGTAGTTGTAGCCTCAGCTCATGTTTGTACTTCTATCATTTTTAACTTTTTTTAGTTGTCATCTTTAGGTGTGTGAATTATTTTTGATCAATTACTTGCAGCTTGTTCTGGACTTCTTGGCATTGAGACATGATATTAACTATTGGAAAACAAGAACTGACTTGAGTGGTGTGTCAGGACGCTCCGTGCTATGGCGAGCATTCAGCCAAAGTGTTGTCTTTCTGTATTTGCTGGATGAGAAAACATCCTTGCTCGTTCTTGTACCATCTGGCTTAAACACATTACTTGAGGCACAGTATATTCAAATGGTCTTTATTTCCCTTGCTTTAACATTGTAGTCTTCTGTGATTAAAATTGTGTTTACTGTTAAATTTAGATGTGGAAGGTGAAGAAGGTAATTGACATTGTGCAACGCCCAACAAGGTGGGGCTTTCCACTGTACTCTGTGCAGTTGAAGCGGTCTTCACAAGGAGAGCAACTTACTCAGAAACTTGACGCTCAAGCCATGAAGTACCTCATGTACTTGCTCTATCCCTTATGTGTTGTTGGGGCCATTTATTCACTCATCTATGAGCCTCACAGAGGGTGAGTGTCTATGGAGATTGGCATATGTTAAATTTGGCAGCAGATTCATTAAAAAATAATAAAAAAATACTCTTTTTATCTAGGTGGTATTCCTGGACTATTCATAGTATGGTGAATGGTGTTTACGCATTTGGATTCCTTTTTATGCTACCACAACTGTTTATAAACTATCATTTGAAATCAGTGGCTCATATTCCATGGCGTTCCTTCATGTACAAAGTATGAGCAAGTGAGATTTTTAATTTGACTAATTAAATAAATGGGCATGACTTTTTGTCTAAACCATGTTCATATTTTCAGGCAATCAACACTTTCATTGATGACATCTTTGCTTTCATAATTACAATGCCTATGTCCCATCGTGTTGCGTGCTTCAGAGATGATGTTGTATTTATTATTTACCTATATCAACGCTGGTGAGTACTTTTATTAAAAGATGAAATGTTTATGTATCATCTGTTTGTATTTTTATTAACTGGCTCTATAATCAATTTTTCAAGGTTGTACCCTGTTGACTCATCTCGCATTGAAGAAGGTAATGTGGGAGAAAGCAATCAGCAGAGTCAATCGGCTGTTAATGAAACTGGGCAGGAGCGCAATGCTGTGGGGAAACAAGAACCAAATGGGGATAAGCCAGGGGGTCCTTCTAATGTGCAAACTAAGAAAACAGCCAATGACAGATCCAAATCTACCGAGAGCAAAAAGAATGACTAAAAGTGGCTTCCAGACCTCTTTTAATGCATTCAGGCTGTGTGAGATCTCAATGAAAAGTGACTTCCTTATTTAAGTACAGGTTTAAGTCAGAATTCAACGTCATACTAGAGAGGGATTATTTGGTTTATTATAATTGCTGTTTTGTTTCTGTGCAAATTATGTATTGTGTGAGACAACACTGTATTAGATTAGGGGTGATAATGTTGATGGTGATAATTCGTAGTGGGCCGACTACATCTTCCATGAAGCACTGTGCGCGTCCTGATGGGTTCATCATCTCTATAGTGCTATTCCAATGTGCGACAGGGTTTGTGACATTTTGGGTCATTTTACTTTGAAGCTCTTTGTTCTTTATTGTGATACCAGTAGGGTGTCTTTTTTATGACACATACCTAAGTTTCAATCATTAATTTGAATTTTATGTTAAAAGTTCTTTAAGTTTTCACTTTTGTATTGAATGTGCGAAGCATTCCAAATGTCTCCCTTTGGGTTTTAGGTAATGAAATGTTGTTCGAAGTTTATTAGTTCTCTTGTTGCTCTAATAATTGTTGGTTGTTTACTGTGTATTTATAAAAATTTACCCTAAAATTGTTAACTTAATGCTTTGATTTATTAGAAAATTACCATCTATGTATCTATTTATATGTACATTTGTACTGTTTGAATTGACTTTTATCAGATAAGTTTCCTCTGTTGCTGTTTCTTGCATTGACTCTATTTATGATTGTTCAAGTTAAAGCATGATGATATGATATTTTTAATTTTTGGGGACTTGCTGAACTATTTAGCAAACTTTTAGTGTTGGGTATTTTATTATACTTTGTAAAATATTCCACCGGTTTGTCACTAAACCAGAGTCTTTGGGCTTCTGCTAGATTGTCTTTCTTGCCCACCAAAATTTATTTGACTTGTGATTTTATCAACCTGTTGTTAATGTTATAATTTGTTGGACTGTTCCAGTTATAGTTGGTTACTTTTGATTTTCTGTAGTTCAGCGGTAGTTGAGAGTCATATATTAATGTTCAGGAATCTACCATAGAAAATGAACAAATCAGGTTAAAATTCTTCAGCATTCAAAATTTTAATTAACAAAACCTCAGTTCACATATGGATTATATCTTGATTAAATTTATTTGATCCCATAACGTTTCAATTCGTTGTATGAACATGGCAATACATATTGGCTTGAACAATTTACAGAACACCATAAATTGCCAGTTATCACAGGAGTATGACTAGTTATTTAAGGCACGATGCTGTATCACTTAGTGCAGATGGGGCACTGCTTAAAAAGATGTTTCTGAAGACAGACTGAGTGGAATGAGTGTTGACAGTAGAAACTGAGCACCGAGCCTCCAGAGAAAGATGCTAGAGGGAGAGAGCAGTAGACACAGTGGCTTTCTAATAGCTGCAGTTGAAGTCCCCAATGATGTTCACCATGACCATGAGGAATGCCCAGCTTTCCTGCCAACTAAAAGAACAGCATAAATAAATGTAGGAATATTACACATAAATGCAGAAAACAGACTCTCAAACAGAAACTCACACCAGGGGACATAACAGGGAGTGTCTTGTTGTCAGAAAGCCCTCTCAGCAACTGCCTCTTGGTTTCATTATTCTCAGTTCCCAAAGTAGAAACAAGAAGCAAGTTCTGGTAGAAATCCAGGCTCAGGCTTCCAGCAGGGATTAAATGAGAGTATTTGGAGATAAGCTCAAGAGTAGAGTCCACATCATTTTCAAGCAACATTAAGGAAGCTATGGACATCCATGATATTGTTTTGGAAAGAGTTTTTTCACATATGGTATTGCATTGAAGACAGTATCCTTCTTGCAATCGAGCCATAAACTGAAATACCAAGTCCCACGCTGAGGAAGAAAGCTCTCTACTTCGGTACTCAAGTTCCTCCTCACAAGTTGTCTGAAGGATGAGAGGTAAAACTTCTTCAATGGAGTCACTTCGCCTACAACACCAAGAAATAATATAAAGTTAAAATACTGCACTTACAAAGCAAAAAGAATACAGCATGGAAGACATTGGAAACCTCCAAATTTGGCAAGGACCAACATCACACATACCTCAGAATAAGGAGGTGGTACCAGAGCACCCCAGTTTTTTGACACATTGAAAGGGCCTCAAGTAGTCCACTGGCCTTATAGACATGGGAAAGCAAGGCCTGACCCACCCTGCCAAAGGTCATTTCATGTCTCATCATACCTAAAGGGTAACCACAAGTACACTGACAAACTGCGTCAGGCCTGTGCAAGCTCTCATAAGCCAATCTAGCAAAATTATAAACTTCTTGATCTTTCAAAAATGTCAGTAAATTTTCAAGTGGCACCTTCTCAAGGTACAAGAGGAACAAATTGTACATTTGCACAGCGTCTTCATTCACTCTGAGAATTGTTCTCAAAACATGTGTCACGGGAACATTTTCTCCAATGCTGCGAGATGACTCAACTTGCCCCAGCTGGAACAGTACTAGCATGGCATTGAGAATGCGAGGGAGTGGCCAATCTTGTGAGTCATTCGCTGAATCTGATATCACAATAGGGCTGCACTGGAAGAAATTCATAATAATATTCCATGAGAAATAATGGCACTCAGATCCTGACTCACTGAGAAACTGAAAAGCAGTATGAGGATCCAGCAGTAATTTGAATATCTCCAAAGTGAACCCTAATGCTTGGTCAACTAATAGGGTTCCTTTACTATGTGTGAGGCGAATATGCGACGGAAATAGCTCCTCGTTGAACTCAATACAAGGAATAAATTGCGAGACCCATTTTAAGAGGGAGCCCGATTTCAGGCAAAGTTGAAACTGCTGACTCAAAACAACTAGAAATTCTTTTTCAAAATGGTCATGGAAAGGGAAAGAAACTGCTTCATAAGAGTTGAGCCACTTTCCAAAACTGTGGGCTGGCTCTGTGGAATCACTGACATCTTTCCCTTGGTCACTTCTTGCTGACTGTCTAAACCTTTCATAAAGAGAAGCAAAACAGTCTAACATTTCATGCTCCAACTTCTGCAAATCATTCCCATTGTCCTCTTCAAGGGAAGCAATTTGTTGACATTTTTCAATCAAAGGTAATACAGGAAGCATGGAAGATTTCTCCTTGGAGACAGCAAATATGTCTTGGTCTTCATCATCATTAGATTCATTCACACTTGGCAATGCAAAATCAAGCCTGTTAATACTTTTATCAACACTGAGACAACTTTCATCTTGACCTCTTAACTTTTCCTCCAGATTTTGCCACTTTTCTTTTAGTGACTTTGTACCATTAGTAATGGTGCCGGACACTGAGGTGGTGAGGTTTTTTAGTGCCATAATTGTCTCTGCAGATGTAAGGGAAGACAAAGGTAAGTCAGGAAAGGGGTCATAGTCCTCATCACTGTTTACATTTGAGTGTTCTGATTGCGGTGGCAAAGAAGAAATAGATGGCAAAATACTCTTCTTAAAAATGCCATTCAAAGTTTCACTTTCACTAATGTCTTGAGAAGAACAATGTTGCTTCCCCTGCAAGGTGGGGTAAAAATCCACTGTTAAATCATTAACATCCAGCTTATCAGATATATGGACTCGAGGATTCTTTGTTCTGATTTCCTCTTTCCTAGAGAGCAGGTGTGCATTTCCAACAATGAAAATACCAGATTTTAACATCTGGGCTTGTTCTTGATTCTGAGTGTTTTTAGATACTTCACTTAAGAGATCTTGAAGTTTCTCTGAAATGTCTTGATCTAATGAGCCTTCCGCCTCTTCATCCTTAATTTTGTCAAACAGATCGCCTAAGACATGCATCTTCAGAGAAACACTGGCCAACTTTTTTAGGGTGTTAGAGTGAGCAGCACAAAGTTGAGCACAATACAGATACTTCCTCTGAAGGTATGACCTTACAAGAAATTTATCAATTGGAATGACAGAGATAGCATGAAGTCTACTGTCACCCATCCAAAGGTACAAAATTTCTCCCACTACACACATATCTATCACATCTCTGAATTGATCGGTCCACAAAATAACATCACTCGTCATTGGATCAAGAACACACAGTCCATTGGAATCATAGGTTACGATAAAATTGTCAGCAACCTTGTTGAGTTTCTTGAACTGAGCCACATGCTTTGGATGTGGTGCCTCAGGTGTTTCTTGAGTAACACCCAGACCAGGTGGTTTTATTACAGTTGCTGGACGAGTTGATCGCAACTGCTTGAATTGATGAGTGCTCACTACTGCCCCATCAACTCGCACCTCCCAGAGTCGCAGCCCTGGCCGAGCACAAAAAAGTTTCACATTTTGGAAGTGTTTGTCCGTTAACAACCACTCTCCATCATTTAGAGAGCTAAAAACACAAAACATCAGATTAAAACAATTTCAAAAAGAACAAATTCAGAGAAGAGAAGAAAAAAAATACCTGAATGGATTGTAGGAATCTTTGAGGTCAGCACTATTGTCTAGAATGTCTATAGAAGTTTCATGAGAATCAACCTGATAAAAGCAGGCTCCAAATTCACCATCACGTTGGCGAGTTCCTATCTGACGGTATTGCTCTCTTAGTGTGTCACAGAGGTAAGAGCGGGTGGTGGTTGAGGCAAGTAACAAGTAACTGCATGTGTCCAACTGAACAACTGAGGAGTCAAGCTGCATCAAAGCCACAGCAGGAGTCTGATAAAGAAACACACACATGAAACCTCTTTCAAATACATGCAGGCAGAACATACTACAAATGGAGGAACATTTTTGGTCAAAATTAAAAGAGCATGGTGTTTACCAAATATGAAGCTACGCTGATGACAGATATTTGTCCACTGTTATCACCTACATACAACTGACTGCTGCTGTTATTCCACTGAAGAGCAGTCACTTCTCTCCCTTCATGGACAGAGGACAAGATCCGTCGATTAACTGATGAACCATTGTGCTCAAGGACACAACTGGTGCCTCTTGCAGTAGAAAAACCGAACCACTTCTCATTGGGAGAAATTGTGACACAAGTTACAGGGCCCTCCTAAACCAAAGAAGATATATCATGAACACTAAAAGAAAATCATGTTTAGAATTACAGTGAAACAAAAGATATACAAACCTTGTTAGGTACTAACGACTTAAATGTGAATGTTTGTCTGTTATAAACATAAAGACCGCCACTGGTAGCACCGAATACAATGAAATTTTCCGATACCGCAAAAGACAAAAACTAGAGGACAAAAAAGAGGCATAAATACAACTAGCAAACACTTCTACATATTGAATCATAGCTCAAGATAATCCTGCCTAAAGGAGGAAAGTACCTTGATGCGGTTGGTAGTTTTCAAAGGAGAAGAGATACTAGATGTGTCATCAGTCTCAACAAGCACATACATCATTTTCACAACTTCCTGCATTTTTAGCTTTGTGATGAAGATTGATGTTCACTACAACAAAGAAGACAAAGTTTCTTCTATGGTCATCTTGATGAAACAGAGATTGAGAACTAAGTTTGAAACCTTGAAGCTCTAAAGGAGGAGGGAAACAAAAATGTGAAGATTACATAACATGCACACCTGCATCCGCCCACCCTATTTCCAAGCTCCCACAACTTAAAGCTCAGTGGGCAGGGGAGCAACGTTTCGCCGCTCTTTGCGACAAGGTTTGCATACACAAGGAAACCAGACCAACAACTGCGCAAGACAGCTTGTTTTCGCTGATTTGCTGTTTCATTGGCACTGTTGTTCGTCGCGCCCGCGCTTCCGTGCTCATGAGGTTACCGCATCTGTTTCAAATTCGGACAATGTCCTCACATGATAACTTACGTCCACTTGGATGCGACAACAAAATACTCGGAGGCCAAACATTGGCAGAGTTTTAGGACATGTAATCGCGAAGAAGAAATGAATTTAACAACTTGTTGCTCAAAACTCGCAGAAAAACATCCATGTCTCATGGACTGAAACAAAACAAAGAAATTGACATGTGAACTTCTCATACGACGGCCTTCCAACAAAAATTTCGGGAAATCTCAACACGTGTCAACTACCACCAACCTAAGATACTATTAACTCAAAAAACACGTTTGCTCTTCTATGATAAAATCATGTGACTGCCAATGCTGGAATTTATGACGTAATTTTCATTTTTGTTTTCTATATATTTTTTGTTCTGTTCTTCAAAACAAAATATATTTGCACTGTAGCATATTTGCAAGGTGTTGGTTGTCCTGTAAATCATCTCACAAGCATTTTATAGGTTAATGCTGCCCTTAGTCACTGAAATCAACAGACTTTTCATTGATTTGACGGTAATGAATTGTGTTTAGTTGTTGATTTGGACGGCTGACGGTCCTACGTCATGCAGGTTGCTACTCTTTCGGCTTCCTTTCTCCAGTCCCGCTAACATGATAGAGTTCTGCTCCGAGAGACGTATGTTCATAGCCATTGGCTTATTGGGAGGGTAAGTGTTTGCAATTTAGTACCTTTTCTCATTAGCTTTCACTTTTTGCGACATTCTCCTGAAAGATTCGGGACCTCCCTGCTGTGGACATCATACCCATCACATTTTCCTGTCATTTACTGGGGATGCTGATGTAACATGTCCGTGATTTTCTGAAAAAAAATATTTTTCATTATTATTGTTAATACAGCCTGGAATTTTACAGAGTGACGTTATTAGTTCTGATATTGGAAGGACGGTGGACCTGGTCTGCCACTGCAGCCAGAGTTACCGTTGCCCCCTCTCCCTCATCAGCCTCGTCGCCTTTAGTGACCAACTCTTCCTGTTGGTTGCATGAAGAGTATGAAGTTTTGGAAGAATGTCATCCATGTACAGGTAAATTTTCAAAAAATTTTGAACTGCACACATTCCTTTATACAAGTTCAATGCTCAACTTACATCATTGTGTTTTTGGTTTGATTTTTAGATTTTGAAGTTGCAAGTAAAAGCATTAAGGAGTGCATTCCAACCAAGTTCAAGGAAGTGATACGGTGCAGGCTATCAGGACGTGCTGTCAGAAGGTAGTGCTGTAGATTTGAAAATCGTGTCAAACAATTCAATTGACCAGAATTAATGGTGATACTGTTTGTTTACAGCTGTCAAAAAGTAGTTTGGCTTGAGGAGCGAAAATTCTGGCTCTTTGAGGTTCTTACCCTGTGTGGAGCTCTAATATCTTCCTTGGCTGTGTTCATTCGTCAGAGGCAGCTAGACAGGCGAATGATGAAACGGTTACAAGCTCAACTTTCCAGTTGTGCTTGATTCAGACTAATTATTTTGCTATCATGGGTACTTTGTATCTTAGTGCTTTTGGCAAACTGGAGGATTGTTTGAGAGCTGTCCCTGTTGAGACCTTTGTTGTCCTCCATGCCATCAAAAGCCTAGATTTACAAAGTGGTGCCTCTCCCATCCATATCGTCCTCGTAGAAACAATTGGAGACTTGCAAAGTCCAAGTGTACCTGTAGATGTTGATATCTTTTCTCACATCAGCATAGGTAAGGAAAGATTTTTACTATGTTGTGAAATTACAAACTGGCCTTGGTTATTCCTAAATAAAGTTTCTCCTTTTATCAGAAGTTTCTCAATCAGCTCTTCCTTATCAAGCTAAAGTCTGTAAATTGCCTGCTTTTGTGGCAACGGATAAAGGCCTTCTTCAAACAGTGGCTGGGCTCAGTTCTGTTCTACGTAAATTGTTATTTGTGAACTCTCAAGACCATCCATTATTAGGATTTCGCCAGTCATGCCTCATTGCCTGTGCTGAAGTTTCTGTGTGGACTCGATTTTGTGAGGTGCGAATTTTATCTATTTTTTTCTCCCAGTTTAACTTTTCTTATGATTGCAAGTATCCTTGGCTGACAGCATCAATTTGTTCATCAGGTTGACATCATTAATTCTGTAAAAGACATGCTCCTTAGAAACTCTCAGTCGTACTTGGAATACATTCCCATTGATGTCGCCCGCTTGGAGGAGCATTTGTCACATGCCCCACGTCTCCACAATGTTCGGAAACATCGTCAGGTGATTCAATTTGCTTATTTCGATGGAATTGATGGAAGTGGTTAGACATTGCATGTTTTTTGTTTTTTCTTCCAGGCTTATGCTAAAGCTATTGGGAGCACAGAGTCAGAAGCTGAGGTGCCCCATTTGTTTGCTGAGGGGCCATCCATGACATTGGCAGATGTCATATTATTTCCATGCTTTTTTATACTCCTAAGCAGTTTTCCTGAGCATGTGTTGGTTGAAACAGTTCCTCTAGTGTTCTCCTGGTATACCAGGGTTTTGGCCTCTGAGCAGCTTCTGAATGGAGCTGAACTGCTCTCAAAGGTAAGTTCTCTCATTTTGATATAGTGAAATCGTAATATGCCCAACTTTTTCTTTATCAGTAACTATGGTGTTACAGTTGGCCTCAATTCTACCGGTTCCTTCAGATCTTGACAAAAGTTCATACAACCTGCCCTTAGTACCTAAGGAAAGCCTTTACAAATGTGACCCATCTCGGTACAAACCTCGCAGTAATAAAATGTATACACAGCAGGAAGATGTAGAGGCATCACTAGCCATTGTCAACAATTTAATGGTGAGTATTATTACGAACTAAACTTCTCATCTATATTGAGTATGTACTGGAACCATTTACATGTTTGTCATAAATGTAGTCTGAGCATGAGATTATTCAAACAACAAAACCTTTCGGGGATGAAATTGAGTTGCTGTGGCAAAATTTACCTCTTGAAATTCAACCAGAGGGAGGACATGTCCCAGAGAAACGCCAGAGTCGCAAAGCAGAGCAATTGCAAAATATGGCAAAAGCCATTATGAAGGTAATGCAACTCTCCTTTACAGCTTGAACTTAGACCTGAAAAAAATACCTAATTCACTTTTATTTCTTAAAATAAATCTGAGTAGTTGGCTCAGCCAGGTCATATTCTGGTGGACTTCTGCTCAGGGAGTGGCCATCTTGGTCTACTGTTGGCATGGGTTCTGCCCTCCTGCACTGTGCTCCTTCTGGAGAACAAAGACAAATCATTGCAGCGGGCTGTAGATCGCATCCACAAGTTGGGTCTTAAGAATGTGGAGCTCGTCCAAGGCAATATTGATTACTTCCAGGTAATTATCTGATAAGTTACAGAGAGGAAGTTCAGTGTTTGAATTCACTGTGGTTAATGGCTTGGATTTTGTTTCAGGGTGAATTTGATATTGGCATTGCATTGCATGCCTGTGGTGTTGCCTCAGACATAGTGCTTCAACTGTGTGAATCAAAGCGGGCAGCTTTTGTGGTGTGCCCGTGCTGCTATGGCTCAATCCAAAGTGGACATACAGTGTCTTACCCAAGGAGCCAAGTTAGTACCATTTTAGTGTTCAACTATGCTCAATTAATTTTTTCTATCAACAGGGGGCTCTCAAAATTTCCTTGTTTCTTTTAGCTCTTTCAAAATTCCTCATTGGGGCCAAAAGACTATTTGGTTCTCGGTCATTGTGCTGATCAAACACATGGCGAAGAAGGTTGCAAGACAGCTCAAGGGAACTTGTGCATGGCTGCTATTGATACTGATCGACTCTTGCATTCACATGAGGGAGGCTACTCTGTTCATCTATCTAAAATGGATCCACCCACCTGCAGTCCAAAAAACAACTTGTTGGTAGGAATTCCCCGAGAAAGAGACGACTTCAAACTTGTTACTAAGGCCTAGAAAATGGCACCAAACCTGCAGAACTAATGTGATGTTATTAAGTCAAAACTATAAACTGACTGAATTAATTTTCATGTCCATAATAATTAGAGCAGAGTTCACCGTGCATTGAAGAAAAAATGAATTTTGTGTAATTTTGTTCTACTTCCTTTGATAAGTCACATAGTTTTATTTTATTAATACAAATGTTGTTGTGTAAATAAATGCTGCTATTTTTTAAACAAGATGGTTTGGTTTCTTATCTGTCCTTTCTCATCTGCAGTTTGTACGCTAGCACTGTGTTTTTTAAAAGCATAGCTACTGTCATGGGCCCTACTCCACCCGGAACTGGAGTAAGAAATCCTGCAACTTGGGAAACACCTGAAAGCAAACAGTGCCCATTTAACAATGCAACCTGATTCACACTAATAACAGTACAGAACAAAGAAAACAAAAATAAAATTCTAATTTAAAATAAATTGGGAGAAAAAAAACACAACATAACTAAGAACAGGCTTCACTCACCATCAAAGTCAACATCTCCAATCAGACAAGTTTTTTTCATTTGCTCGTTATGTATCCTAGTTATTCCAACGTCAATAACACAAGCTCCAGGCTTCACTATACTAGAAGTGATAAGGCCAGGAACACCTGCCAAATAGAACAAAAGAATCTCAGGTTGTGTACAAGGCGAAAAACTCCCGGTTTAAAAATAAATGTGATGCTACAATCAAAAGAAATAATTAGTCCAAGACAAAGTCTTACCAGTGGCTGAGATCAAAATGTCCGCTGATTTAGTTAATGATGATAAAAGACTTAATGGTGTATTTCGATGGCAAATTGTTGTAGTTGCATCCATGCCAGGAGACCCACCTTGAAAAATCAAAACATTTAAAAAAATACTAGGACAAAACATAGTTACTTCCAAAAGATTTGATACAAGGAAATGATGTCATACCGAATCCACTGGAATGAAGTGTCATAGCTATAGGGAAACCTACATTTTTTGACCTTCCACATATGACAGCATGCTTTCCCTTTGTTTCAACCCCTTCAGAAAAAAATTAAAATTAGGTTATATAGGTACTAGGATTTTTATGGAACAAAGAATCTAGAGAAATAAAGTCTTGCCGGTGCTAGTGATGAGATCATGAACGGCCATTGCAGTGCACGGCCAAAGAGCATTCATACCAAGGGCAAACCGACCCATATTCATGAAATTGAACCCATCGACATCTTTGTGAGGAGCAATTGTATTGCATATAGTTCGCTCACAGATGTGTTTTGGGAGCGGCAACTAGAAAACGTTAAAAACAAACAGTGCCCCAAATTCAAAAATATTTTGAAAATAATGAAAGCACACATTATTCCGCAAAGAAATATTTACCTGAACCAAAATTGCGTTGACATTTATATCACTATTTAGTGAATTCAATAAACTCACAAGATCTTTTTCTGAACATGAGTTCTTCAAATAGATGGTGTTTGCAGAAATACCTGGAGAACAGGAAACAGTTCCATACCACAAAAAAGAGCAACTACTCTAATTTATCAGCGAAATTCGTACAACAACACACCAACAGCTTTAGCAGCCATCATTTTTCTTTTGACATAAACATGGCTAACATAGTCATCGCCAACTAAGACAGTAGTTAGCTGGGGTGGATTCTTTTTGAGTAACGATACTTCTTTCTTGAGTTCATCTTGAATAAAATTGGCTCGTTCAACCCCATCTATGATTGAAGCCTTGGACCTAACCGCGAAAAAAATTGATATGAGTTAGTAATAAGAAAACGAGATAAAATTGGAAACGACCCGTACCCGTACCTTGGATGTGAAGAATGGATTTGTCTATGTTTACAGCTAAGGAGCCCGATCGAGGTTATGTTTTCTGTCGGTCCAATCACTTTTAGGACGGCCCTCATGTCTCCAAACCGTCAAATCGACAGGACTTTCTGTTCAGCCAAAGGATGAACCAGACGCGTCTTAATCAACCACAACACACAGATTGTCAAGGAGAAATACAACTCCATTGACGCAACGACGTCTAGTAAAATGACTCCATTCTTGTAGCAGACGGCGACGGCGGCGGGGGTCGGTCCGGTCGGTGGTTCCGATCTCCGTCAGCAGATGGCAGCACGGTGAAGTCTGTTGGCTGGGAAGACAGCAGGCGGCACCCCATTTGACGCGCCGTTTGCGCGGGTTGCCTTTCAAACGGCGCATGTTGGCGGCACTGCAGGGGGAAGACCAACGAACGGGGAGTTGTTATTATTATTATTATTATTATTATTATTATTATTATTATTATTATTATTATTATTATTATTATTATTATTATTATTATCTAAAGCGTGTCTCCTCAAGAAGTAAAATTAAAAAATAAAAAAAAGGGGGCAAGAGTCCCTCTAGTCCCTTCCGCGCATGTGCCCCCTTCCCCGGGAGACTAGAGTCCTACAGCTTCGCTACAGCTACTCTAGGACTCTACGGGAGACCACAGAGCCAGCAGCGCCAGTGACCCTGGCCTGGCAGAGATACGGCGAGACAGCACTGACCGGCAGTGCATCATCAGAGCGGGCTGGACGGCCAGGACCGCTGTACATTATCAACACAATCGCATGGCATAGGCCGGGCCGTGTGCGGGGCGGGGTGGCATTTCATAACCGGCTATCGGCATCGGCCCTGCAATAACCGTTTCACTTACCAGCCGGTCCACAGTGGGCTAGAGGACCGGCGCAGGCGGCCAAAACTCTCGAAGCGTTTTGAGCTCCAGAGTCCCCAAACAGGACTCGAACCGAACGAGTAACCCTCGTTCGGAGAGCAATCCATTGGTGGGGTCACACATTCGGTGCGAATCCCATTTAGCGACTCTAGAGTTAAAAACCCGTCTGGGATTTTGACCACCTCCACCGGTCTTCCGGCCCACTGTGCGGTCAGCTGCGCAAACAATTTAGACTTTTCATGCGCGCGAAAGGAAAGGGGTTTAAATTATAGGCAGACGTCATTAGATTGAGGCTCTTGGAATGCCACATATCTTATCCGGCAACGTAAACCTCGTAGGACACCTCATACCCCGAAAAAGTTGCGGCGTTGGGATAACTTTTCCCGGCTCTTTTTTCAACCGAAGTCATATTTTTGTCATTACCTGCACAGACCTAGCGTGCGATGTGGTCCTCCCCGCCACACCGCGCCTGGCAGGCAGACGGTGTAGTGTCGAGTGCGGCGCAGTGTTGATGAGACAGCCGCGACTGCGGAGTATAGCACGACTCGCTGTCAGGTAAGAGCGGCACCAAGCAGACTGATTCCGAGAGTCGTTTTCGTCTCTCGCACTCATGCGGGTCGCCCCATGAGTGCGAGAGAGACAGAGCGACAAAAAACGACTCTCGGAATCAGTAGTCTGCAGTTGGACGCGAGACTACTTATTTGGCGAAGCGTAATCCGAGGACGGCCCAGGCATAAGGCAGACTACTGCCATGCATCTGAATATAGACCTTGAAAAAGTTCTCAAGAAAGTGATAGTGAATGTGCATTATCTCACGGTAAGGAGTTATGGGAATCAGCCGATCTGAATAACCGTGGAAACACGGAGTGATCCAATGTTAATCTGAATGTGACAGCCAAGCCGTGCTGAGAATCCCGCGAAAAGAAGGATGCTCTGCGACCGCCTGCGTGGGAGTTACTCTTGCTTCCTCCTCCTTCCATGTTCGGCAACAACTACTAACAACGTAAAAAAAATGCGAAGAATGCGACTCCGAGATAGTGTGTTCCCACACGAACATACATTCCCACTGGCTTCGCTTTTCGTTTATTTCTCGCTTCATCAAGTGGGCACTGCCAAGCCAGCAAGCCGGCAAGCCGGCAAGCGCGAGCATGGCGCGAGCGAGCAGCAGTTGGCTATCAGCTGTCTTTGGTGTCTGCCGCCCGCAGGCCGCCCGCCCGGCACCGAACGGACCCGGCCAGCACTACGCAGCGCGAGCGGCAGCGCGTCACCGCGACTCCGTGACCAACACGCACGCACGCACGGCGCACACGGCACCATGAAGGCCGCCATCATGTTCAACGCCATCGCGCACGCCACCACGCTGTACTACTACATGCACATCCTCCGCGCCATCGCTGCGATCGATGCCGAGCCCACCACGACCATCGTGCGCGACTTCTTGGACTTCAAGGCCAAGTTCTTCACCATGTGGGGCGTGGTGAGTACTGCACTCGGGCGCCGGATGGGTTGCCTACCGGCGCGCAGGCGGGGCGAGCGCCGAGCGCGCAGGCTGCGGGAGCGCCACCTGGCGCCGAGTCGGCAACCCATCCGTCTGCAGGCGAGTGGTGTACTATCAGTCTCTAAAGTTTTGTCTGGGCGATACCCCATGCACGAGAGATTCTCAACGGTCTCCTTACGAGCAGTCTCTCGTGCATGGGGTATCGCCCAGACAAAACTTTAGAGACTGTACGAGACGTCCGCGCGCGCGGAGTCTGTATCTTGTATTTGGCAGATTTGACTGTACTGCCGCGCAGCCTTCACTGTACTCATTACCCACATGGCGTTTCGTAGATTTGACTACATCTTACAGTCAAATCAGCCGCCGAACGCAGAGCAGCGAGTGCGTGTCGAGTGCTGGAGCCCCCGCTGGCGTGCGTCCAGCGTGCGTGAGTTTGACCGTTCTGCCCGTTTTGACAGGCCGCCCAGATGGTGCTGTTCGCGCTGTGCGTGCTGCACGACGTCAGCCGCGTGTTCCCGGCCGACCACGCCGTGCGGCGCGGCGCGCGGAGCCTGCGCGACCTCGTCCTGGTGGCGGTGGCCGCCCCGGGGGCCCTGGTCAGTACCTCCAGCCCGACCAACGACCCGGAACAAACCGGAGGGCCACACTTGTAAAACTAAAGCGTAATTCTATGCTTGAGTCAAGCATAGAGTTACGCTTGAAGACGTTACGCTTGAAATGAAGTATACTCAGGAAATCCCCCCATGCATTAAGATAGGGGAAATCTTGGCGGATGAGCCTGTTACTCTTGATTTCAAGCGTAAACTGATTACGCTTGAAAACAGAGGGTAATACTACGCTTTAGTTTTACCAGTGCAGGGGTTCCTCGGAGTCACAGGCGCGAAACAGTGTCCTCTCGCATTTAAAAAATAAAGAGAAAAAAAGCCTTGCTTGGATTACAACGAATAACGAAATGGGTACCTTGCAGACGGTCTCGGCCATGTTCTGGAGCCTGTTCAAGCTGGACCGCGATATGGTGATGCCCGCCGAGCTGGACGCCCTCATCCCGACGTGGCTCAACCACACCATGCACACCTTCGTGGTGGCGCTGGTCCTGGTGCAGATGCTGTCCGAGCCGCACCACGCGCCGTCCAAGACCGCCACCCTCACCGTCGGCATCCTCTTCAGCCTGGCCTACAACTTCGTGTACGTATCTTACGGCACGCTGCGCGGGACACACCCGTCATTCACAATCCGACCGCGGCCACACAAACCACGCGAGACGGGTGCGTGACCGGCCGCACAGCGAGCGAGCGAGCGGCAACTTACTTTTTCGCCCCCTCCGCCACCCTGCTCTGCTGGTGCTGGGGGGCCGGAAAAAAAAGGCTGATAGACAAACGATCCCGTTCGACAAAAACATTATGTGTGTGCACCGACCTTGGCCTTGCCCGCCTTGCCTCGGCCGGATCGGAATAGAAGCGCTCTCCGCACGGCAAGATAAAGCCAGCGTCCTTTCATCTTTGCGAGCAGTGGTGCCAACCTGACGGAACAAAAACGCGTGCGCTGCTTCGCTGACTCTATGGATGTTGCCTTCTCCTTCGGCAGGCTATTCCACGAGTACTGGCTTTGGCGCCGCTGGATCTACCCCGTGTTCTCGATCCTGTCCTGGCCGGGCCGCGTGGGGCTGCTTCTCTATTGATGTTGCCTTCTCTTTCGGCAGGCTCTTCCACGAGTACTGGCTTTCGCGCCGCTGGATCTACCCCGTGTTCTCGATCCTGTCCTGGCCGGGCCGCGTGGGGCTGCTTCTCTATTGATGTTGCCTTCTCTTTCGGCAGGCTCTTCCACGAGTACTGGCTTTCGCGCCGCTGGATCTACCCCGTGTTCTCGATCCTGTCCTGGCCGGGCCGCGTGGGGCTGCTTCTCTATTGATGTTGCCTTCTCTTTCGGCAGGCTCTTCCACGAGTACTGGCTTTCGCGCCGCTGGATCTACCCCGTGTTCTCGATCCTGTCCTGGCCGGGCCGCGTGGGGCTGGCCGGCTTCACCTCGGCCATGTTCATCGGCCTGTCGCTGGTCGTCAGGTCCTTCATCAAGGCGCACTGGGGTGGGTGCACCGCGAGGCATTTCAATGGAAACTAACTGGTCAAACAAAAAAAATAAAATAATTATCCATTCGTTTTTGTTGACAGGTCCACCCCCCAAGATCAACCACAGATCAATCAAGAAGCACAATTAAGACTGACACGACCGCATTGTTGTTACCGTTCCGAAATCGTTATGTTAATGAATTTTATGTTTTGTTATAAAACCGTTATGTTCATATTATTTTTTGTCGTAAAAGTCCCATTTACGAGCGGCAGAACGTGTCGCGGAATCTGAGGGAGGGGGCCCCATAAACTGATGCCTCGCTAGCTTTACTTTGGTGCTGCGATGATGATGATGATGATGATGATGATGATGACGACGGTTTCTCTCTTCCCGGTTTGATTGAATACACTGTAAAAAATGATCGGACTTTTACCATACAGTGGTCTAGCAAAATTCCTATACATGTATAGGAACCATGGATATTCCGATACATGTATAGAAATTTTCCGATTTGTATAGGTTTTTTGGTATTCAAGCCGAAAATGTATAGGAAAATTCCCATCCATGTATAGAACTCCCTGAAATCCTATTCATGTATAGGAACTTTCCAACCAATGTATAGAAATATGACTAACTGAAAAAAAGAATTTTGTTCTAAAGTGTTTTAGCAGAGATTTAAATTTTTGTAACTTGTACAAATAATGGTAACCAATGCGATTATTCGTTCACTTGTGACAAAAGTCGCAAAGCTGCTTCTATGTCTGTAACCCAGATGATCCGCTAGATGGCGCTAGTATCGTTTTTACGGACTTACTTCTCGGTGGAAGCTACGGTTAGAAATTTCGTTGGGTGGAGAGACACGCGCTCTCCTTGTGTGTAGGATAGTCGGGTGGCAATCCGACCGCCTACATTTTTTGACTATTACACGTCCCCCTTCACCATTGGAGGACAGGTAGTGGTCTGACTTCGCCAGATTAGCGGACCGGCTGCACAATTATTAGCCATTATAACACGGCTACAATCATAGCCGTGGAGGTTAGAATGTGATTACGTCAACACAGCCTAACGGCTTCCATACTTTGCGTTCTTTTTTGGGAAATCCGAGAAATTCTATACATGCGTAGTAAAGCTGCTATACCGATGTGTAGGAAAAATCCTGCACAGCAGATAGGAAAACGCCTATACACGTATAGTCACAATGCTACACCGATGTATAGGAAAATTGCCATACAAATGTGTGGTAATATTCCTATACATGCATATGTGAATTGTTTCATATGCATGTATAGGAATTTTGCTACAAATGGAATGGCAGCGTGCCGCTCGGCCGAATACTCAACTCCCTCTTTTAGGCCCCTTTGTTTGCGCGTGAGGGGTGCAAAGGGCAGCCAGCGAGACCGCACTCCGCGCGCAAAAATTAAATCCGAGGTCAGTTCATTTTTCGGAGTGGTGCCAAAAAAAATGAACGTTGTTGTTGCAGTCTAAAGACTTCTTGCAGGTGCAGACTTGTCAGGCGCATTGCTAAAGAAATCCCTACATCAGCCAACGTTTTAAGAAGCAGATGCAAGTTTCTTTCTTTCTCTGCTAAAGGGCTTCAGCGGTGGAGTGAAAATTAGCCTTTTTTGCGTGCGGTCCGCGCGGTGTTGCTTTGCTTTCGATTGGGCGCCGCGCGGTGGCGGCGAGGCGGCCACTGGCGCACAGTGGGCCAGCAAACCGTTGAGGCGGCCAACATTCTAGACGCGTTTTGAGCTCCAGAATCGCTAAATGGGACTCAAATCGAACATGGGACCCGACTAATGATGGATTCCTCGTTTAGAGAGCAATACATTGGTGGGGTCACACGTTCGATTCAAGTCCCATGTAGCGACTCTGGAGCTCAAAACGCGTCGAGAATTTTGGCCGCCTCAACGGTCCTCTGTCCCACTGTGTGGCGTGTCGTGCCGCGCCACCCCGACGAGGCCGAGGAGGCCGAGACCACCCCGGCGGCCCGCTTATCGCGCACGTCCTGTTACCTCCTGTTTTCTGAGGCGGTGGGGACCGAAGGCCCGAAGGGGACCACCTCGCGACGGAAACGAGAAACGGCGAGGAAACGGGGCGGGCCGGGGCGGGGCGAGGCGGGGCGAGGCGGGCCGGGGCGGGGCGAGGCGGGGCGAGGCGGGCCGGGCCGGGGCGGAACAAGGCGGGGCGGGCGTCGCCCCGTCCACGCCATGCGGCGCCAGGAGGTAAACCAGACGGCACGGCGCGGCGAGGCGCGGCACGGCGGCATGATTAACCCCGCCAGACGCGCCGAAAGTAACGACAACGCTTTCAGCAGGATGCGGACTGCGCCTCCCCACCCCTACACCAGGACGTCGGGACCGGCAGTGGGCCAGAAGACCGGTGGAGGCGGTCAAAATCCCGGACGGGCTTTGAGCTCCGGAGTTGCTAAATGGGACTCGAAGCAAACGTGTGACCCCACCAATGGATTCCTCGTCCGGAGAGCAATCCATTGGTGGGGTCACATGTTCGATTCGAGTCTCATTGAGCGACTCCGGAGTTCAAACCGCGTCTAGAATTTTGGCGACCGGCGCCGGTCTTCTGGCCCACTGTGGGACCCTCGCCTCGGGCAGACATCGCGCTTGGCGTTTAAAATCCAATAAGCAGGCAAAGTGGCGAGTCTTATGAATTACTCCAAATCCAGACGCGTTAATTAAGCCAGGGACAACGAAAGGGTTCTAGAAGAGCCCCTCTCTTGCAACGGCGGGGTTGCCTTTTTTATGATTTTTTTTTTTAAAAAATCCCTTTTTCTTTCAACATAAAATTGGAGGGTAGGAAGAAAATACATAATAAAACGGTGGCGGTATTTGAGCGGAGCTCGGACCGTAATCACCGCGATATTGAAATACCGGCGCCGGGCGCCGTGGCGGCAGGTTAGCGGTTTTTACCCCTATCGTGCGACGGCGCGCTTTTTTTTCCACCCTCAACGACCCCATCCGAAAAGGGGCACCCTCCCTTATCGGGCGTGTCGTATCCCGGGCACGGCACGCGGTTTATTATTTTCCGTGGAGTCCAAAAGCAAACTGGGCGAGGGCGTGTGTCCATGTCCACGCAAGAACAAGGCACCGCCCGGCCCGCCGGCCCCTTCACTTATTTTGTTAAGATGCCGATCATTTTCGTCACGCGGAAGAAATTAGCGCGATTACCATCAGCGTGTGACAGGGCCGGGGGCGGGGCGGGGCGGGGCGGGGCGGGGCGCGCAGCAGGGGTGGCCGGCCGGACGGCGGCCGCGCCCGCCCCGCCACGGTCGAGGGGCGAAGCGGCAAATTGAAAATTTGCATACGAATGTGACGCAGTGGGACTGGCCGGGCAGCCAGGCAGGCAGCCAGCCAGGCAGCCAGGCCGGACACGCCGGCACGCCGGCTGCACTTTTGGTGCACTTTGACTCGGCGTGGGCGGGCTGAGTCGGGTGGCCGCGGTCGGGGCAGGGTCCGGCCGGCCGGCTGCATGTGGCCGTCGACGTCTAATTATACCGATGATTATGCTAATCGGCGGCGCTGCGAAGCGACTGTAAAATGTCCTCACCCGTTCGTTATTCCCGTTCGAGTGCGGGTCGGTGGGAGAGGCGGCGGAACCGCACGCCGGTCAGATGGGGATTTTGGCGAGTAACAACTTCTTGCGCGGGCCGGCGGTGGGGCGGGCTGCTCCTGCGGGCTGCGTGTTCCAGGGCTTTGCCTACACCAGCGCGCCCTGGTCGCACGGCGGGGAAAAAAAAACCACTGCGGAAGCGGCACAAGAAAAAGAAGTGCGGGGCTCTGTGAAAATACGGTCCACAAGAACGAAACACCGACAAATTTTGAGACATAGCATATTTATAAATTTATACGATACAATTTAACTACATTACGATATATTGCATCATAAGTTCATAACATTAATAACACATTAGTCTCGATCACAAGAATAACAATAGCTTTCGACTAGACACAATCCGAGCGCTTGCTAGCCGTGAGGACGGGAAAGGACATTATGAGAGAAGCACTTTATTTTTTTACAATGACTCAAACACTTAAAGGGCGATGTTTCATAGGAAATGTTTTAAAACAACAAAACGAATAGAAAGTGACAGTGAATAAAAAATTACTGAGCTATACATCGCACTTAAACAATAATCAACCTTATATCAGATTTTGCTCGTATAAAAATGACTCTTTATGCTTCCTTTTTTTTTCTTTACTAAGCGAGTTTCTACGTTTCTACATATCCGCCATCGACTTCTACTCTATTTATTTTCGTTTTACGTATGGCCCCTGTTGTTTTGTTTCAAAAGAAGGAGGCATTCTTGCACTTCGTTCTTTAAGTAGAAAAATTAAAGACTTGAATTTTTTTTGTTTTTTGAAGTATTTAAAAAAAAATCTTACATCAAAGGGGCTCGATTGACATCCATCCACGAGCACTCACACACACAAGAGCACACATTCGATACACATGCAGCCACAACCATAAGCTTTACGAGAATATCACACGCGTATACTCAGAAAAGAGTGTCTTACATTCTGGATATAAATAAAAATAGGATGTAGCTATGATTAAAACATAAAGAAGATTTTACGAACATATCGCTCGCTTCATAAACAAAAACAGAACATGGCACAACAACCTAACAGCAAGTCGATTTCTGAAAAAAAAAAAAATCTTTCACAATGATAATGCGTTTGTAACTTCCCCCTCCCCCACCAAACCTCCATTATCTCGCCATGCCGGGTAGAATGGACTGTCCGCGAGTGCGAGAGCGACAGAGGGCGTTACGTAATTTCTGGAGGGCCCGCTCGTCTCATCGGCCGGTGCGTGTGCGGCCGGCCATCCGGTGCTTCAGGAGAAGGACGCCGAAGTCTTGGAAAAGTTTTAGCAGCAAGTACTGCACGGGGACGGGAGACACAATTGAGGGTCGAGACCACATCGATTCCTCGACAATGTTACAATACGATGCTGGACCCTCTCTCACATTCCGACAGGAATGGGCCTGGATTCATGGGCGGTTTGAAAATGAAATTCAGATTTCATAGGTCTCATAGGTCATAGGTTTTACAGAGCAATTTTCAGTCGGAAAATTCCAACCACCATGAAGAAAATCTGCTTCAGACTAATCAGTCTGAATTTGCACATTATTTTTTTGAAAAAAAAAAAACAAAAAAAAAAAAAACAGTAAAGACGTAATTTTTGAGTGGCGCACTGCAGAATGGATCGCCATCCACGATTCCCAGATGGAACAGAAAACCCCCGTCGTCGCACTGAGTTTACTTGTGCGGGCCGTGACAATTGTGTAACATACCTTTCCTCCAACAAGAGCTGCTGGACCGTGGGGTCGGCCGTCAAGGATTCATTGTATCAACTCCTTGGCGGAACCGGCGTAGCGGCCCGGCCAGGCTGGAGAGGTTGTTAGGCGTTTCTCTCACCAAATTTTTTTTCTATGCACGTAAAATAAAAATCGGGTGCGTTTCTCCTTTCTTGGATAACCCCCCAAGGTCTTCGACGGCCCAGAAGGGTTCAACAACAACAACAACACTGCTTTGCCTCACAAATAACGATGGCGGCGCACGGTACACGAAAAATTTGGAAACAGCACGGTGGAGAAAATTCCACACCTCCACATTTCAAGTGGAGGCTGCGCTCACTCTCGTTTTGAGGGGTCTCCTCCCCTCGGCGTGCAGTCTGCTGGGCGGCCAGGCCTCCGTCTTGCGGTCTCGCAGTGCCACACGCCGCCAGGGGACCGCACCGGCGTAATGTGTAACACGGAAGTTGCAAGTTCCGCCGCCGAGCCGCGCTGCTGTCGAACGGCACGCCACCAGTTAAATAAGTAAAGCGGAGACGGACAAAGTCCCAGAGCACGTTCTGCAGGGAGTCACCGAGGCTCCGGCAGGGCGGCGCAGTGGGCCGGAAGACCGGTGGTGGAGGCGGTCCAAATCCCGGACGGGTTCTTAGCTCCAGTGTCGCTGAATGGACTCGAACCGAACGTGTGACCCACCAATGGATAGCCCTCCAAACGAGGAATCCATTGGTGGGGTCACACGTTCGGTTCGCGTCCTGTTGAGCGACGCATGAGCTAAAAACGTGTCCGGAACTTTGACCGCCTCCTCTGGCCCACTGTGGGTGGGTCCGGACCCCCAGGCCGCGTCACCGCGTTGCCACGTCAACCCCACTGCAAGCACGGGCAGGAATGAGACTGCCTCGGACAACGAGACGGCCATCACCTTCCTGCCGACTGCCGTATGAAAGAGTCAGGCGACTCAATAATTCCGCTCTCTTTCTTCGGGGTGCCCACTGTGGCCCCGCGGCCGCCCTCACCTCGCTCGCGGCTCACAGCGCCACGAGGAGGACGCCCAGCGCCAGCCGCGCCAGGGCGGCGCCCGAGCGGCTGCCGACTGCCGACGACGACACGGTCGCGGCCTCCACTGAAATGAAACGGGGGAAAAAATATTACTTCCGGTTTTGTCAATCCTTTTGTTGCTGACTCACCGACAACATGCTGCACTCTCATCCTTCAATGGTCATTTTATTAATATACTATCACTCGCAAAAAAATTGAGCCTTAGATACTCCATGCCCAAGAGATCTCCCATACATCCAGCATTGAAAGTCTCTTGCGCATGGGGTATCTACGGCTCAATTCTTTTGCGAGTGATAGTACATTGACGTTTGTGCACATTAATAGGATTTCGTTAAGAAGCTTAACAGATTTGTCAAGACAGTATTGATAATAAAGTTACTAAAACAAATACAAGCGTTAATAAGCTCATTAATGTGCACAAACGTCAACACGGTATTGGAGAAAAAAAATAAATAAGTACGAGTCTGAGAGTTACCGGCGTCGTGGGCCAGGAGCTGCTGCTGGTGCTGCCGCTTGACGATCACCATGCCCTTGGTGGAGAACTGGAACGGCTCCTCCACGGCGTTCCAGCCCACCTTGTTGCGCAGCTGCACGAACACCTCGTAGGCGCTGGCCGGCTCTAGCCCCAGCAGGGGCACGGTGTACGTCTCCTGCAGCCCGGGCCGCTTCACCGCCTTCTCGATCCACCCGTTGAGACCGGCCTCCGCCCCCTGGCGACATCGAGGCGTGGCATGGCGCAACAACAACAACAACAACAACAACAACAACAACAACGACGACGACGACGACGACGCAAAAGGAAGGCGTACCTGCCACTTCTTGAAAGTGTTGACGCTCTTCTCCCCGAAGCCCGGCGACACCAGCAGACCTTGGCTGTCGTACACGAGGTTCAACGGGCCATCGCTCTGGATAATAACAATAAAAAAAAATACGATTTCACGAAATCCTGGTAGTCACGAAGTTAATTTTCATTTATGTTCTGGTTTAACAAAGATAACTAAGGCTAGGACTGCGTTGTGTGTAGTTCTGTTTATGTTTGTCAGACCATTATAAGTAATACTAAAACTTACGTAAAGACCAGCTGCGTATCAATTTGTGTCAAAAACAGACATTTAAGACAGTCTCATAATACCTGAAGGACAAGTTATTCACAGAAACGTGCAGTAAAATAGTCCAGTTCACCCAGCTTTAAGGTTAGAAAAAAGCACAGCCCCCGTGTCCAGATCGTTTCGTCTTAGATTCAGAAATACCATCAAACCTCGCTACAAGGTGCAGCTACACGCTCACTGTTTTCGAAAAGGGACTTATAGTCACACTCAAACTACGTTAGGGATAGGTTTTTCACAAATGCATTTGCACAGGCACGCAGTTTAATGTCATATTTCACTCCGATTCGAAGAGTTTAGAACATGTAGGGTTGGTATTTCTGAAAACAACAGGGCCTGCGCGCAGCGGCGCAGGACACTCTGGCCAACAATCACCGACCGACCGGCCGATCCAAATGGCCACGTTCGAAAACAACGTCTATACCATTGTTGGAGCTCTTCTAGCTGCAGCAAAAGACAATTTTGATTCGAACGCGCTTTTTCAAGGGAGCGAGCGTTTTTGGTGTAAGCTGTACAGAGGCGAAAAGGAGCGCTGCTATTGGTCGGATTCCATTTCCGGTGGCTCGGCTCCCCCCTCTCCCTCTGTTTTTCGCTGACGAGTCGAGTTTTGCCATGGTAACGGCGATTTCAACTCAAAATTTCTCAAAATTGGCCCTACACTTTTCAACCACATTTCACCACTGCAATCAGGGTACAAAGTTCTACCACTCTGCCAAATCTCATCAAAATCGTATAGAAAATTTCGGATTTGCATAAGGGGCCAGACTGACAATAAAAATAAAAAAAAAAACCCAACCCCGGTGAGGCTATAAGGCTACTTCGTGCCTAAAAACAAAAAAACAGGCGGGATAGTGGTTGAAAAGTTAACATGTCAACAGTCTGACGGCATGGTAAGATCTATTAAGGATCTGGTTATTTTTACAAGACAGAGATTAACAAGGCAGTCTGGTATTTGTAACTAGATACCTGGTTGGTTCCTATTCAATTAGACTGTCTGCACTGCAATTCCATTGGTAAGTTTGCTTGCCACTCCAGTGGCGCTCCGTGTTGAATGCCAAAATTTGGCATTCTGGGCCGGATTGGCCTTTTAAAATGCCAAAATTTGGCGTCCAAGTTCACCGGAATGCCACATTTTGGCATTCAAAGAGGCCAATCCGGGCCCAGAAGGCCAAATTTTGGCATTCAAAACGGAGCGCCACTGGAGTGGCAAGCAAACTTACCAATCGAATTGCTGTGTGGTATTTGGCACTAAAGTCCTAGTTGCTGCAACTAGACTTTTTTCCAGTGAGGGGATCTGCTCGAGCAGGGAACAACCCACACTGGATTGATTGAAGTCGCCTGAGCCGCGACTCAGAAAGGTGGCCTCATTCCGTCGTTTTCCGGGTCGCCGGTCAGTCGCACGAAAAAATAAAAACTTGGAACCGAAAACGGCGGTGGGCGACTGTCAGTCAGTCTGTCAGTCAGCGTGATTATCCGCGTGTCGTGTCGTCCGCGGGGCCGTCCGTGAAGGGCGAAGGGCAGCTCGGGGACGCAAACGCGAGTGCACTCAATAGACCATTCCGCTGGATCTACTTCGATCCCTCGAAAAAACAAATGCACCGGAAGTCAGGTCGCGACAGCCAATCAGAAGCCTTCTTTCATCAGTGGTAGCGCCTACCCTTGATGACAGGAGGCTTCTGATTGGCCGACGCGACCTGACTTCCGGTGCATTTGTTTTTTCGAGGGATCGAAGTAGATCCAGCGGAATGGTCTATGGGGGTCCATTGAATAGGAAAGTCTTTGGTTCGATCTTGTGTTTCATTCGAGTTGTCCAGCAGTCTCCGGCGTGACTCACGTGGTAGTTGCGGTAGATGACGCGGATCTCGAGGGGCGGCAGGTGGGACTCGTAGCGGAAGGACACGTTGAAGGCCGTCTCGGAGGGGCTCTCGTCCGGGCTGGTGAAGACCACGGGGCGCGCGTTGCCTGCAACCAACAATCAAGGAGCTGGGGGAAAATGCAGGGGATAACGATGCGAGTGCAATGTTTTGCTTTGGCGACGAGACACCCCGACTAGTATCGATGAATATTTTTCTGCTCTCTTCCGCCACCCACCCCCGCTCGCTCCAGCCAGTCGCTGTCGCAAGAAAGTTTTCTTTCGCGCAGTGAAGAGTTCAGGTGAGAGTACGTCGGGTTGGTGTCCAAGAAACCAAATCGACTGATACGACATAATGATTGGGCGTCCGTGTACTCACTGGTCACGTTGTGCCTGATGGCGACGCCAGCCACGCTGTTGTTGACCCAGATGGTGTAGGTGCCGAGGTCGTGGTGCGTGAAGTTGGCGATGACGAATTCGATCCTGGCGAAGTCGCTAGAGGCCCTGCCCTTGTATCGGCCCACTGTGGTGGACTCGGACCGCGAGTCCAGGCGTATCGGCCCCAGCGAGTTCCCGGGCACCGCCCACGACACCAGCTGTGCGTAACATAATTGGGCAGGTTTATTGCAGGAAGCCTGCGGGTTGCCAGATCGCTTCCAAAAATCTTTTACATATAGTCCAGACCACTAGCGGGGATTTTTATTTCCAGTCAACAAATGACATTTCAATTCGACTTTCATGCCCGACTCCCACTGACGATACTCTGGCTTTAGCAGAAGTCGAGTTTGGTGAGTTCCCGCGCGGCGTTGCGCTAGATAGATAACTTTTCAATTATGTTTCTCTCTTTTGTTTTAGACTTGCTGGCTTACGTGGGCTGCTGGCAGCGCGTCCACCGTGCACACGATGGAAAGCTGGATGGTGCCTCTCTTCCAGTCAGGCGTGGACTCGTCTGCGCATTGAATCTCAGGCGGATCTGTCGCGAACATTCAAAAAGTTGGACCTAAGCGCTTGGACTAGTCTCTCGACGCGCTGCTGATAATATTTTTATGTGAGGTGATGCGATGGTACATCTTCAGCTCAAGTTTACCGTCCCAAATATTGACCATTTTCTCTCGAAGTGTCCGATTGGACCATATTCTCAGCTCAATTTCCGCAATTCAAATAAACTGTAATTGCGTAGATCGCACGACGTATGGTCGAATTGGGAAAACACCGAGAAAATTGCCAATACGCAGGGTGCAGTCCACCTGTCGGCCAGACGCGTCGTGAACTCACATTGCACTTTGACCTTTATCCGCTGAACTATCCGTGAGCCGATGCCGTTGAAGAGCACGCAGACGTATGTCCCTGAGTGGCGCCGCCGCGCCTCCCTGATGGTCAGGTTCGGCCCGGTGTTGAGCACGCCGCGCACCCCTGTAACACGCCGGAGGTACCTGAGCACCCTGGAGTTGCCGGAGCAGACCTTCCGGGGGATGGAAAGGTTAAGGCTTTGTCGACAAAGATCTTCTGCTCACGGTGTTTGTCAGAGTCCCGCACTGCCAGTGTGAACTGTGTGAACCGGAACCTAACCTCACCTCCCGGCGGACAGCGCTGCGCTCCGCCAAAGAAGAATCTCTCTCTCTCTCTCTCTCTCTCTCTCTCTCTCTCTCTCTCTCTCTCTCTCTCTCTCTCTCTCTCTCTCTCTCTCTCTCTCTCTCTCTCTCTCTCTGCCGACTCACCCGCTTGAGCCATTTGACGCGCGGCTGCGGGCGGCCGGTGGCGGGGCAGCGCAGCACCACGGTCGAGTTCCACGCCACCTCCCGGTCCGTCTCATTGGCCGGCAGCTTGACGGGCGTCGTGAAGCCTGCGGAGCAGCAAGTTCAGTATGAAGAAGAGTATCGGATGCCGCACCGGCATGGCCCATAACCGAGCCCATAACAAACCCCCACCACCCGCTCTGCCCCAAAGCAGCCGACGGCGGCCGAATCGGGGCGGAGGGGGGTAAAAACAAGTTAGGGTTTGTTATTGGCAACATTCCTGCTCTTCTTCCTATGTTTCGCCCTGCGTACTCATGACGTTGACGGTGCTGGTCTGTGTGAAGTTGCGCAGGGAGCCGACGCCGCACTCGAAGACGCCGCTGTCGCTCCAGCTGGCGTTGGACACGGTCAGGGTGTGGTCGGCGTTGACGGCCATGCGCGTGCTGGGGCTGGCCATGGTCTGAGCGAAGCTCACCAGGGTGGGCCCGCGTCGCCACACGATCACGTGCTTCTCTGCGAGGATAAAACGTGCCCAGTGACGGAGAGCGCAACTTTTTCACAAGTACAAAGGAAAGCGTCATTTCAATTAAACGAAATCCCGGTTTGCGATTTTCACTCTATAAGCGGTGAAATGGGTAACCCGAAGTAAAGACTAGCCTCGCGCAGGGGTGCCTCTGTGGAGGGAAACCAGTCGCGCGCTCTGCGCCCCTCTAACAATACTACTGATTCTGCCCGGCATGAGCAAATGCATGCATCCGCCGCTCAAACCGACCTGCGTTCTTGACTCTGCACTCGAGCTGGAAGCGCTCGCCCAGCAGCACGTCGATGTCGTAGCCGGGCCGCGTGAAGGCCGGCTTCGGGCCCTGCAGCGCCACGTCGCCGTCCGTGGAGATGACCAGGTCCTCGTTGTGGCCGGCATGGAACCGGCCTGCACCACGCGGGTGCGCACAAAATAAATAAAATTAAAAAATTCGAGATAATTTTTGACAAGTGCATGAATTACACCTAGTGGGAATGAATTGCGGCCGACAAGCCGATTAGCGATCACAGGCCTGAACCAAGGCCGAAATGAAGCGAGTGGAGCACCATTGCAATCTCGCTTTCCAAACGAACCCACTACGCTACAATGCCCTGACCAAAGGTGTTGGCCGGCTAATTCAGAGCTCTTCTCAGATCCGAGTGGTAACGGCAAGACTCCAGGAACCAGGCTCCAGGTTCAGGCCCAGGCACCGCGATGGACATACGTACTCGGCGCTGCAACAGAAAAACACACCGCAGTGTTGGTCATGCAAGAAACAGCACCGCAACAAACTAGCAAAGACAACAACGCCACGAATGAACCGGGGCCTTCGCGCGCGCGGCCGCCGGGGTGGTGCACTGTGGCAAAAGGTCACAGAGAACTCTGTAAACAAGTTGTGCTAATTCTCTGTAACCCTAAACCCAGTATTTCCTGTAGCCTCTTTACAGTATTCACTGTGCGACGCACAGTGTTCTCTGTAGGACTTACAGTCGTCCCTGTGCACCTCAAGGGTCTGCGACGGGTATGCGGAGAATACTGTGCGTCGCACAGTGATTACTGTAAGGAGGCTACAGGAAATACTGGGTTTAGGGTTACAGAGAATCCTGGCAAAAAAATTAACTGACTTCTCCGTAGGTTTTGCCACAGTGTGCGCGCAGTAGGCATACACCGGGTACCAATTATGCCGGAGGGAGGCCCCCCCCCCACCTTCTTTCTGCCCCGCCCCTAGGTGAGGGGACTGAGTTGGAGGGTGTTCACAGCGCTTTATCGTCACTTGCATCTCCCCGCCCGAATCAATTTGGTTGAAAACGTTGCGCGAGTGTGACGTGGGGCGCGCTGGGCGCACGCAGCGCGGTGCATGATACGGCGCGAAGGGCGGCGGCAGCGGGCAGGGAGGGGAGGGGAGGGGGAGCGTTGCCACCGCCACCCGCAGAGCGGCACCAAGACGACATAAGTTGGATTGGATTCGAGGCAAAAATGATGGAGGGGTGCTAACAGCCCAAGTATTCACATTATAGCACGCGCCCGCGCGTGGCAAACCCCGCTTTGTTCTTATTGTTTTAAAACACACACAGACACACACACAAAAAAAAACAACCCTTGCACGCGTGAAGTGGTGCCGTGTGTGTTATCACACTGAAGGGGCAATTCTTTTAAAACGATACGGTTGACGGTGGTGGTGCCCGTGGTGCTACACTTCAAAATCGAACGAAAAAAGAAAAACAAAGGGATTAGTGCGGTCAGGTGTTCGAAAACTCCGGACCAAGTGTCCTAAAACTTGACACCTGCTTGTCCTGCCAGTTTAATGTGATGCACCATGTCATGTCTCAAAGTTCTTTTTTAAAAAATGTTTATAGTCCTTGGACGAAACGAGTGTTTTTGGATGCGTTTCAATAAGGCCTGGCGGAAACAATGGAGCGTGATAATAATTGGTGCTCTGCATTTAATTAATTGACCCACGTTGTTGCCGTGTGACTGTGTGTGCGTGTGTCAGAGAGAGAAAGAGAGAGAGAGAGAGAGAGAGAGAGAGAGAGAGAGAGAGAGAGAGAGAGAGAGAGAGAGAGAGAGAGAGAGAGAGAGAGAGAGAGAGAGAGGCATCGTCTCGGACAATCGGGGTAATGGCTGCGTGTGGACAGGCGACGGGGGAAAGAGAAAGGGGCGGTGGCCTGTGCAGCAACCTTGCATCCTCGAGCAGGGGCGAATTCAACTTTGTTTCACCCAACAACAAATTCATTTCCGTTACATCAAAATTTCATTTTAGATGGGACCACGCAAAAAAGGGAGAACAACAAAAACAACAATCAGAAAACAAAAGAACGGCAAAAATTAAATCAGGATTTATTAGGATAAACGAAAGCCCCCGCCCGTTTAGACAACGGAATTTTGTTTCTCTCTTTTTGGACCCTTTTTTTTTTTTGTGATGCGACGGCCGCTGTGGGGCAGTCGCTTGGCGGCGGCGGCGCTTTGAAATAAATACGAGTCCATCCCTTTTTCGCTGGTGGCTGCCAGCTCGGTCGGTGCCTCGGACTGCCCCTGGTGCTGTTTAATTGGCTGCCGCGATGTCATCCTCCTATCCCGGGACGCGATCAAAGCATCCTGCAGGACACAATGAATGACCGGCCACCCCGCCCGAGCTGGCAGCACGTACACGCAACGCCGCGCAACCCACAGCACCAAAAGGCAGCCACCGCCACACAGTGGTACAGAAGACCGTCACCAGTGCATAAATACCCTTTCTTCCTGCTGGGATTCTGTGTCTGGAAGCGCTGTCGACCATGTTATGCCGGCGGCAAAATAAACCCCAACCTTCTTTTCAGAGGGGCCAGCCCGTAACAGAAGGATAGTTTTCATTTGCCTTTTTTTTTTTGGGGGGGGGGGGGGGAAGGGACATGTGATTTTTTTGCGCACCTCCACGCCTCAAAGAAAATATAAACCCACCCTCAGTTTTTTTTTTTTTTGCGAGAAGCGACGAAAGTATGCGTTGCAGGTATACAGCGACGTTCGACTTCCTCCACGAGGCGCGTTCGTTTCTGCGGGACCGGAAAACCGACCAGCAAACTTTTCCAACTCCCCGCGCGCCGCGTATTTTCGTTGGCCTTGTTGAGCAGCGCGGACACGGCGCCGGCGGAGTTTGAGAAACAACGGACTGCGCGCCGTCCGAACGAGGCGGCGCAGAGACCGCAGAACTGCCTCTAAAATGTGGATGGAAAGGACGTCACACTGAAGCGTCCCCAGGGAGGGCCCCCGGGACCGGGGCCTCGGACACAGCCACCCCCTCCCTGCCCCGGGCCAGGCCGCTGCTGCAGCGTCTAGCGGCGGACCCTCCCTTTGTCAGCGCATTGAGATGCCAGCAGAGCGCAGTCCCCTCTGCCAATTTTCGTTTTAACTGCACCCTGCTTCCTCCAGGTCCGGTTTGACTCTACTCCAGTGGGCCCGCGCCGGCCCCTGGGGGCGCTCGGAGGCCCCGGTCGGGGTCGCCCTGAGTGCCCGAGCCACGATCTCGCCCTTAGCCCGGCGCTCGTTTTTGCGCTCAGCTGATAGGAGGGACACTGTCCAGCTGGCCGATGCCGTTTGCATCTGAAATTAGTGACGAATTTCCGCTTCTGTTGGTAATGAGGATTGCAAAAATCTGGGATCAATAAAACGGATTTGACGCTTTTGGAAACTTGAACCACACAATGTCACAACTCATTCATACACATTCATATTCGCGTTACAGTTTTTCGCGATATTTGCCGGACGGTCTTTATAACTTTTCAGTGAGCGCGCGGTGCAGCGGACAAAAGGGCGGGCGACCACAACAACCCGAAACGCCAGTCAGGTCCGTTGGATTTGTAAGCGCCCCCTCAAAGCCGAGTAGAGTGGTGGCTTTGTTACCGACTGACCCACTTCTGCCCCGGTTCACAGTGTACCACACCACAGCCTCTAGCCGGCCGGTGAGGGACTTGCAGACCGTAGCTCTGTCCCCCTCGCACCCCAACGGAACTGCCCATGAGCGCGAGAGAGACAGACAGGCCTCAGGTTTGCATCCCGACCATGCGGTCCGGGGCAGCAACACAACAACGAGCCCAGCGGTAAAGTGCGATCCGGCATCAGCAAGAACTTCGGAGACGCGGTTCAGTGGGCAAGACGGTCAAAATCCCGGACGGGTTTTGAGCTCCACAGTCGCCAAATGGGACTCGAACCGAACGCGTGGCCCCACCAATGGATTGCTCTCCGAACGACGAATCCATTGGTGGGGGTCACACGTCCGGTTCGATTCCTGTGTGTGCAGCGACTCTGGAGCTCAAAACGCGTCCGCGGGATTTTGACCGTCCACCCGCCGGTCTTCTGGCCGTGTCTCGCATACACACTCAATGTTTAAGTAGAATTTTGTACGTGTCACTTGCACGATTTTGAGCATGCGGGGAATTTGCATAATATTATGCGTAAAAATGCATAAATTTATGCAAATTTGTGCACAGTTTTATGCAAAACGTCACGCAGGTTTAAAATCATGCATCACCACGTACAAAATTCTACATAAACATTTAGTGTGTAGCGAAGGAGGTAACCACTCACGTCGTTTCCGCGTGCTGACGGGGTACGGCTGCAGGTCCAGCAGCACGTCCCGCACCGTCTCCTCCAGGTCGGCGTTGGCGGCGGCGTCGTCCGTCAGGTACCAGCGGCGCAGCTCGTCTGCAACAAGAGGGCCGTGACAGAGACGAGCAGACCCTGACAGTTGCGCGCAGTGGGCCAGAAGACCGACGCAGGGAAGACGCGGGGAGGAAGCCGAGGGGGCTTGCCGAGGGGGCCACCACTCTCATCTCACGTGTACACAAGATTACGGGATGCCGGGAATTTTACGAGAGATTACGCGTAAAACTTTGGAAAATTGGTTCAAAAACGCTAAAAAAAGGATAGAATTTTATCAAGGATTACGTGATTACGGCATGGATTACCGGAGATTACCAGCCAATTTGTACACAGGATTCCCGGGGTGGTATGGCCCCCTCGGAGGAAGCTTCTAGATAACGGGATGAACAAGAGGGGATGCGCTTACATGGCGCCTGCCTAGTAGGCAATCCGGATGCTCCGCTGTGTGACGGGACTGCCTACCCACTCATCGTAAGGGGCGCGCCTGGTGGGTAGGCAAGACGGACGCACCGCTGTGTGGCGGCACTGCCTACCAACGGGCCGTAAGGGGCGACGGCTTGGTCGGTAGGCTTCCATATGCGCAACAAACACTGGCTCACTGTGCGCTGCAGACGAGGGGTCCACCACTCGGCTCAGGAGTGTACACAGGATTACTGATTACCAGTGATTACCCACGAAAAGTCTAAAAAAAAAACTCTATAATTTTGGCCAGCCAGGAGCATTTTTTGCCTATTTTCATAAGAATAACCCCCAAAAGCCGATAAAAACAGCAAAAATGTCCAATTTTGCCATGTGATTACCAATGAATACTGGACGAAGTGTACACACGATTACCAGAGTGGTGGACCCCTCGGCTGCAGAAGTGGGCCGCCTCGTTTCGAGAGAGGGACTTGTCAGGAGTGACCCCAGCAGCCGCCGCCATGGGTTTCGGTCGTCGCTGCATCATGTTCGGCGCGCGACTGGAAGAGACGCTCCGGGAGAACACAAAGGGCATGTCCATTCACCCGGCAGACGTGCACGAAGCGCTCTGCCTGCCTGCATCATCATGCATCCTCCAACCGGCCCGAATGCGAAGCCAGCCTCAGAGACGCCTCTCTCTCTCTCTCTTTCTCTCTCTCTCTCTCTCTCTCTCTCTCTCTCTCTCTCTCTCTCTCTCTCTCTCTCTCTCTCTCTCTCTCTCTCTCTCTCCCCCTCCTTTGAGTGCGGGTATGGACGAATGGGATGCATGTTCGCTTGCGTCCTCGAACGTGAATGGCAGGTCGCACTTTCAAAGAGAGTCATTTCTGTTTATTTTTTTCTCCGCATGATTTCAGGCGCCATAGGTCTGTACTATGGGTGTTCGCATTAACCTCGACTAATGGTCCTTTGACGTTTTTACTCTGCGTCATTCAGTTACTACTCTCCTATGTACTTGACTTGCCGTTTGTCTTGGTGTCCTGCCCCTGCAGGTGCTCACACCACTGAAATTTAAAGGGTAAGACGCGAGGGGTCCACCTCTCAGCTCAGGAGTGTACACAGGATTACCGATTACCAGTGATTACCTACTTAAAATCTCAAAAAAAAAAAACTCCCTAATTTTAGCCAGATGAGAGCATTTTTAGCCAATTTTCATAAGAAAACACGCAAAAGCCGATAAAAACAGCGAAAATATTCAGTTTTGGGATGGGATTACCAATGTTTACTGGACGAAGTGTACACAGGATTACAAGAGTGGTGGACCCCTCAGTGAGACGTCTCACCAAATTGCGGCGATACAAAAAGTATCACCGAAAAAAGGTCGTACACGAATGTATCACCGAAAAAAATGTCGTACACAAATGTATCACCGGAAAAAGGTCAGACATCAGCGAGATGGGCCCTTCTTTTCCTGGGGCAGTATCACCCTTTTTCGGTGATACATTTGTGAACGACCTTTTTTTTTTTCGGTGATACATTCGTGTACGACCTTTTTACGGTGATACATTTTAGTATCACCCTTTTTCGGTGAGACAGTTCTGTCTATTTGATTTACAGTGACGAAACGGATCTCTGAGAGCTCCAGTGACACAAGCTGGCGGGCCGATCCTGCAAACAGGACACGCTAAAGGAAGCAGCACGCTGGTGCCGACGGTGCCGAGCGTCTGATAAAAGCCTATAAAGAGGCGAGACATGACAAGGGGGTTCTATGGCGGGGCTGTTGATATGAAGACGCTCGCTCAGACAGACCAGGCGGGGTGGCTAGCCACGGCAAAAGAGGTCGGGTGGGAGGGGTCAGACTCAACGGCAATGCCCGCTCGCATTCTTCGCTAGCATTGCGGGGGCATTCCCTGCCCCAACCCCACCACCAACCCCACCCCCGCGTGGCCTGAGCCCCTCAAGCTTTGCCGCTACAATTTATGACCAGGTGTTGCTTGCGGGGCGGGGCGGGGCGTAGGGGCCCTCCACCGAGCTTTCCATGTTTTTACCACCAACGCAACGCGCGTGTCCTGAGTCGGGAAATCTCGCCTCCAGAACGCTGCAAGCCGCGTCACTTTGCAGTCCGCAGAGCAAGGCGCCCGGGGAGGCTGCACGGTGGGCCGCACGGTGGGTCATAAGACCGTTGAGGCGGCCGAAATTCTCGACGCGCATGCCGCCAGACGGCCGGCTGCTCGCGACAGAGTCCGGCCGCCTGCGTCCGTATAACGCGCGGCCCAGCCGGTGTGCCGGGGGACTGAAGGGTGCTTTCACTCTGTCTCCCTCGCACTCAGGGGGCGGCCCACGTGTGTGAGTGAGAGAGAGGGAGAGAGAGAGAGAGAGAGAGAGAGAGAGAGAGAGAGAGAGAGAGAGAGAGAGAGAGAGAGAGAGAGAGAGAGAGAGAGAGAGAGAGAGAGAGAGACGAAGCGCCGCTAAACCTGCAGCAGCCCGACGACAAAGTTGGTCGAGGCGTGACAGGTCGCGGCCGTCGCGGTCTCGGGTCCGCGGCGCGTTGCTCTGTCTCTCTCGCACCGCAACGGGCCGCCTCACGAGTGGGAGCGAGACCGACTCTGTTTGGAAGAATTAACGCCCGGAGCCGCGACCCCGCGCGTCGGGTGAGGGCAAGGGTGGCGCCCGACCATGCCCGCCCCCACGCCGGCGGCGGGCGGCGGGCCCGAACCAGGGCCAGCAGGGCCAGGGGGTAGTTGATGCGCAGCGTGTGCCTCGCTGGATGACTTCCGGTGTTGCTTCGGGGGTGGCGGGCCGGCGGGGGGCGCGGGAGCGGCGGGGGCGGCGCGCGCGCGCGGGTAGCTAAGAGATTCATGTTGGAGCGTCGTCGGGGTCCGCGGGGTGCCGCGCCGCGCCGCGCCGCCGCCCACCCCTTCGAGGTCGCCGTCCGAGGGAAACGCTACGCCGTGTCCGGGACTTTTATAATACATGGCGGCCGGTCTGGTCCGGCCTGCAGTCTGCAGTGTGCAGCCCCGCGGCCGGCCGCCGGGGGTCGCCGCCGCCGCCGCCGTCCCCTGCCACGCCCCCTGCCCCTCCTCCCCTCCGACTCACAGCGCACTCGGCGGTAAATCAAATCAAAGACTCGGCCGACCTCTCGCTCGCAAGCTCTCGCACTGTTCGAACCCCGCTTAGAATGCTTTTACATTCCCCGAAACTGCTTGCAGGACCAATAAACCATGGAGAAGAAAGGAAAGTTGGCCGTCGGCGGCGGTACGGGGCGGGGCGGGGCGGGGCGGGGCGGGGCGAGGCGGCCGCGGCATGCGTACGACGATTGGGCCTTTCTGGTGGCGCGGTCAGGCCAGGCGGCAGCGGTCGGTCCCAGCTCCTCCTGGTCTGCCTCTAACTTATACCCTGCTAATAATGGCGCCGGGGAAGCCAAGACCAATAAAGGGGACGCGGTCGGGACCAATCGGGACCCGCCGAAGCACGGTGGGCAAGACGACCGGTGGACTCGGAGACACAGTCTTGATGCGCTGTCTTCCTCCGTCTTTCAGCCTCTACAAAGAGAAAGAAAGAGAGAGAGAGAGAGAGAGAGAGAGAGAGAGAGAGAGAGAGAGAGAGAGAGAGAGAGAGAGAGAGAGAGAGAGAGAGAGAGAGACAGACAGACAGACAGACAGAGACGGTTCGTTTCGGGAAGAACGCACTGGCACTTCGAATGAAGGAATGTGATACCCACGTTCCCCACGCCTCAACTTTGAGTGACTCTGTAGCACACATCAGCCACAAGTCAGTTTAGGTACAGGAAATGCATCTCGGAATAAAAGAGTCGGTCTGCATCAAGACACGCCCCTGAACACGCTTTATCTTAAAATTTTGTCAGTAGATACTTTACCAACCCTAAAACAGAACACAGAGATTTTTTTTTGATTTTTTTTTTTTGAGAAATTATACTGAATGTTATTGTGGGGATGTGGGCATGCCTGAGCCGCTATTCCGCTGCTATGCAGCAGTATGCAGGCAGGCCTGCCAGCGCCAAGGCCCGTCAGGAGGCCGCATAGCGGAGGCCTGGCCGCCGCTGCAGCGGACAGCAGCCCATCATGCAACGCCTTCTGTCGATAACGAGCAAGCAGTGCACAGTGACCGTTGAGGGACTTGTTTTGAGCTACAGAGTCGCTAAATGGGACTCGAATCGAACGAGTGACCCCACCAATGGATTGCTCTCCGAACGAGGAATCCATTGGTGGGGTCACACGTTCGATTTGAGTCCCATTTAGCGACTCTGGAGCTCAAAACGCGTCTATAATTTTGGCCGCCTCAACGGTCTTCTGACCCACTGTGCAGTGACTTCAAGGAATCGGAATCCCAAAAGCATCATTTCCCCCGGAACCCGCGCATTTGTCCCGATCCGCGCGCGGACAACCTAACAAATTACGGTTTTCGGCTCATTTCCGATAAAACATGGCACACGTGGTAGTAGAGTCCTCCTCCTCCTCCTCGGCGTCGTCGTGGTGTTGGTGTGCCTCCACACACACCCTCGAACGGATTCGTCATACGTTCTCACATTGTGCAGCGATGCGGCGGGGAGGGCAAACACTTTGCTGCTGTATACTTTATGCAGTGTAGCGTCCGGCAGCAGGGGATGACGATGCCAATGCCCGGCCCGAGGCACAGTGGGCCAGCGCGGGCGGCCAAACGTCTGGACGCGTTTCGAGCTCCAGAGTCACTAAATGGGACTCGAACCGAACGTGTGCACCCCACCAATAGATTGCTCTCCGAACGAAGCGCCTCTGGTGTCCAAAACGCGGTCGAGAGTTTAGGCCGCCGCCTCCAGTCTTCTGGCCCACTGTGCGAGGCCCACCGCCCACCCGGCCCGCCAATTCGTCTTCGGTAACAACCTTCGTTTCTGCATCGCGTAAGCTTTCGCTGCTTGCCGGGCTGCACGCGTGTCGGGGCGGGGCGGGGTGAGGCGGGGCGGGGCGTGTCGGGGCGGGGCGGGGTGAGGCGGGGCAGGGCCCTCCGATACGAAAGCTGGCTGCCCCGCGCTGCCCGGGGGCAAACCCGAGTTCAATGGGCATCGTGCATTCTCGCCCTCCCTTCGCAAGGGGCGGCTCGGTGGCGGGGCACTGCAAGGCAGACCGCTTTCGACGCTCTGTCTCTCTCGCACTCACGGGGTGCCAGAGAGAGAGAGAGAGAGAGAGAGAGAGAGAGAGAGAGAGAGAGAGAGAGAGCGACGAAAAGGACTCTCGGAATCAGTCTACCGCGGGGCACTGCTATGCGAAAGCGCGCCATCACACGACCGGATGGGACTCGCCTTCAGGACATTAACTTTGGCCATTGAAAAAAAGAACCACCGAAAAGAAAGAGAAAAAAAAAAAAAGAAAAAGCGAAAGTGCGCGAGGCTTCTCCACATCTGCTCTAGATCACATCAGCGCGACGCCCGCGGCGTTGTGCCGTGTTTCAGCGGCCCGCATTATGCCGCCCTTCTGTCCCTCCATCCCTCCGACACAGTGGACCAGGAAGACCGGAGGAGGCGGTCGAAATCCCGGACAGGTTTTGAGCTCCAGAGTCGCTTAACAGGACTCGAACCGAACGTGTGAAACCAACCACTGGATCGCTCTACAAACGAGCAATCCATTGATGGAGTCACGCGTTCGGTTCGAGTCCTGTTAAGCGACGCCGGAGCTGAAAACGTAGTCGGGAGTTTTGGCCGCCTGCGGCCTACGCCCACTGTGGGGCGTTCCGCGTGTGGGTGCGAGAGAGACGGCGCGACGAAAACGGACTCTCGGAATATCGGTGAGCGCTGTGGTCGGACGGACGGCTACGCCTCCCGGTTCGGGGCTTTTAAACTTTTTCGGCTCATTCCGTCATCGCGCTCATCGCCGCCATTGACGTGTCGCGATGTGGATCGTGATGGCCTGGAACTGATAGGCGCAACGCCACGACAACCGCGGCCCCCGGCGCCACTACACCGCTAGGCCGCGCGAGGCCGCGCCATGGCGGGGCTAGTCGACACCCTCCTTCTGGGGCGCACGCCACACACGCACACACACACGCACACTCACACACACACACACACACACACACACGCGCGCGCACACACACACACACACGCGCGCGCACACACACACCACTCACACACACGTACGCACGCACATACACAAATCGAAAAAAAAAAGATTACGTTGGCTATACTTTTATAATTTTCTACAGTAAGCGTCGTCAAAAGATTTCCACTACGTACACACACCTCGATTTGAAGAGCAAGTTTCGCGTCATTTTTTTTTATTTTTTTTTGAGAGCTCATTAGTTGACGATATGCTGCCCAGGTGATAAACTACAGCGTAAACTACAATCAACTCCGACTGTTTCGTTCCGAGTCCGCCCACGCCCATTCGGTTTTCTGACGGTCTGGCGCTTCCTTTGGACTGCAGCGATTATAAAGAATTAGCAATTAGCGCTCGCTCGCATCCCTGAGTGGTCCACGGCTCGACTGCGCGCCGCTGCTCCCGTTTCGATACCCTCCCCAAAAAAAACGGAAGGAAAATAGCAGAACATCCACCGGTTGTCCGTCTTGTTGCGCCAAAAAGAGGAAAGCTAAAATCAACAGCACAGCAATAAACCCCCGCGCCGGGTGGGGCGCCATAGTATATTGAATCAACGCATTCCATTTCGAATTCCGCGTCGCTCCACCAGAAAATAAAAAGGTGTTCCTTTAAAAAAAAATTCTTCCTCTTGTTTTAGGACCACAATGAAATGATTTATGCCATGGAAAAGGGGTTGCTTGACCGAGAAATGTTGTTCCTAAAAAGAGCGAGCGAACACTGAACACACTGTTGTTCAACGCAAGTGACGGGTCATAATCGTTAGAATGTGATTGTCACGTTCGTTTTAATCTGCACGATGCCACATCAGTTGGAACGTGACACGACCGTTTAATTAGGGTGTCACATTCCTCATTTGGAGAGCGCAACTCATTGGTGGCGTCACACGGTCCGAGTCCCATTTAGCGACTCTATGGAGCTCAAAACGCGTTTGGGATTTGGAACGCCCACAACCGTCTTCTGGCCCACTGTGCTCTGTGGGTCCTGCGGTGTCCTGCGGTGTCCGAGGCTCACCTTCCCCCGACTCGTCCAGGACCTCCTTGGCCGAGACCAGCGCGGGCGGCCAGGTGGCCCTGTCGGCCGTGACGGCCGTGCGCAGCGGCCGGCACCACTCCTCGCCGTAGCACCAGTTGGAGGCGGCGGCGGGCGCCAGCGTGGCCAGCAGCAGCAGCAGCAGCAGGCCGACGACGCGGTGCATCGTAATCCACGTGTTGCTGGGGCACAGTGGGCACAGTGGGCACGGCGACACACGCGAGCGCGGCGCGGCGGCGCGGAGCCAGGGTGGCGGCCGGCGGCGTCCCTGACAGCGTCGCTGACGGCGTGCTCGGCGTCCGGCAGCACGCGGGCAGCGGGCGGCGCGCGGCGGGCGGCGTCCCTGACAGCGTCGCTGACGGCGTGCTCGGCGTCCGGCAGCACGCGGGCGGCGGGCGGCGCGCGGCGGGGCGGCGGCGGGGCGGCGTCCTCGCACGCGGACGGCCTTGAGCGGACTGCACCACCACGCGGCGAGAAAGCGACAGCGAAGCGAGCGGCGCGAGGCGAGACGCTGGCCCACGGCAGCCAGCCCGGCAGGGGAGGGGAGGGGGTGGCGGCGGCGGGGGGTGCGCGGCGGGGCGGCGAGCTGGTGGTGTTGCCGGCCGGGGATGCGAAGGCGTCTGCGCGCGAGGGCGGCGGCGGCGGCGGCGGCCGGAGCACAGTGGGCCAGAAGACCGGCGCAGGCGGACAAACCTGCTGACGCGTGTTGAGCTCCAGAGTCGCTGAACAGGACTCGAACCGGACCTGTGACCCCGACAATGGCTTCCTCGTTCAGAGAGCAATCCATCGGTGGGGTCACACGTTCAGTTCTAGTCCCGTTTAGCGACTCTGGAGCTCAAAACGTGTCTAGAGTTTTGACCGCCTGCGTGATGCCGGTCTCCTGGCCCACTGTGCGCCGTGCTGACGGTGCTCCACGGGGCGGGGTGTTCTCGGAGGGTGCCTCCTCACCTCTCGCGGCGACGAGGAAGATGCGGTTGCCGCCGGAACTGCCGGGTTGGCGCCGCCGCGCAGACTCCACCTGTTTTATTGTCGCTTCCCCGTCCCCCTTTCATGCAGAAACCGTCTTTAATGCGTCGTCGTACAATAAGCTAATCACGTTGTTTCCCGTTTTTACGACGTCGTTAGATTTTGCGACTCGGGGGGAAAGTGTCAAAAAACTGGCGTTGCTCCCCCGCAGCGTCTGGGGACGAAAACAAAGTTTGAGGACATTAACCATCGCTTGAGAGTGCGGGGAGGGGCACGCTCGGGGCCGCGGCCGGGCGTCTTGCTCAGTCTTGTTGCTCCTGCCCGCTGTGCTGCCTCGTCTCGGCAAAGGAGAGCCGCGTCTTGGGCTTTACCGACACCATTCAACCATCCGAGATGCCGCAGCCCTTCTCGGAAAAGGTAAGGGGGAGGAGGAGAAATATACGTCCCCTCGTTTGCCTCGCTCTGCCACCTGAGGCACGCAACGACGTACTCCCTCACACACAATCGCAAACAAGCCCCCCCTCCCTCCCCCCTCCCCCCCTCTCTCTCACTCGCTCTCTCTCTCTCTATCTCTCTCTCTCTCTCTCTCTCTCTCTCACTCTCTCTCTCTCTCTCTCTCTCTCTCTCTCTCTCTCTCTCTCTCTCTCTCTCTCTCTCTCTCTCTCTCTCTCTCTCTCTCTCTCTCTCTCTCTCTCTCTCTCTCTCACACACACACACACACACACACACGTGCCGACTAATGGGGCCTTACGCACGAAAAGCTGTCTCCGCTCAGAAAAGCCCCCTCCCCCTCCCGCAGCACGCCGTGCCATGCCATGCCATGCCACACCGCCGATGATTATTTTTGACGCTTTTTCCATATTTTCCCTCCCGCTTCTCAATGCAGACAATAGGGGCTCGTCTGTTAATTAATCACAGTTTCACTTCCAAACAACGTTAACATTCAACGCGCCCCCACGATTGGTTCTCCTCGTTATGCAGTGATGAGTAAGTGCGTTTGTGTGTGTGTGTGTGTGTGTGTGTGAGTGTGTGTGTGAGCGTGCGCGCGCTTGTTTGCGCGAGTTTTATTGGTATCTAGAGGACCGGTGCGGGTGCACCCCTTCCCTAAACCCTGTCATCATCGTAAATCGACTTTCGGGATCAGAAATTCGGTGTGCCCGTTGAGAATCTGAATCGGGGATGTCGCGTCAACGGCAGTAAGCGGTCGCAATGCACCCCCCCCCCATCCCAATCCCCCTCTCCGGCATGACTTTCATACCATTATAGTTCGATGAATTTATCATGAATCATCATAGAATACATTTATCGGTTCTCGGAGCGGTCCCCTATAAATTATTCTTACGAAGAAGCTCGCAAAATTTTTCATATCTTTTTATGGGCATCTTTCTAGGATTGCAAGAGTGGGGGCCAACAAAAAAATAAAAAAATGATGGAGCGATTTTTTAATATTTGAAAAGCAGCGACGGCGGGCGGGGTTGCGAGGTGTCTCACTCGGACACCATGACGGCGATGTCTTGAACCCTCATGCAAATCGAGACGCACACTTTTCAACGCTCGTCATCCAAATTAAGCCGCCCTTAATCCAAGCCGACAACGGCACTTTAATATTCGTCTGACGAGCGCACTAGCCGCTCGAGGACCCCTCCCCCCCCCCCCCCGCCCACCCCTCCCCGCCCCGCCCCACCCCGCCCCGCCCCTCCCCGCGCCGCGCCGCCCCGCCCCAAGCGCGTCCAGAGCGCGGCGTCCGCGGCACCCCTGCTACCCTGCCCTGCCCGTCGGCCGAGCCGCGTCCCCCGCCATTGTCCGCTCGCCAGCGAAATCAAAATACCGACCCGTCATAATAAAGATGATGTTAATAATGATTGGCGTGGCCGCGTACGTGTTTTCGTTGTTGTTGTTGTTGTTGCTGCTGGATTTAGATGCTCCGTAAACGTGCGGTTTAAAAAGGGGTGCTTCCGCTCCCCTCCCCGCAATATGTGTTGACCTGTTCGAACCGCCCGTCCTCCCAGGGAGGGAGGAGCGAGAGGGGGTGAGGCAGCGGCGCGGCGGGGAGGAGGAATAATTGAGAGTAGTCGTTCGAGACGTACCCCCTCCTCAGGATCCTGGATCCGCGCCTGCGAGGACGAGCACTGTCAGACTAACTGCCCGGGTTGTGCAGCGACGCGGCGACGGTGCGCCGCCTCGTTACACGCTAATTGTCCCGTAGTACGCAGCTACACCGCCCGGCCCACCCGGCGCACACGCACGCCAAATAAATATCGAGCGATCGTGGCACAGTGGACCAGAAGACAGGCGCAAGCGGTCTAAACCCTGGACGCGTTTTGAGCTCTGGAGTCGCTTATCAGGACTCGAACCGAACGTGTAACCCAACCAATGCATTTGCTCTCCGAACGAGGAATCCATTGGCGGGGTCACACGTTGGGTTCGAGTCCTGATAAGCGACTCAGGCGCTCAAAACGCGTCCGGGATTTTGACCGCCTCCATCGGTCTTCTGGCCCACTGTGCGTGGGTAATACATGACAAAGAATAAGGCGATATGCCCGGGAATTTGTCAGTGTAGGCTACGCTTGATGCTGCTGTGGAACTCGTCGTGGGAAATGCCGAAAGGCGCTGCTGCTGCACTCGGCATCAATCATCATCGTCGTCATCTTGATCGCCACCATCGGGCACGTGCTCCAGCCACTCAGCGCGCTGGAGCGAACGGCGCTGGAGCAGCCCGCCTCTCGGCCTCGGCAGTGAGGGCGGTGCCGGCGCGTCGGTTAATCGCAGATCAGAGGGGGAGTTATTAAAAAAAAAAAATAGCGAAAAAAAAACATAAACAAAAACAAGCGCTCGACTTACGGTGAAATAGTTGCCTGGGGCTTCATCGGTCCCGTGCAACGACTTCACCTCGTGAGAAGGGTGGATGATGGTGAGTTGAAAAAGTGGGCATACCTTCCACGAAACTGGACACGCTGAGAAAAACACGCGGCAGAAAGAGTTACGCCAACACAAGGCGCTGGAGGATGGAGCCTGAGGGTCCTGC
>CM060095.1:7563120-7590620 GCA_030522485.1 Stenchaetothrips biformis | reverse complement strand
GCCACGCCCGCTGCGCCGCCGCCACGTCGTTGGCGATAGCGCAGCATTGCATTGCTCGGTACGTAATTTAATTTGCGCCGAGGCAGCGCCCCGCCCCGCCCCGCCACGCCACACCCCGCTGGCCCAATTGTGCTCTTGTGCTCCTCGGAGCGCACTCTTAGTTCCTGGCGGGATAAGGGAGCGGCCCAGGCGAGGCCCAGGCGAGGCCCAGGCGAGGCCCAGGTTCGAAGCGTGCCGCGCGCCAATCATGGTCCGCCTGGATGGTTCCAGAATTGAGTGGGCAGTCCTTTGGGGGCAGTGAGTGGGCCAGAAGAGCGGTGGAGGCGGTCAAAATCCCGGGCGGGTTTTGAGCTCCAGAGTCTCTCTTTTTCGCACTCATGGGGTGTCCCTGAGGCCCGAGGGCTCGGCCGAAGGGGAGCGGGGGAGACGCAGCGATGCAGGATGAAAAGCTGCACGACAGGCAGGCCGTGGGCCGGCAGTCCGTGGACCCCGGGGCCACTGCGCCCGCCCCGACAGCTGCCTCGTACCGCAGGCGGTGTCACACCCAGGGCCCCCCATCCCCCATGCAGTGGCGGATCCAGAGGCGGCCTTTTGTGGGGGGGGGAAGCAGCACTTTTTGCCTACTTACAAGGGCAAAGTAGCACTTTTTGCCTACCTTTTAGGCGGCTATCTAGGTGCTAGGCTGGGGGGGACTCCTTTGCCCCCTCCCCCCCCCCCTGTATCCGCGCCTGCCCCCATGCATCCTCACAGCAGTGCAGTCTCCAACTCGTTAAAAGCGAGATAGCCTCGCAGGGAGAGTGGCGACTACTCCGCTCGGGCTGGACCTTGAAATACTACATTCGTGAGCTGAACCACCCAATGACGGCGCGATCTGATGACGTCACTGAGCTGAACCGCACTCAATGACAGGCGCGCTCTGATGACGTCACCGAGCTGTCACCGCTCTCCCGGCGAGTCTCTGTATAACTAAAAGCCTGTGACAGTCGTACACGGGCTTTTAGTGCGGCCCTGTTGATAGCCTGTCCAGCGACCCACATTCTGACTCCATCCCTGAGCGGCTCCGATGTGGGGCTGAAGAACACACGTTTGCACGGCAATCCACACCAATCGGTGGATGGTCACTTTGATGCAAGCAGGCCAGTTCAGTGGAAGTCGGCATGAAATCATTCTTAAAATAAGAGCAGCGCTTCAGGCTGTGGCTAATGCCTGCTCTGTCATTGATGCCATGCAGCGGGCTGCTTCCTCGCAGTGACCATGAAAGGCCTCATTCATTGATGGCGGTTGAGTTGCTGGCCGCAGGCTGCAGCACGGCAGCGCGGCCGTGCAGCAGCAGAGGGGTGCAACGCTGGCGCGACGTTCAATGGACACGCCATCCAAAGTGACCCCATCAAACCGGCTTCACCCTCGTGCACCTAACCAACCTAACCTCGCCTAACCTAATCTAACCAACCAAGCGAACCCGAACGAACAAGCGAGGCTATCGATGGGCCACGTGTTCACTATCGATCTGCATACTCCTGCTTTTCACAACTCATGTCTCAGGGTGCGAGCTAGGTCGCTCTCGTTAGTTTGTGATTACGAAGGCTGCTGGCCGCCATTGGGCGTTTAACACATACACATTCACCCCCACCCCCCCACCCCCCAAACACCCAACAAAAAACCAAACTCTCTCTCTCGCTCACAATCACACACACTTTTACTCCTGACGTGCTGGGCATGCAGTGCGCGGCATTTTGCTGCGTCCGCTGACAGGGCAAAGTGCTTTAGTGTCAGTGGCTCCGGTGGCTCCGTCCTTGACTCCGGCCGTCGATTTGTGACGGACGACCAAAAGTAGGGCCCGGAGAAGAGTCCGGTGTCGACCTGGACTGCATGCCAGAGCCTCTCCTCCTCCCCGCGCCGCAGCAGCGACCGCACAGTCATTGTATTTATTTACGTTCGGCTTACGTTTATTTACATTCCATCATATACGGCCACGCGCCTTCCTAGGCCTTGCTGAATTGAAGAGTCCGGAAGCAGCGCTGTCAGGTGATGCGAATAACGAAGCTAACTGAATGGGGTAAAACAATAACAATGGACGCTCGACGATACGAGTCGGTTGATAAGGATGCTGATAACTCTCCTTTGTTTTTGTTGTTGTTGATGGCCGCGGCGTGTCACTGCGCCCCGCCTTATCAGTGTCCGCATCACGCCCACAGGACGACGACGTGTTCGACGCGTGAGTCCTTCCCACAGGCCGGTCCACTGTCCCTCGCGAATCTCCGCGACCATTACATCACTTTTGCCCCATTCATTTAATTTCGCCATTTTCACCCCGTCATTATTTTATTTTAAATGTGCAAGTTTGATGATTCATGTTTGGTGAGATTTTAATACGGGAGCTTTGAAAAAAAAAAAAACTTGGTTAGGTTAGGTTTCTTGTCTTTGTCGTCCTGTCATGGCGCACAAGAGGCTATTGAGGTTTCTCTTTTGGTCATCAGGTTAAAATCGTTAAAATCCTTCCGGTGAAGTTGTTTGTCTTAAGCAAACGGAAAGTCAAACTCTGAACACGTGTTGACGTCGATTGTACTCTTATCCTACCATCAAGTGTGCAAAAATGGAATTCAAACGGACGTATGTGATGCCGAGGGGTAAACACTTCAAGAAATCGTGTACCGACTGCTCGGTATTACGCTGTATTACGGTGGTATTACACGTGTCTTACGGCATTAAAATGCTAAATTTTGCCACATTTGACCCTAAAATGGTATTACAAATACGTGTATTACGCGTAATACAGGGCTTTTTTTGTACAGGGCATTGTGTTAACCCCCTCGTGTGATGCTTTGGCTCTCTGTCCTGCTAGAGCTGCTGTCCGGCGCCGACTGCTACGACCAGACCGAGTTCCCTCTGCCGCCATGAAGTGCGTGCTGCTGGCCGCGCTGGCGGGGCTGCTGCTGGTGCAGGCCCTGGAGTCCGTCGCCGAGCCCCACCCTCTGCCCCGGGTGTGCGCCTGCACCAAGGAGCTCCGGCCCACCTGCGGCTCGGACGGCTTCACCTACGCCAACCCCTGCACGCTCAAGTGCGCCGCGCAGGCCGCCGCCTCCAAAACGCGCGGCTTCGGTGAGGACGCACGACGCACAGTGGGCCAGAATACCGGTGCAGGCGGCGGCCAAAACTCTAGACGTGTTTTGAGCTCCATAGTCGCTTTATGGGACTCCGGAGCAAACCCGTCTAGTATTTTGACAGCCTCCACCGGTCCTCTGGCCCACTGTGAGTCAACCAAAACTCAAGACCAGAGATGCTCTGCCGACACCTAAACGAGAGATAATTCTCCTCACCTCTCTCTTTGGTTTCTCCATGCGGAAACGCCGGTTCATCTCATGCAGTTTCTTTGTGTCCTTTTTTTTTGTTTCCCTGTATTCATGCTCACCAAAGCCTTTTTCCTCCTCTTCAGAGCTGCGAGTGGCTCGCGACGGCCCGTGCTAGGCGGCAGCGGACTGACCCTCGACAAAGCGGTGCACCACCACTCATCGCCGTGGCAACCGGATGGATTAAAAACAGTCGGCGGTTTTTGTTCGAACCTCTTTGAGCGTGTCTAATTCTTTCTCTCTCTCTCTCTCTCTCTCTAACTTCGATTCGCGATTCAATCAACGGAGTGCATTAGTGAGAGAGCCCGGCCGGCCCCCCGCGGCAAGGCAAACTTTGAGCAAATTTGTCTTTCTCGTTATCTTCCGCTCCATGGCAAAGGGGAAAAGATGCACCCGTGGCGTGGCACGCACAAGCACACTCACAGGCACACTGTAATAAATTGTTGGCTTTATATGAAAATATAGTATATGACGTTTTCATTTCTTTCACATGATGATAATCCCGGCCCCATCTTACGGGAACGGCCGCAGGACTAGAGCAGAGCGTTCCAGGAATGGCTCGTACCGTCGCGGCGGCTCCAGGAACAGGAGGATGAAACCCCCAGAGTAACTCGCGAAACCAGGAACATTCTTCTCGCGCGCGCTGTTGCGGACTCCAGACCCAAGCTGGGTGAATAACAAGACAATTCCGCCGAGCTTCACTCGAAATGAATGCGAGGTGGGGGCGTTCCGTTCATCGGCTTCGGGAGAGAGAGAGAGAGAGAGGAGAGAGAGAGAGAGAGAGAGAGAGAGAGAGAGAGAGAGAGAGAGAGAGAGAGAGAGAGAGAGAGAGAGAGAGAGAGAGAGAGAACATCAACCCTCTCCGCCACCGAAGGGATGAGGAGGTGCCGTCTATTACGAGAAAAGGTGCCAAAGTACCGCATAAATAAAACTAACATGAATCGTGCTCACGGCACAGGGACTGCGAGACGCCAGCGAGTACCCGGCACGGCGCGGCGTTCGGCCGGAGACATCATTAAAACGGAAAAGCCGACCGACTTAAAGATGGAACCGGCGGCGGGTCGTCGCGGTGGCATCGATATTCCACTTGGGCCGCGCGCCACAGCTGCGCGCGCCAACAGCGAACTAAACAATGAGAATAAATTGGTTATTCATTTATTTACGTATTCACAAAGGCGGCGGAAAAAATAAGCTGATTTCCGATTGGCCGGGGAAGCCATCACCTTAGCCACCTCAAACCTACTAGCAGCACCATTCTGCCATGATTCTACCATATTTTTTTTGACCGATTTGGAAGCTATTGAAAACAAAGCGTCGCCATTGTCAGGCGCTCTTTTTGCAGAGCGAAATCTTCCGCGTACAAGACGACCCCCTGTCTGAGCCTCCCTCGGCTGCGTCAACAACACAGTCCCGGACAGGACATTACAGCCACTCAATAATTTAGTCGGGTCTTCCCGGCCCGTATTCGCCTTACAATGCAACAGAGAAAAAAGGAAACAAGAACTTTGTGAGATCGCGGCAGTGATTCCCCATGCTGCGGTTCGGCCATGACAAGTTTGGCGATGCCTGGCCTCATTTCTACCGCATCAGTCCGATTGGAGCAAGTGGGTGAGTGCACCGCGTGTGGCCGCACCGCCGCACCCTCAGCAGGTCCTCGAGGACGTCGTGTTGTCAGCGGCCGCCTCCCAGAGCGTCTCCAAGAGCGTCGGCCCCGGACAAGGCGAAATCAGCCCCCCGCGGCGCCCGGAGGCAAGCACGGAGGCCTACACGACGTGCTCTGCGATTGAATGGCGGTCGTTGGGCTCCTCCAAGATCCCCGAGAGCGCGTCATCAGGATGCTGCCTGGGCCGCGTGTGTGAAGGACATGCAGCCACAGCGTCCACTTCCAGTCAAGGGGCTGTTTAGTCCTGTTTGGATCTGTTTAGTCTTCTTTTTAGGGCAGTGTAGTCCTATTTTTGGGTCTGTTAAGTCAGGGATGTTTAGTCTTCTTTTTGGATCTGTTCAGTCAGGGCTGTTTCGGCTGTTTAGTCTTCTTTTTAGGGCAGTTTAGTCCTCCTTTTGGGGCTGTGACCTTAAAAAACGTATCAAAACCGTGTTCGGTCCCTGCGGGGCTGTCGGAAAGCTGCATCGCACCAGCCACCGCGTCACCGTGTCATGCCAAGAAGACTACCCCGAAAGTGTGGACTTGAAAATGCACTATACAGCGCCGGACCTTCTCGGACTTGTCGGACCTGTCGGCTCGGCAGCGGACCTGGACACGGGGATGACCTCGGCGAGACCTCCAAACTCTCGGAAATGGCTGATTATTGTGCGAGGCCAACATCGCAGAAGCATCTGCACCAAATCCACCAAACAACTCCACTCAACGCAGTCCTAGCCACATCTTTATTTGTTAAACCAGGACATAAATTAACTTCGTGACAACCAGGATTTCTTGAAATCGTATTTTTTATTTATTCTTTTACCAATGTTTAAAGAGACTGAGAGTGGTGTATAATATGATTCCGTTGTTTGTACCATGTGTTGTTGTGCCGAGGGCGCAACCACACCGATCTCCCAGGTCGGTCCTGGAAACGGGCGCTCGGGCGCGAAAATGGACCCAGTTCCAGGACCGTCGTGGGAGAAAATCGCCAAAGTCCTAGGACGGTCCTGGAACCGGGTCTGCTGACCCAAACCGAGACGTTTCATGGGAAAACCAGGACTCCGTCCTACCGTGTACGCACCCGGCCCGGCCCGGCTCGGCAAGGCTACGAAGTGGCGGAGCTGCCGCCTGCGACCAACAGCCACGCAACCCGGCCGCACCGGCGCCCACCGGGCCGCCTACGCGCCCGACTCCAGGCGCCCACCCACGCGCCCGACTCGCAGCGACAGCACTTGCGGCTGCGGCACAGTGGACCAGAAGACCGCTGCAGGCGGCCAGCACTCTAGACGCGTTTCCAGCGCCAGGACTCGAAACGAACGTGTGACCCCACCAATGGACTCCTCGTTCGGAGAGCAATCCATCGGTGGGGTCACACGTTCGGTTCGAGTCCTATTCAGCGACTCTGGAGCCCAAAACGCGTCTAAGAGTTTTGGCCACCTGCCCTGGTCTTCTGGCCCACTGTGTGCGGCCCCTGCTTCAGGCCTGGATCCGCCCTGTCTGTCTCCTCGTTGAGGTGCCGAGGCGCTGCCGGCGGCGTCTGTCTAGGGCGCGAAGGCCAGGGCGTCGAGGGCCGAGGTAGAGGAACGGCTAATCACGATCCGTAATCCCTCTAACCTCCTTAGCTCACAAAGGGCGCCGCAGAGCGGCAGGGCGGCAGGGCAGCAGTCAGGCGGCCTTGTCCCTCGGTCCTCCGCTTGCTCCGTGATCTTCGTTATTCTTCGGCCCGGCGAGGTCCCGAGTCCTACAGCATTGACGAAGCGCCACTTTTCTTGGTTGTCGACTGTGACACCATAAAGCGACGCGTCCTAATAGAACAATCCTAACTGTCAGTGCGCATCCAAGACAATCCTAACGGTGTGGATCTTGCCTAACAGTTAGTATTGTCTTGGATCTGCACTGACAGTTGGGACGTCGAAAGGACTCTGCGGTTAACAAAAAGAACAAAAAAAGGGCCCACACAAGCGGAGCAAACTTTCCAACGTTTGCTGACAGTTCCCTCCTAAATACCGTGCCTAAAGGAAATGTTTTCCAGTGGACGCAGTTCAGCAGGACTCGCCGACACTTAATGCCAAAAAAAAACACATCAATCATCAGTCGATCCGCCGTTCTCTGGACACTGATGTCACTTTGGTCGGCCCCTTTCCTTCCCTTCGATCCTTCGGCCGTTGAGTCCTTATGAGTCACTGCACGGCGGCACGGCACGGCACGGCACGGCACCCTGCTCTCATGGAGGCGCACGCCGAAAATGGGGTGAAAATCGTAAAGTTACGCGGACCCTTGTCTGCCGCGCCTTCCTTGGCACGGGACTCGTCTGCCAAGCCGAGCGTGTGGGCGGGGTGGGGCGGGGCGGGGTGGAGGGTCTCACTGTCGTCGCCAAATCGCGCGTGTGTTTTGCGCGCGACACTCCAGCTCGCGTTGAGGTAAAATGGGGCGCATTGCCGCCGCCGTTCTGCATTCTGCTCCGTGTTCTCAATTCAGAACGAATTGCCGGCGCGGCAAGTCTGGACTGGCGGCGGGGCTGGCGGGGCTGGCGGCGGGGCTGGCCGGGCTGGCGGGGCTGGCGGGGCCAGGTCTGGTGGGTCCCCCAGGGCGTCCGCACCGGGCAGGCGGGGGCGCGCGCGCCTGCTAGGGCTGCTGGGACCACCCCCTCCCCACAGCCCCCGCCCACAGCCCCTGCCGAGCCGTCGTCGTTCTGGAGACAGCGCGGCAGAGACGGGGGTGACGCGCCGTTGAGCCAGGCGACGGCGAGCCGTGCTGCAGCAGCAACAACAAGAGCAGCAGCAGCAACAACAATAATAACAACAACCGCAGCAGCAGCAGCAGGCCGAGTCGTGCAGGTGAAGAGACCGAAGCGGAAGAGCAGGCACACATCGCGTTAGTCTGTCTGTGCGGAGGCCAGACGCACCGGAAAAACGGCGGCGAGGACACACATCGAACGGAATTCCATTATTTTCGATCCCGAGAAACAAACGGCGATACTCGTGCGCGAGATGGAACCTTATGGAGACCGCGTTATCCGCACTCGATTGGGTTGAGTTCATGCACTCTATGCGCTCGGAAACAGACTCTTTTTCGGTCGGAAATAGGAAAGTGTTTTAGTTGGCCGAATGGCTTGAAAAGTATGCGTGCGTCAGCCTTCGTGTTCACATGTCACTAACTAAGCCAAAAGGGACCGGGAATCCAGCAAAATGTTTCGCCGATCGGACGGTTTGTTCCACTCCCCGGAGCAGCAGCGCGGCGCGGCACAGTGGGCTAGAAGTGTGGGTCTTCTGGCCCACTGTGCACGGGCCAGCACGGGCTGCTGGCTGCTCGACGGCGTGTTCGATCTGGAATGGGATTAAATAACGGAAAATGGGGGCGGGTCTCAACCGGTCTCAACAAAGTCTTCTCGTCGAGTCTGCGAGACAGCAATACGAGCGAACAACGAGGGGGAGGGGTGGGCGCGCCGAGGCGGCGCGGGACTTGTGAAATGGTTTTCTAACAAGTGGCATGTGGTTTGTGTCCCATTTAGCGACTCTGGAGCTCAAAACCCATCCAGAATTTTGGCCACCTGCGCCGGTCTCCTGGCCCACTGTGTGTCTGGTAAATGGTTTGTGGCACACTGCTGTGTGGTTTGTGGGTCCCGACTCATCCGGGCCGAGCCGCGAAGAGCGGCAACGTGAACACACGTCTAGAATGTCGCGCTGTACGCACACGCGCGGAGAATGCCTCCGCTTTGATGTGAGCGCCAAATAACGCAAAGAACACCGCCGTCCCGGGGGCCCGCACGCGCCGTGCGGCACAGTGGGCCAGAAGAACGGCGCAGGCGTCAAAAACTCCAGACGCGTTTTGAGCCAGAGAGTCGCTAAAAGGGACTCTAACGGAACGTGTGTCCCACCAATGAATTCCTCGTTCGGAGAGCCATCAGTTGGTGGGGTCACACGTTCGGTTCGAGTCCCATTTAGCGACTCTGGAGCTCAAAACCCGTCCGGAATTTCGGCCGCCTCCTCCGGTCTTGTGGCCCACTGTGTGCCGGGGATGGGGGGCGTCCCCTCCGCACGCGCAGGGCCCCTGGAGCGCGTCAGCCGCGCCTTCCGACCGACCAATCTCTCATGCCGGGTCCCAGGGACTCTCCGGTCGCATGGAACCCCACACCGCCCTTCACCGCGCGGCTCGGCACGGCAACAAGGCATCGCTTTGACCGGTCGGTGGGACGTTTTTGTTTTATTTCCCTGACGACGTCCTCCCTTGTCAACTACCACACCCTTCACCCATTTTCTCTCCTGACCTGCTCAACCGACTCTTCACGCAAGACAGCCCCTTCTGTGTGGCCCCCAAAGTGGGTCGGCCACCCCTAAACTAGCCTCACGACCCTTCAATTAAATTTAAGCGCCTCTGAGCGAGAGGCTTGGTCTCCTCGCCTCTCTGCTGCCGGACCCACGCGTCCCACGCATCCTCCTCGACCTACGTACCTTCAGTCCAAGTCTCGTCCGCAACTCGTGTCCGCGACTGCAGGCCAGCCTGAGACGTCCCTTTCCATGTCTACCTCCACCTGCCCCTGGCATTCGGTCCTTTGGGCTGCCTAGTAATTCAGCGCCACTTCCGCATCCACGGCGTCTGGTCGCGCCTTGTGTTGCAGTGTAGGCGAGGCCGCGGCACCGCTGCTGCTGGCCCACTGTGCCCCGTGCTGCTAGCCGGCCCAGACTCCCCGGAAGTCGCTGGCGTGAAAGAAAGGCCACCAAGAGAGCCGCGACTGCCGCCACCATGGACGGGGTTGTCGTCGGCGCCGCTCCGGACGTCGCACAGTGGGCCAGAAGACCGGCGGGACGCGGCCAAAACTCTCAGACGCGTTTTGAGCTCTAGGGTCGCTATACAGGACTCGAACCGAACGTGTGACCCCACCAACGGATTCCTCGTTCGGAGAGCAATCCTTGGATGGGTTCACACGTTCGGTGGGTGTACGAGTCATGTCCAGCGACTCTGGAGCTCAAAACGCGTGTAGAATTTCGACCGCTTGCGCCGGTCTTCACATTGGCTCCCTTCCACCCTTTCTCCCTCTACCACTCCGACCTGAAATGCGAGATTCGGCCGAGGCCCGCGGACCTTGGTTCGTAAGACTGAGGAAAGACCCCGGCAAGGAGGATTCGGGGGGCCCACTGTGGCATTGTGTACCAGGGCGGCCAGGGACTCCAGCAGCGGCTTCCGGTTTGCGGCGTTTCCGGGGGAGAGGGTCAAGAGCGACTCGAGGATGCCGGGAGGTTCGGCTGGTTTCGGGGTTTAGAGGGTTTCCTAGGGTTTCGCGAGGTTTCGGGGGGGTTACACGGGGTTTCTGGGAGCGTCGCGACGTCGCGTACCGCACAAGCCGGCCGGCCGCCAAGAGGGCGGCGGCGACGGTGCTGCAGCCATAGGACGCCGGCCAAGGCAGAGAGGGGCTTGGCATTTTCGTCTCTCTCAATTTGCTCCGCCAACTATCCAGACGACGCCCCAGTGTTGCCAACGGTCTCCGACGCGCGGCCCGGCGCGTAATTGTTGGCCCGATTAGCGCCGGAAAGTTGGTAATTAATGACCGTGATCGCGCCGGCCCACTGTGCCGTGTCGCTGGAGCGGCTGGAGGCCCCGCGACGCCGACGTCGCGTCGGCCCGCCTGACGGCCTGTTGACGCCGTTATGAAGCCCTGCAGCGCTGCGCACAGTGGGCCGGAACACCGGTGGGGGTGGTCGAAATCCCGGACGGGTTTTGAGCTCCTGAGTCGCTTAGTAAAATAAAAAAAATAATATATTTAAAAAAAAGTGGGGACTCGAACCGACCCGACGGGCAGAACAAAAGAATAAAAGTTTTCAAAAACGGCACGTTTGTCCTTATAAATAAAAATCATGATGAAATTGACTCTATTGAGGCACTCGGTCGGTCGGGTCGAAATGCCAGAAGCGGATTGCGAAAACAATCATCGCATGTCCCAGTTCTGAAGACAATATGATGAGATTTGATCATCAGACTGGCCAGCACATTTCCAAGGGACGTCCCACCTTTTCCCTGCAACCACTGCGTCAGTGGAAGGCAGTGACTGGCGGCGATACCCCGCGGCGATCACTGCTGCTGCTGCCTCTACCCGCGTCGCTCGCCGATCGTCTCTACCCCGCGTGACAGGTCCCCTCCGCGCGCGGTGGTTAGAGCGGTCACCGATAGAGCGCACCACCCCACTACGCGCGCACGTCGGCGGAGAGAGGGGGGATACGGACTCGGCTATTCCCCGCCGCTACTCAACTGTCAGGATGGCCGAGCGGTCTAAGGCGCCAGACTCAAGGGCAACCTTACCCGTACTACCGGGGCGAGTGTTCTGGTCCTCGTATGAGGGCGTGGGTTCAAATCCCACTTCTGACATACCTTTTTCTGCTCTGGGAGTTATACATAATCGCTCCATGGAATTTGCCGAGCACGACCACGTCCGGAACCTTCGTTGGCACTTGTCGTGGGTTCAAATACCGGCCTTTTCATCCTTTTTTTTCAAGTTATTTTTTTGTAGCTTCTGTAAGCTTTTTTTAAGTATTGCTTTTTGGATGAGCTTTGTCTTTAGGGTTTGTACTTTAAAAAAAAAAAGATAAGTGAAAAACTTCATGTAAAATTTATTGCACGCACATATAGCACTAAACTAATGACGTAAAATACGAACTGAACTGACAATGAACACATGACAAATGAAGTCACTCTCTTATATCGGGTATTACAAAGTTTTCATCTCACAACATACTGCATTTATTAATGTTTTTTGCGTGGATTGTTGTTGTTTGACTGTTGCTGTTGTGGCACTGCTGCTGATTATACCACACAGTATCTTGTTTATCAGTCTCTCTCTCTCTCTCTCTCTCCTCTCTCTCTCTCTCTCTCTCTCTCTCTTCTCTCTCTCTCTCTCTCCTCTCTCTTCTCTCTCTCTCTCTCTCTCTCTCTCTGTTTTTCAGGCCACACGGCTGTCTTCCGGCCTCTTTGCTCATGACCCACACTCACGAGTGTGACCAGGTTAGTTTCGGCTTTCGGCCGGGAGTTTGAAGAGCGCGAGGACGGAGCGCTGCTGGTGCGGGTGCGCGGCCTCCGCGATGGTCCTCCCCTCGAACGAGACCGTGCTGTGATCGGTGACGGTCAACTCCTAAAAAGTTTAAAAAAAAATTAAATTAATTTTGCGACCACCTAAAACACTTGTCACAAAGACAACAGACAAAAAAAAAAAATAATGTAGAAGAGGGCGAAAGATTTTGGGAGAAATGAGAAAATGGGAAGATGGAGATTTGAACCCGTGTGCTGCGGCCTCACCTTGAAGCCGAGCTTGGCGCCGATGGCGCGGCTGTAGTCTGAGGTCCAGATGGCGGACACCGCCTTGGCGCCGATGGACCTGGCCAGTTGCACCGTCTCCGCGGCGAGCCGCTGGCCGACGCCGCGCCGCCCAGCCTCCGGCACCACGCCCAGGAACATGAGCTCCAGGACGGGCTCGCCGCCGGCCTCGGCGAACAGGTCGGCCTGGGCATCGATCTCCGCCATGAAGTCCAGCATGAAGCGGGTGGCTGGACGCGAGGCGCGCTCCTCGTAGAAGCGCTCGAAGAAGGACTTCCCTCCCGGCGGCGGCCGGACCTGGGCAGAGGAAAGGGGCGTCACACAGTGGGCCACAAGACCGGCGCAGGCGGACAAAATTCCACACGCGTTTAGCTCCAGAGTCGCTAAATGGGGCGCGAGAGAATCGGTCAGCACACACACACACACACACACATACCTGGATCTTGTTGACGGCCGCGCCCACCATGTCGTCGCCCAGGCGCACGGCCACGGAGACGCCGTCCGCGAGGGCGGCGTGGACCAGGTCTAGCAGCTCCCGCTCGGCGCCCGGGTCCTGCGAGACGCGCGCCGTGTAGCAGGCGGCCTCGTGCGGCAGGAAGCCGCGGCGGATCACCTCGGCGACGGCCTCGTGGGCCTCCGCGTCGTCGGCGGCCACGCGCTGCACGCGGACTGCACACACAGCACAACACGGGGTTAGGGGGCGGCGCACAGTGGGCCAGAAGACCGGAGGGAGCGGCGTCGAAATCTGCAATCGATGCCAATGGAAACAGCATCCGATGGTGCGTCAATAAATACTTGACTCACGAGCACACATGTCTTCGGCGAGGACGGACGGCGGTGGTCTGGAGGGTCTGGAGGCGCTGCACTGCGCTGCACGGCGACTGTTGGGAGTGAGTGAGATGGAGAGAGTGACTGCGACGAGGAGTCCGGCACCCGGCCTGCACCCGGTGACCGACCACTCACTTCATTCGGCTGGCGCTGGCCCGTTCGACGTGGTTTGTCGCCGCCCACTCCCCTTCCACCCTTCCGAAGGCCCCTGCAGCCGCCTTCAGCCCAGATAAGGTTGGTGACCAGAGACAAGGGCCACAGGGCGCCGAGTGAAGGGCCGCGCTAATGGTCAACAACACACGCGGGCCAACAGCAGCGGGCCGCAACGGGCCAACAACCCGGCAACGTGTAACCCAGCACTCGCCGGGCCCGTGTTCAAACCTCGTCCGCGCCCGTCCTTTTCTTTTGTTTCCGTGTTGTTGTTTAATCTTGTGTTGTGGTTGCAGCTGTTTGTTTTTTGTTATGATCCGAGCAGACGACATGCGCGCTCTATGCCGGCAGGCAAATGTCATCCCATCCATCGCGGCCGCGGCGCAGCGAGGCAAGACTTGTTGGTTCCCACAGCGAAAGTAGTGGCGGTGACGGCGGCGGGCCGCCGCAATCCCTGTCCCAAGCGCGGCGGGTCGACCAGATGATCGCCCGAAATTCTCATTATTCCCACCGGGCCGCGCGGGTGGCGCCCCCACCCGCTGCCCACGCGGAACGTTAATGTACTAACGACTGCGGAACCGTGGAAAGCGCGCGAACGCTTTCTCGCCTTCCCGCGCCGCTAACTATGGGGGCCTGGAGGGCCTACAGGGCCCGGGGGACCTCGAAGACCTCCCCTGCTTTGCCGCGCCATACGTCGCCGTTAGAGTTCACTGTAGGACTCCAGGCGCCGCGAGGTTGCGGCAGGCATGGCGATACGAACGCGAATGTGAATGTGAATGTGAATCTGCAGGTGACTGCGCCACTGCGCAAAGTCGAGCATGTGAAGCAGCGCCCGGCGCGTATGCAGCCCAACCGACGCGCAAGCCGGCTCGGCGGCCGCACTGGAATGTGAATGTGAATCTTCAGGTGACTGCGCCACTGCGCCAAGTCGAGCATGTGAAGCAGCGCCCGGCGCGTAGGCAGCCCAACCGACGCGCAAGCCGGCTCGGCGGCCGCACTGGAATGCGCGCGCCGGGACGGAAGTACTTGCAGAGGCGTTTTATTTTGTGGAAATAAATGCGTCCTACATAACGCAGTTTCGTTTATGGAGAGGGGCTGACCGCGGCACCACGGCCGTATCGGCCCGGCCTGCTGGGCTGGGGAAGGGAGTGGACCTCGGCGAAGGTCCACTGCCGCCGGAGTAAACTTAACACAGCAAAAAAAAATAAAAAAAAATGTCTTTTGAAAATTCTGTTCCATGTGCTGCCGACCAGAGCTGGAGAGCGCTTCACCCGACTCTACGCCAGCTGGGAACTAGAAGAGCGGGTCCCTAAACCAGCCCATTTTCTCTCCGAGGAGTGGCCCAGTAGTTTCCAGGCTGGCCGCGACCGGAAGTTCTGGGCGGCTAGCGGCTCGGATTGACACCGAGTTCATCGTGTCATCGTGTCACAGCCTCCCTCTCTCTCCCTGCGGCCGCCGCGGCGTCGTGGCTTCTGGGAATCTCTCCCGTTCTCACTGGGTGGGTACCTTGTACCGCGGCTGCGGGCTGCGGGCTGCGCCTGGGTGGCGGCGGCTTTCAAGTCCGTCGCCAACTCGTAATGAGATAAAAAGGCGGGATTCGAACCGCGGGCAAACCACCGTGTCCACTTAAAGTGCCTTACGACTTCGAAAATTTTAAATCATTTGCCGTTACAATTTCGATGCGATTTCAACGTTATTTCACGTTACTGTGACGTTATTTCACGTGATTTTAACGTTATTTCGGCGTACACCGAAATTCAAGTTGTTTCCCCTTTGTGCTGTGACGATACGACACCCAGCGATCTGCGTTTTGATCCAGAGGGGCTTGGGCGTGGAGCGCAATGTGTCTCGAGTTGCACTGGTTGCACCTGCACTGGGAAGAAAAGCCTCCCAGTGCAGTGGGAAGGCGGTGCTTTACACGGCCACAGCCTCCCAGTGCAGTGGGAAGGCGGCGCTTTACACGGCCACAGCCTCCCAGTGCAGTGGGAAGGCGGTGCTTTACACGGCCACAGCCTCCCAGTGCAGTGGGAAGGCGGTGCTTTACACGGCCACAGCCTCCCAGTGCAGTGGGAAGGCGGCGCTTTACACGGCCACAGCCTCCCAGTGCAGTGGGAAGGCGGCGGCGCTTTACACGGCCACAGCCTCCCAGTGCAGTGGGAAGGCGGTGCTTTACACGGCCACAGCCTCCCAGTGCAGTGGGAAGGCGGCGCTTTACACGGCCACAGCCTCCCAGTGCAGTGGGAAGGCGGTGCTTTACACGGCCACAGCCTCCCAGTGCAGTGGGAAGGCGGTGCTTTACACGGCCACAGCCTCCCAGTGCAGTGGGAAGGCGGTGCTTTACACGGCCACAGCCTCCCAGTGCAGTGGGAAGGCGGTGCTTTACACGGCCACAGCCTCCCAGTGCAGTGGGAAGGCGGTGCTTTACACGGCCACAGCCTCCCAGTGCAGTGGGAAGGCGGTGCTTTACACGGCCACAGCCTCCCAGTGCAGTGGGAAGGCGGTGCTTTACACGGCCACAGCCTCCCAGTGCAGTGGGAAGGCGGTGCTTTACACGGCCACAGCCTCCCAGTGCAGTGGGAAGGCGGTGCTTTACACGGCCACAGCCTCCCAGTGCAGTGGGAAGGCGGTGCTTTACACGGCCACAGCCAACAGCCCCTGCTGCCTGCCTGCCTGGCTGGCTGCCTGGCTGCCGGCACCGATCCCTATTCCTTTGTTCTCCACCCGTTCTCTCGCCTTGCTCCGTACTCCACTCCGTACAGCCGCGCGGCGCGGCGGCGCTGGACTCGGTACCCGCTGCGCCCGACGAGTACCCGAAGGATCTTGAGCCGAGCCGAGTTCACCGGTCCTGCCGAAGCCGAGGACCGGCTCGAAGCCGAAGGTCCCCGAAGGACCCGAAGGAAGCCGCTCCGAGCCGAGGCTGGCGGCGTGGCGCGGCGTGGCGCGGCGTGGCGCGGTAGGGGCGGGGCGGAGCGGGGTGCGGCGGGGCGGGCGGGGCAACACACCTTGTGCCGCTCGGGCAGGCGGCCAGGCGGGCTGGCGGCCGGGCCGGGCACCACAGACGGGGCTGGCAGGCCGGCATGGCACCCTACAACCACCAAGAAGCGGAGAACACAGCACGGAGCCGGCAGTCTTGAGCCGCGCCGCGCCGAGCCGAGCCGGGGCCCCGCCAAGCTGCATACCTTGGCGTCGAGGCGGTCTCCGAGCCCACAGCCATCCGCACGGCCAGCAGCCCCGCGACAAGTGCAACCCCAGTGCAGCGTCGGCAGTGTGAAAAGTGCAGTGTGAAGTGCAACGCAAAGTGCAACGCCCCAATCAAAGTGCGCGCGTGTGTGTGTGTGTGTGTGTGTGTGTGTGTGTGTGTGTGTGTGTGTGTGTGTGGGTGTGTGCGTGTGTCAGTGAACGTGTGGATTACCTCTCGCTGGATTACCTGAGGATACTGTAAGGATTACCCACCAGGATTACCTCCCAGGACCCCGATGACAGCGTGCTTGGTCCCCGCCGAGCACCGGGCCAGGCCAGCCAGGCCGCCGTGCTGTCCAACGTGAGGCCGTCGAGCAACAGGTGATTGCCCTGCCTTCCTTCTCATTCTCGCTGACGCTCCAGCCGCTCCAGCCTCCCTGCTTCTCTCTCTCTCTCTCTCTCTCTCTCTCTCTCTCTCTCTCTCTCTCTCTCTCTCTCTCTCTCTCTCTCTCTCTCTCTCTCTCTCTCTCTCTCTCTCTCTCTCTCTCGGCCAAGCCGAAGCGGTCCAGGCAGCTTCCCGTCCCCCTCCCTCACCTCCGGGAATGATGCCCCCCTGTTGCCCCCTCCAGTCTCTGCTGGCGTCTCCATCACACAGCCGTTTCGGATTATTGGAAGTCTGTCCGGCTGACTGTGTCCCGCCCGTCCGTCTGTCTGTCTGTCTGTCTGCCTGCCTGCCTGTTTGCCTACTTGTCTGTTGTGATGTGCTTGCCTGTCTGGTCCTGTGGTCCAAGGCGGTCCTGAGGTCCACAGCGACGCACAGTGGGCCAAAACCCTAGACGCGTTTTGAGCTCCAGTGTCGGTAAACAAGACTCGAACCGAACGCGGACCAGTGTGGCTTCCTCGTTCAGAGAGCAATCCATTGGTGGGGTCACGCGTTCGATTCGAGTCCCATTCAGCGACTCTGGCGGTCAAAAGGCGGCCGGGATTCTGACCGCCTCCGCCGGTCTTCTGCGCTCGGCCGCGGCCTCGTCACCTGTAGGGCGGGCGGCGTGCCTTTGCATCATTTCGTACCAATTACCCCCCCCCCCCTCTCACACACACACACACACACACACACCACGAGCGCACTCGTTCTGTGTGCGTGTGTCCCTGAGTTTGATGCGCTGGGAACGCCCCGTGCAGTGGCGGCTGCCGTACGGCTGGGATGACCCCCTTCGCACATCTCTTCCCCTTCGTTCCCGCGCGTTAGCGTGCCGTGCTTTAGCGCGCAACCCTTGAGGGGCCCCTCAGGGGGCGGGGCAGGGGTGAGTTTTAAGTCGGGTTTAAGCAGCGCAGACTGTACTTGTCGGGGTTCTCTCCGCCGCTCTCGGCGCGCCAAGCAGCGCGCTGTGCGTCGTTTCTAGAGACCCTCTGTCCGGGGGGGGGGGGAGAATTCTTTTTACGTGTTTCTTTTTTTCTCTTTTTTGTTTCCGTCGGTGACGATCTTTTTCCTCCTTTTCGTCGTCCTTATTTTCCCCCGGTCCCTGCCGCGGCGAACACCCCAAAACGGCCGGCCGGCGACCCAGAGTGTCACCGGGGTACAGTGGGCCAGAAGACCGGCGCAGGTGGCCAATACCCTAGACGCGTTATGAGCTCCAGAGTCGGTAAACAGGACTCGAATCGAACGCGTGACCCTACCAATGGATTCGTCGTGGAGAGCAATAGCAATCCATTGGTGGGGTCACACGTGCGGGTCGAGTCCCATTTAGCGACTCTGGAGTTCGAAACGCGTCCAGAGTTTTGGCCACCTGCGCCGGTCTTCTGGCCCACTGTGCGAGGGGAGGCAGGCCGTTAGGGACGGCCCCTCTGTGGCGGCGTCGGGTTTGCCTTTGCCGCTGTCGCCACGCCGCGACCGGACGACTGAACCCTTTTCCAGTAGAAACCAACCCGACACACGCCGAGGGCGCTATTGGTTCAAATTCGACTGACGCCACCACTTCCAGCGACAGCTTTCGTCCGTCCGTCCGTCCGTCTGTCTGTCTGGTCTGGTCTGTCTGTCCGAGGCGTGTCTGCGTGATGTTCTACCTTTTCCTCGCATTGGGAATGCAAATCGCAGGGAGTGCGTCCGTCCGTCCGTCCGCCGTCCGTCCGTCCGTCCGCCGTCCGTCCGTCCGTCCGCCCGTCCGTCCATCCTTCGTCGATAAGAAGGGGAGCTGTGCATTTGTTCAGCAGGTAGAACAAACAGGCGATAAAGGACCCGGAGGGGGTTCACACGCTGCGATCGGTACACCGAAAAAAAAAAAAGAACGGTGAAGAACAAGTGAAAACAATGAGAGGAATGACACGAAACTTAGCGCGGGCCAGTGGCTAGCGAGTGCCGTGTCGTGTCCTACCTGTCTCCCGTTGGGGGAGGGGAGGGGAGGGACTCAATTAACGGCCATTTTCGCGCACTGAGAAATCTTGTTTCACATCAGGAACGATAACTTCGGTCTCCGGGATCAAAATGTGTTTCATCCGTCCACCCTTGACACAGTCACCAGATTTTGGGTTCCAAAATTCCTTTTTAACGCTGAAACGGAAAATGTTTATGCCTCGAACCCAAACTTTGGTGTCTGAGATCAAAATCTGTTTCAGGTGTCCAACATTAACACAGGCATTAAAGTTTTCGTTCCTGATGTGACACAAATCCCTCAGTGCGAACGCACACTCACACCAAAAATCAGACTCACCGTGAAAATTGAAGGGTGCCTGTGCCCACACTAGCCTGACGCAGTGTGGCGGGGGCGAGATGTTTCCTTGCCGGACTGTACCTCGGCCCTGCTGCCCATTACCGGACCCACCCGAGGGCAGCCGAAGGCAGGCGAAGGCAGGCCGTGTTGTGCTCCAGCCGGCCTACCCCTTCCCCTCCTCCCCCTGTTGCCGCCCCGAACCTCCCCCTCCGCCACCCACGCCCACGCCGGCAGCCCGGGACAGGGACAGCTAGGTCGACGGGCCGACGTGAATGCCTCGTGCGTTCGGTTTCTGTGCGGGGCGGGGCGAGGCGGGGCGGGGCGTGCAAGTCCGCGCGTTTCCCCGAGAAACACGTAGCAGGGCGACGCAGGGCGCATGCAGCAGACTGATTCTGAAAGTCGTGTTGTCTCTCTCGCACTCACGGGCCGTTGCCAATGAGTTGAGTGGACGGTTTGGCGACCGCAGATTAATCGAAAGCTCCACTACTATTATTCCTGTGAGTGTCCGCGGCGCTGGCGGTGCCGGGTCTCTTAGTTGTCTGATAAACACGCCATCGACTTGCCTTGTAAGTGAGCGCCATTGTGCCGCCATCAGCACCGCGCGGTCCGGCCCGCGCTGTCAGCAGTGCTGCCAACAGTTCTGCCAACATTGCTGCCTACACTGCTCCCAACATTGCTCCCAACAGTGCTGCCAAAAGTTTTGCCAGCAGTGCTGCCAACATGCTACCAACAGCGCGCGACAGGTGAAAGCCCTGCCCACCGTCTCCCTCTCCCCTCCGCCCCACACGCCAAGCCCATCTCTCCGGAATGAAACGAATGTGACACCTCATACGAATAATGGAGATTGTATGCGGCATCTCCATATTTTTGTGTCAACTGCTTCCCTTTAATTTTCAAGTGAATCGGGGAGCGGTCGAGTCTCGGTTTTGTTTTTGTTCGAGTGTGTAGTGCCTTTTCCCCATTTAATTGAATGTGACGTCATTCGTCGTTTTCTTTCTCTGTCGCTCTTCCTCTCTCGCGCCCCTCCGCAGGCTCCGCAGGCCACTCCGTTCGCGTGGCTCGAGGCTTGGCCCCTTTAAATGTGCAGGACTTTACCTTCGCTGACAGTCGTGTGCCAGAAATACCATCCCGGGAGTGCTTTTGCCGTCACTAAATTATTTCTGTATCTATCCGCTGTCCAGTCCAGCTCGCCGACTCCTGTCAGAACCATTCCAGAGGTCAGAGAGCCTTGCCTGTGGCTGCTAATAATAATACTCGATCCATGTCTCATCCGCTGTCAAGTTGAATCAAATAGACCATGAAACGTAGGGGATGATTTCCTGAGCAATGTTACAGCGAAATGTAAGGAACTAACGGCCAACAAACAAACTGTCGTGATTGATGAGAAAGCTGGCGAATAAGTCCATCGACAAACGACGCTCCCTCGAAATTCTCGTGTTTCCTTTGAATAATTGCTGACGTTTTGCTTCATTTCCCGCAATTCGACGAGTAGCGGGCACTCACACACACTCACCTACACACACACACACACGCACACAAGCTGCCACGCCCCCGCATGACTCACTGCGGCGCCCTGTCTAATGTGCATGTGTGAGTGTATGCATGTGTGTGTGTGAGAGAGAGAGAGAGAGAGAGAGAGAGAGAGAGAGAGAGAGAGAGAGAGAAAGAGAGTGAGTGGCCCGCCGGACCGCCCCGTCCACATTCCCCCGCACTCTCCGCCCTCCGCTCCCGAGCCCCTCCACTCCAGAGCACTGAGCAGTTCATTACCAGACTTACTTACTCCTCTCTCTCCGCCGCTCCTGCGTTCCCCAACCATTCATTTTGTTTCCGGTTTGGCTCGGCGGGAAGTCCTTCCAGTGTGGCGCGGAGTGGGCCAGAAGACCGGCGCAGGCGGCCAAAACCCTAGACGCGTTTCGAGCTCCAGAGTCGCATAATGAGACTCGAACCGAACGTGTGTGACCCCCCAATGGATTGCTCTCCTCTCCGATCGAGGAATCCATTATTGGTGGGGTCACACGTCCGGTTCGAGTCCCATTTAGCGACTCTGGAACTCGAAGCGCGTCTAGACTTTTAACCGCCTCCTCCACCGGTCTTCTGGTCCACTGTCTAGCGGTTGGGTCGCTAAAAAGGCGGGCACGTGTTATTACTGTGGATGATGCACTACAAGTGGAGGTTCCCAGCGACGCCCCCTGCGGCCCTGCGGCCAGCCACAGTGTGCCGGCCTGGAAGCATTGTGGCGGCGCTTTGATATTCCCGTCATGTTCCCCCGTCGACACGTGTGTTGTTCTTGTTGTTGTTGTTGTTTGTGCGCTGCCCTTGCTGCTGCTGATGTTGTTGTTGTTGTCGTCGTCGTCGTTGTTGTTTGGGGGTGCCGCGCCCAGCGGTGCGTGCGAATTCCGCCCCAGATATGAAGATCACCCACCACTCTGATGAGTTAATTGTGAGAAACTCTTCGGCGTATCGTGCGCGGCGCGTGCGTGAGTGTGCGTGTGTGTGAGTGTGTGGGCGTGTGTGTGTGGGTGTGTGGGTGTGTGTTTCCGTTTGTGTTCACACGGGCAATCATCACACCCGCCGAGCCGTGCCGCCTCGTGTCAGCGATCGCAGCAGGAATGCGCGCCAATCTGTAACGTCGACGCCACTCAATTACAAAAGCGTTGGGCTGAAGGCGAAAGTGTCGTAGTCTGTCTGTCTGTCTGTCTGTCTGTCTGTCTGTCTGTCTGTCTGTCTGTCTGTCTGTCTGTCTGTCTGTCTGTCTGTTTGTCAGTCACTGTGTGTTTCAATTAGTGCGTGTTAGTGACTGTTTACATGTTATAGCATCACGCCGTGCGCTGTGTGTGTGTGTGTGTGTGTGTGTGTGTGTGTGTGTGTGTGTGTGTGTGTGTGTGTGTCCACTCGCGTACAACCGCGTGCGTGCGTGCCGTGGGTTCTCTCGCCGCCGTGCTCGCGCCGGGTAGCGCCGTACTGGTCCTTTTGCTACCTCTTACTCACCAGGGTCGACGTCGTGGCGCCCGCCGCCCCCCGCCCCGCCCCGCCCCGCCCCGCCCCGGCCCGGCCACGCCCCACTACGCGGCGAGCCAACCTCAGAGCCTGCAGCACCGACGTGGCAACCGTGGCAACGCTGGCCGCTCTCGCAGGGCCTAAGTACCCGGTCCCTGGAGCCGCGCCGCCGGAGCCGCCCAGGCCGCCGAGCGTCGTGGTCCATCGCAGACTGTGGCAGCCGGGCCGCCTAGAGCCGGGCCCACTGTGAGGCTCGTCGAAGCGGAGGGACCAGGCAACCGGAGACAGCTGGGTGCCGCCTTGCCTACGCCTTGCCTACGCCTTGCCGGAAGCACAGTGGGCCAGAAGATCGGCGCAGGCGGCCAAAACTCGAGACGCGTTTTGAGGTCGTGAGGACTATACGAATCGAACGTGTGACCCCACTAATGCATTCCTCGTTCGGAGAGCAATTCATCGGTGGGGTCACACGTGCGGTTAGCGTCCCATCTAGTGACTCTGCGGAGCTCAAAACACGTCCGGGATTTTGACCGCCTTCACCGGTCTTCTGGCCCACCGTGGGATGGCCCGTCTAGTCCAGCGGCCGATCCGGCGCGACGCCTTGCAGTGCCTTGCAGTGCCTGCACAGCACGGACAAGTCCGGCGGCCGCGGAGGCGCGCTGCTGTGAGCCTAACGGGAATTGGCCCACCTATGGGCACTGCATTCACGAAAAAAAAAGTACTTTCTTGTTGTAATTGGCGTTGTTTGAGAGGCTAAATTCGATTGCTGCAGTCTGGTTGTTACGACCGGACGCTTGCAAGAGAACCCCCAGCAGAGTTGTCCTATGCTTGGTCGTGGCTACCCAGCTTTTGGTTGTGGGTATCGGATTTTCGATTGCAGCCATCGACTTTAGTCTATCAAACAAAGTCGATTGACAACAGCATTTTTTTTTCCGTGTTCGCGGCTTGGCGGCATACGCTCGCCTAGTGGACTCATTTTGATGCAGAACAATGCGGCCCAAGCCAAACAGCTCGCGGACGGCGAGCAGGGAGCCGGCCGGGCCATGGCCGGGCACCGGAACGAAACGGACCGCGTGCATCCGTTGCACCTGACTACTCGCGAATCGGATCTCTGCGATCCTTTTCCATAACGGGTGCACTCACCTACAGACATCTGTTTGGGCCAGTGTATTATTGAAATCGGGGGCGATCCGTTAGCCTAAAAAAAAGAGAGAGAAAGAATAAGGAAATTAAAATTGAAGGATTTATTTTTATTTTATTTTTTGGTTGCTTTGAATTTTAAAGTGTATTAGGAGAGAACCGACGATAAGCATCTGAAGTATGTGGTACTCCCGGTCAAAGCCCCGTACACTCATAAGACAGTACTAGAGTGGAGAGGCACTGGTGTGGTCCTACCAAAACGTGTTTCCAAAATCACCGAACAGCAAAAATAAAATGAGCCCCAAAACGAAAAATGATGCATGCGGCGCTTCAGAGCCAAATAATTGCGGTGGACGCGTGTGTGCGAGCGTGTGAGTATATTTGTGTGTGAAGGTGGGGGGCTGTTGACATTCTGCTCGTACGCGCACAGGCTGGAGCGAGGCCTGGAGCCGGCCTGGAGCCGGCCTGGAGCCGCTGGAAGGCTGGAAGGGGCAATGCGCTGGTGCCTGGAGTGCCTGGTGTGACCGCAAGAACCAGTCCTGCCTATCCCTGCTGGGCAGACGGCAGGCCAGACCACGTACCCGACAGCCTTGGCGTGGCGCGGCGTGGCGCGGCAGGCGATCTCAGCGGTTGAGTTGCGCGTACTTACAGATAGAATAGTGCAGAACACGTCGGCGTGCTGCGCGTTTTCTGAACGGGGCTTTGAGCAGTGCTGGAGCTGAACCCGGCCCACTGTGCGTTGGAACCTACTCTTCATTACAGAATTCATAGGTAACCCGATAGGGGGAAAAATTGTGGGAGGGGGGGTGGGGTGAAGGAGGTCCAGGGCTCGAGGAATACGACCCCCGTCTCACGGCACGACCGAAGTAAAAAACGAAAGCAGCAAACGAAAATAGAGCAAAATAAAATCGGAGGGAGAACATGCACCCGTCCATTTGCCGTCCGAGGGCACCTCCGTTTTTATATCGCGATAGGTTCTTTCTGGTCTCGGCCTGCTATGAAGCTGAAAGGGAAGCTGAAAGCTGGCGAGGCCCGTACGCTGAAAGCCCGCAAGCTGAAGGCAGCGCCAGACACACGACTAAATAAGAAGAGACTGCCGATGGCCATTAAAATCCGTAACAGGGTCACTGCGCAGGTAGCCGCTGTCTGGCTGGGTTCGGCTCTGAGCTCGACGGAGATCCTTCGGGGCCCGGCCCGGAACATGTGCGGTGGTGCGGGTGCGGGGAGTCGGCGGGGGTAGGGGAGTAGTGGCGGCAGCGCTTACCTGGGTAGCCGTTCTGGAGACGGTCCCCGCCCGCTTCGGGTGTCGAGGACCCGAAGTGAGACTTCGGGAGCCTTCGGGTCCTCGACAGACGCGCGGCCGGGGCAATTTAGCTTGTACGCGCTGGTCTGTGCATTGGGATAGCCCGTCGGCGCCCCCTGCGCCAGACTGGGCCGTGATGAAGAGGGATGCCGGCCTTATTCCTTGTCGCTTCTTCTTCTTCTTCTTCTTCTTCTTCTTCTTCTTCTTCTTCTTCTCTCTCTCTCTCTCTCTCTCTCTCTCTCTCTCTCTCTCTCTCTCTCTCTCTCTCTCTCTCTCTCTCTCTCTCTCTCTCTCCCTCTCTCCCCCCTCATCCACCCCGGGCGCTTTGGCGTGCTTTTGCATGGCAAGCCGCACGGAATGCCCGGCCCGCCCGCCTCTCTCCGTCCTTGTTGCACTTCATTGCAGCGCTGCACCGAGCGTGCCTAGCGTGCCCGGCCTGCCCGTGGCCTGGCCGATTATGCTTTATATCTTCATGGAATGCCTCTCCTTCATCTGACTGTGTGCTCTCTCTCTCTCTGTTGCAGCCGGCCCGTGCAGTACCGACGGCCCGGCGCCGTCCGCGCGGGGCCTGCTGGGGGGCCGAGGGCTCCCGGGGGCCCGCAAGGGTTCCCGGGGGGCGCGGGGGCCGGGCCGCGGGGGCTGCGCGCGCCCCTCGGACCCCTGGTCGGACCCTCGGGCCCCCGCGCCGCCGCCCCGCCCCCCGGCCTCCGGGGCCCCTCGCCCGGCAACAATAAGAACAGCAATAACAACATCAACAACATCAACAACATCAACAAGATGCCCGTCAAGGATTACGCCACTTTGAGGTACGGAGAACCATTGTCTAAGCGCGGCGGGCGCATTGTAGTGTGGTCCCTGCCCTCTCCCCCTCAACCAGCGTGCAAAGGGCTTCGGTGTGGAAACGTTCAGGAAGTCAGTTCCAAAGTTATTGCTTTGAAATCACGGTGCTCGCCAGCGTGCCGCCCGTGCTTCCAGATACTCCTACACAGAGGTGTTCCCAATGTTCTCCACCGCTTTTTCTGAATCTTATTTTCTGGGGGACGCACTTGTCGCTCTCCGTGACGTCCCCCCTCCCGTCCCCGTGGGAAGGCAGCCTCGGTTTTGTCACCGACCATTAATTTCTTTTTAGCGTTTCAGCGCTGCGCGTTTTTTTTTTTTTTAAATTATTATTTTTATGCCCCCTGTGTCCGCTACACTGGGTTTGCCGGGCTTTGCCGCCGCGGCGCACAGTGGGCAGGTTCGTTCCACGTGTCCGCGTCACGACATGGCCTCGGGTTGCCTGCCTCCACGGCGGAAACTTCACCGAGTTGAAACGAAAACTTTGACCTGCTTTTGTTTTTTGTTTGGCGTATCGCGTTTTGTCGGCCAGGCTATGGCAGGCTCGCCAACCCCACGCGCGCGTCACCCCACTTTGCGCTTTGCTTCGGTCTCGCGGTCCCGAAGCGGAGCGGCTTCTTTTCCCCTGCATACCTCTCCGCGTGCCTGTCTGCCGGGCTGCGCGTGGATGCCGCACAGGTCCCATCCCTGCCATCAAAGTAGACAAAATCTTTTTAGCAGATGATACCTTTTTTTAAAAAAAAAGATAATAATAATAATAATAATAATAATAATAATAATAATAATAATAATAATAATAATAATAATAATAATAATAATAATAATAATAATAATAATAATAATAATAATTGCGTGTACTTTTGCCATCGTTTGGAATCGCGGTTCACCCGCCTCCATGTAACTGTACGATGTGTCGCGCGCGAGGCTCATCGTTACCTGCCTCAGAGAGAGAGAGAGAGAGAGAGAGAGAGAGAGAGAGAGAGAGAGAGAGAGAGAGAGAGAGAGAGAGAGAGAGAGAGAGAGAGAGAGAGAGAGAGAGAGAGAGAGAGACAGAGACAGAGCGGGGGCTTGAATCATTGTCCAATATTCATTCGCAGCGAGGATGCGGAGAATGCGCGGTGCGGGGGTTGAAAAATGATTCAAGAGGCGGCGGCGGGGAGCGAAAGGAACACAGGGAAGCGGCAATACGGAAGCGCGCGCGGAGCGGAGCGAAATGTTCTAATTTTGAACGTCAAACAATGGGGGTTATTTTTGGAATGAGCGCGTGTGTGCGCGCGGTTTGCACGACTGTGCCCAGAATGCGCCAGGCTTACGATAAACTGCCACCCTGCAGGTTTTCGGAAAAGACCGTGCCGCCGCAAAGTTGCCCGAAACGTCAATGCGGCCCGCAAGTCTCAAACAAAAATCGCCGACCGGGCTGCCGTTTCTTTCTCTTCTTCTTCTTCTTCTTCTTCTTCTTCTTCTTCTTCTTCTTCTTCTTCTTCTTCTTCTTCTTCTTCTTCTTCTTCTTCTTCTTCTTCTTCTTCTTCTTCTTCTTCTTCTTCTTTTGATGTCTGATCTGATGTCCTGATCGGTGCTGATCCGGCGAGGGAGCGCTGCCGTTGTCGAGGCTCCAGCAGCAGCTTTCCGTCGCCATGACAACGGGCGGCGTGCCTGTAGCCGTGCCGCGCGTCGTGCGCGTCCAGCGATGCCAGTGCTCAAATCGCTCCAAATCGCTGCCGGTCTTTCTGTAAAGATTGGACGACTCCGACGGAAGCCCTATTGCTCCCCTTCTTTTACGTTTTTTTTTTCTTCCTCTTTCTTCGTCTCCCCCCCCCCTTTCGCTCGCCCTTTTGTTTTTTGTGGCCCATTGCGGTTGGGCCGGCGTGCCGTGCATTGTGCATCGCGGCTGATGGTGCATCATGCGGGCGGCTCCAGTTACGCCCCTGCATTGTCAGACCAAAAATGATGGCGACTGCTCGATATTTTATCGAAGGCATTTGTTTTTTGAGACCGATGAAGAGGCAGACCGCGCGCGTTTCTGCGAATACGGGGGGATGGATTGCGTTATTTGCAGTCAGCCGGAGTGG
>CM060095.1:7555620-7560620 GCA_030522485.1 Stenchaetothrips biformis | reverse complement strand
CGCCCTCCGTTTGCTTGTTGTGCTGCCCGCCTGGGTGCACCGCACGCGCGCCGCTCCGTTCCGAGAATCCGACTATTACCCGACTCCGACTCGCCAATAACGCGGAACGCTAAATGCTTCCACATTCAGTTTCCTGCTGTTTTTGTCCGACGTTTTTTTTTCTGACGTCAACGACCACTCGTATTGCCGAGACACGGCGGGTTGGCGTTCGAAAGAGCCTTTTAAAATGCAAAAAAAAACGGGGACAGGAGTTAGTTGGCTTTAATCAAAATAATTTGCGTGGCGAAACCTCGGCAGCGGAGGCTCCGTCCGCAGCTCAGTGACCCTGTCCTTCCGTCCTTCCCACTCCGGCGTCGGTCGGAATCGCTCCAAACGACCTCAGAGTGGCCGTTGTCATCACCACCCTGACTTGCCGCGAGGCAGGCAGGCAGGCAGGCAGGCAGCCAGCCAGCCAGCCAGCCAGCCAGGCAGACCCCATCCTGATCGAGTTAGCAGCCACTTACCGACCCGCGGCCCTTTTTGAGGCCCGCGCGCCCCGCGGCCGGCTGTATTAAACGGCGTCGCTCTGTCTCTCTCGCACTCATGGCGCCGGCCGGCAGCAGGCGCGCGAGAGAGACGGCGCGACCGTTCGGAATGAGCCTCCTGATTGGCGGCGGGGCTCCTCGGTGTCGCTAATGGCGCTAAGCGTGACCCCGCCCCGTCCTCCTCGACACCCTCCTCGGCAGCTTCCTCCACAGTGGGCCAGAAGACCGGCGCAGAACAGTGGGTCAGAAGACCGCCCAGGCGGCCAAGAATTTAGACGCGTTTTGAGCTCCAGAGTCGCTAAATGTGAATGTGACTCGAACCGGACGTGTGACCCCACCAATGGATTTCTCGTTCAGAGAGCAAAATTCATTGGTGGGGGGGAGGGGGTCACACTTTCTGTTCGAGTCCCATTTAGCGACTATGGAGCTCAAAACGCGTCCTGGATTTCGACCGCCTCCACCGGTCTCTTGGCCCACTGTGCTGCTGGAGCTCCTTGCCTTTCTCCGCCTCGCGCAGCCGCGTCGAGGGCAGAGCGCAGTTTCGAGTAAACAGATGCACAAGGGCGGTAATGCGAGCCCTTTTTTTTATTTTTTTTTTTTTTTTGGCCAGGATAAAGTCAGCGTGTGGGGCGCCGTACTGCTGCGAGTGCGAAAGAGACGGAGAGAGAGCGCCTGGCGGGGTCGGCAGCGCGGCTCGCAGGCCTGTGTGCAGGCTGTGTGCAGGCTGCCTACGCGCCAGGCGGTCAGGCTGACTTGACTTGCTAAGCCACGATTGATCGTATGCCGTTTGGGGCTCGGTAACTGCCACGCTTGCACCGCACACCATGACAGGCCGTCCGCTCAAGGAGTAGTACCTTAACCTTAATCTCGACGGCCGGGCCACTGGGGGTCGGGTGCGCAATGGGCCAGAAGACCGTTGCGCTGGCCAAAATTCTACACGCGTTTTTGAGCTGCAGAGTCGCTAGATGGGGACTCGAATCGAACGTGTGACCCCACCAATGGATTGCTCTCCGAACGAGGAATCCATTGGTGGGGTCACACGTTCGATTCGAGTCCTGTTTAGCGACTCTGGAGCTCAAAACGTGTCCGGGATTTTGGCCGCCTCAACGGTCCCCCGACCCACTGTGGGGTGGGGCACTGGGGGGGAAGGTGGCGTGCACGGCGAATTGAATGGCACGACGTTACAGTGTGTGCCAAGGGCCAAGGCCACCGGATTAATGCACGATGATTGAGGCCCTTCCCGCTATTATTGCCCTGAAGGGCCTTAAGGACCTTAAGGGCCTTAAGGGCCCGCGGCGTGCTCGGCCTCGTACCTGACTCCACCGCCCCGGCCCAGCCAGCGCCTGGCCAGCCCCCTCGCGCTCCGCCCCCTCCTTTTTTTTATGGAAAATTTGTGATGTAGATTTGGCGGGGCCGGTAGCCTTTCGGGGTCGCGGCCCAGCCGAAAATCTCGGTTACGATTACGATGAAAAACTACGGTTACGGTCGGATATTTTACGTTTACGGTCGGATAGGGGCAAAATATCCCGATTACGATCGTGATTTTTACGACCATCGTAACAAGTTCCGGTTGCGCTCGGACTTTTTCCGATTACGACCGGGACAATCCCGGTTGCGATCGGAACCCTCCCGGTTGCGATCGGAACCCTCCCGGTTTCGATCGGAACCCTCCCGGTTTCGATCGGAACCCTCCCGGTTTCGATCGGAACCCTCCCGGTTGCGATCGGAACCCTCCCGGTTGCGATCGGAACCCTCCCGGTTGCGATCGGAACCCTCCCGTTTACGATAAGAATCGTACTTACGACTGAACTAGCCCTGGTCGTGACCGGCCGCCATAGAAATCCTTCAGCCTATGTTCTAATTACTTGGAGCGCCGGTTGAGTGGGCCACTCGTCATGCAAGTGAACGATGGGTTGCCTACCCATCAGACAGTCAGGCGTTCGGATGCTCCAGGCAGTTGGAATGCGGCAGCGCCAGTTACCAAGCGCGACGGGAGAAATACAACATTCTTGAAGATACGCCGCTCTCCTGGGACCCCGCTCCACAGTGATCCAGAAGACCGGCACAGGCGGCAGAAACTCTTGACGCGCTTTGAGCTCCAAGGTCACTAAATGGGACTCAAGCCGGAAAGTACCCCACCAATTGATTTCTCTCCGAACGAGGAATCCATTGGTGGGGTGCAAACGGTCGGTTCGAGTCCAATTTAGCGACTCTGGAGCTCAAAACGCGTCTAGAGTTTTTGCCGCCTGCGCCGGTCTTCTGGTCCACTGTGCGCCCCCTTCACACCCTCCACTTTTCTGGCAGCCCTGGGCATCAAGCAGGCACACTTGCTCCTCATAAAAATAAATACCCTTTTAAGATAATGCTGAGAACCAATTTATTAGGAGGAATTTCCTTCATTCCATTACATAGTTCACATATAATAACAAACACATGTTTATTAGTTCACATTAAAATACATTTGTTTGTATTTGCCATGATGGACAGCAAATTTTCTTTATAAAATTTACAGTTAATCTGACTGTAAATACAGATGGTCTGTAGGTCAACACTAGATATTAAAGAAGTACCTTGTTCAATCAAGTCAACAGTATACATAAAGGAGAAAACTGAATTGCAGCTATTATTTCTAGGCAAGCCAGACAGTCCATATGGCTTGCATCTAACTTTAGATGCAAATAAGTAGACTTCACTTGACGTTTCATTAGCAATAATTTTCCTTATTTTTACAATGTCTCCATTTTTGCAGCACGCAAAAGAATTGTTTGTTCGAGAGCTTGCTTTCCTCAGCAGAATAACACACATAGTTAACTATAATTCGGGAGCATTGCATGAAGGTGCGCGGATCAATTTTATTTCTATTACAGTGCCACTTTTCTTCTTGAGAGGGAGAAAATAATGTGCGCATCATGCACTCCACCGATCCCGCATAGAAACTCTTGATTACTTCCTTTCTTTGAATCTTTCTCCTGTAGTCGTCAGTCTGAGCATTTGATGCCTCAGCCCGGAGAACACTAAGTGATGAGTCCTGTTCAAGCTTCTTATGGACTTGATGAGGTATTCCTCTCTCTGCGTTGATTTTTGGCTTCAACTCTTTGTTTCCAATTTCATAAGCATATGTAGTGACGCTCCAAGCATTACCCCATCTCATTGCGTTATCCTTAGCATGTAGAGAGATGTGTACATTAAAAGTAAGTTCTTTTCTGCCTTAAAGATCTAGAACTCCATCCACGAACATCTTCATGAGTGCCCCAGCAACTTCAATTTCACTTAAAATTGTCTCTGCTTTCAGCAACAAATAAAATGCCTGCACAAACAGGACCCAATGTTTCATATATAGTTCGGGTAAAATATTCTTTTGCAGTGGTACACTAAAATAAAGGGCAAAGTTTTCCCAGTCTCTGGCATTGCACTCATGTAGTTGAGACAAGTCCTTGGGTAATCTTCTTATTTCTCTTGGAGGTTTAAGGCTTTTTACTCTTGCATTTATCACAGCTTTTGTTTCATTTGGTCCCCAAAACAATAGTAAGCAGGCATAGGGACACGCCCTTCAACTGGGTTGGTTATATTTTCCTTGCGTGCTTTACTTTTTTGTGTCACCTAGCCAAAGTTTCTCCCGAAACCTGCGGGTCACACCAAAACTGGCCCAGTGGTAACGTATCCAAAATGAATCCATCCACAATATGTGAAACTTTGGACAGCGTAGGAGGGGAGAGAGTCCAAGCACGCCCATTGGATATGATTGTCTTTCCCTGGTAACCTTCAGAACAGCTGTTCCCATTTTCTTATCATTTTGTTCTTCTGTTCTCAGAGCAGGCTCCAGATCAAATTGTAAAAACTTTCTTGCGTTGCTCCCTTCTCCCTCCACTTCACCGTGGGTGTAGGACACCAATTACAGGAAAACTTTCCCCATTGTGATGTTATGAATACATTGTTACACTGCCTCGTTGCCCCAGAGTCAACACACATGCCAAGTAAATATGCTTTGTAGTTTTTAACACAACAGGAAACATTAATTGATAATCCTTCAGACAACTCTTGTGAATATAATCAACCAATGGTCTAGAAAAGATCCATTTGAGGGTTGGACTCCTTCTCAAAACCATAACCCAGCCAACAAAATATTAGATCATCCTAATTCGGGGAGGAAGCTCATTCACACTTATAAAAATGGGCCAGATAGACAAAGAAGATGGTACTGAAGACTGGAGTTCCATCTACACATGCACAGCAAAGATATATACAGCTGGTTCCACTGGCTAAAATCTAGTGAGCTAACAAATCTTTTGTATACTGAACCATCATAAAGGATCTTTCATAACATTTCCATTATCTTGGAATTCATTGGGATTTTTTAAAGCAGCTTGCTGCAATCTTAGGGTCCTGAAGCAGGAAGTTTCCAATTGATGAACAAATTCTATTATAATAAAAAATGAAGCCTTGGTTATAAGATCAGAGACAATGTTTTCATGATCA
>CM060095.1:7495742-7554620 GCA_030522485.1 Stenchaetothrips biformis | reverse complement strand
ACTGACCGTTCCGAGTGGCGATGAGGGTTGGCTCATTTCCGGCAGAAGCAATCAGGCTTTGGAGAGGGACGCGTATTCATCCCTCGGCTTAAAGAAGACGACTGATTGGAAAAAATGAGGTTCACTAAAAATAGGCTGGCTTCACTAGTAAAAAACTAGAGAGGAAAAAATAGAAGGGGGGGGGGGAGGTCACCTTTTTTACGTCCCGCCCGTGGAGTGGCTTCCCTGATTGAGTTCCACGGCGCCTGGGGATTTAGGCCAGTCGGATAATTACCGATTCAGTTATCGAGGGCTGCGCTCAAGTTCCGGCCGCGTCTCCGAGGAAAGACGCGGGTTCGCTCCCCGGCTAGGGACTGGCTTTTTAGCAGATGATACATGTAACATTAAGACAAGGAAATAATAATAATAATAGATAATGTATCAGCATGCTTGTACTCTCAAGCTGCGAGGCGCAGAGGTGTGAGTCAGAAGAATATCTCATACGGGGCTCGGTTCCGCTCGCGTGCTCGCCTCGCGCGTTCGCCCGACCCCCGAGCCGAGCGCCCGGAGCAACCGAGCCCAGCCGAGGCCGGGCATTGTCGCGAACCAATAAAGGGCGGCACCCCGGCGCCCCGCCGCCAGAGCACCGCGGACTGCGATACGAGGAGTACGAGGAGTACTCGCGTGCATCACTGACCAATAAACCATCGTAGTTCCCAGTTGCCTTCCTTGACCCCTGACTCGCCCCCTCTAACCCTCACCCACCACCCAGAGACACAACACTGGTTGTGTACAGTTTGGATAAACTTTAATATTTCAAATACAAACTTTATCACACAGTAGTATCATCTGCTTTAATGTTCTGGCCTTTCCTGAACTTTTTTTTCGGCACAGCGGACAATGAGGCTTGTTTGCGACGTCGTATGCAGCCGACAGGCTATTCTTTTCCTCACCAACGGAACAAATGTACGAACATAAAAAAGATCATGATGGTGACTACACTGTTATCAAGGAAAATACTTTCCCGCTGCACACAGCGCGTGGCAATCGATAATTGTCGAGCATCGAGCATCATGAAGCTTTATTCTTCTTTTGCCTTTTTTGTTTTTCGTTTTTGCCAGACCGATCTGGTTTGCGGTTTGCGCGGGGGGCACCGCGAAAGGGAGAGCCGTAGCCAATAGTAGTGGACCTATACACGTGGGTGGCGAGTGCCTGGCGGGGAGGGGGGGGGACGACTTCCGCAGCGCCATACCGCCGTCACAGTGTGAATGACTCCACGGCGCCCCAATTCACGGCCGAAGAAAAAGCCAGTCGGGTTATCGTCGGCGGCACACAGGCGAGGCGGATGGAGGCGCTGTTAGCTGTGAGGACGCATCTGCCTGCGCCACCTTCCTCCTTCTTGAAGCGCTCTCTCTCTCTCTCTCTCTCTCTCTCTCTCTCTCTCTCTCTCTCTCTCTCTCTCTCTCTCTCTCTCTCTCTCTCTCTCTATCTCTCTCCCCTTGAGTCCACGAAATCAATTCCTATGTTCGGTCTAATTTTCCGCGCTATCTGTCTCACCGGTCGGCGGGACTCGCCGAACGGCTTCCGTCTAATTAGGGCAGCAAAAGAGAGGGAGAGAGAGAGAGAGAGAGAGAGAGAGAGAGAGAGAGAGAGAGAGAGAGAGAGAGAGAGAGAGAGAGAGAGAGAGAGAGAGAGAGAGAGAGAGAGAGAGAGAGAGAGAGAGAGAGAGAGAGAGAGAGAGAGGGGAGAGAGAGAGAGAGAGGGAAGCCCTGGCGAACTTGGATGCCCCCACCTGCCTGCCGCTCCGCTGTTAAGGCCGCACCGCTGTGGAGCGGGTCTGCCTACCCACCAGGCGCTCGCCGCGCCCAGCCTAGCCCAGCCACAGCGCTCCGTCAGGCTCCGTCCGATTTTAATTTTCGGTTGTTTGTTGTTGGTTCCGGCCGCTCCGGCTTATGGCGTGGGCTGTCCGCTGCGCGGCCGAGACGGCCACGGCGCTCGCCATCGACTCGTCGCTACCCCGCGCGCCAGGGACTGGCGAGGCTGGCGTTGCGGGCAAACTCGGGGTATCGACGGGCCGTTCCGTTTCTTTCGGCGGCGATAGTGCAGGCAGGGGCGCACTGCGTGGCACGGCGTGGCCCGGCGTGGCACACCGCACACTGTGCGTGGCCCCGTGCATGCGCCCCGGGCTTGTTTTGACGCACTATCAGTAGAGAAAGAAATAAGAAGCACCGGAAACGGGCGGCCAGACCCAGACGGCGGCGGCTCACTGCCTAGAGGCAAGGAAAGCCACCGGTGCAGCCGGAGCCCACTCCCGAGGATAGCACAGCCCGGAGCGAGGCCCCGGCTTGGGGCGGAACCGTGAATTTGGCCTGGAGCCGGATAGCCGGATATCGGCGACTCGATCGCCCGATCTTCCACGATCTTTGCAAGGCCGCGTGGCCGAGTTGGCCCGAATGGTCCGCAATCCATTATTACTGCGCTGGACCTCGCGGGGCTGGCAGGGCTGGCAGGGCTGGCAGGGCACGGCCATCGAGGGCCCCCGCCTCCCCTCGGTCTTCCTTTTTGTTGTTCCATTGTGCCTACACGCGCGCCCCGTGCGAGGCCCCGTGCGAGGCCCCGTGCGCCCCGCCCTGCCGTCAGGCCATCCAGGCCTTCGGGTGAAATTCCCGCCCGAGTTTCGTCAGAATACCGCGCGCCCCTCCATGCGTTGCCAGTCTTCTGCCCCGCCCTGCCCCGCCCCGCCCTGCCCCGCCCTGCCCCGCGCCCCTCGCGGCGTGTTTCTTGTAAGTACATTCCGCTGTGCCTTGCGCTTGCACTGATAGCAGCCGGGGCGGGGCGGGGCGGGGCGGGGCGGGGCGGCCGAGGCGCGATCATACTACACACTCGATGGAGCGACAGATAACGCGTGTCTCATTGTCTGGCATGTGTCCACCATGTTCCGAGGGTGCAACCTGCGCAGCCTGGGCACGCACAGTGGGCCCGAGGACCGGTGGAGGCGGCGGACTCGAACCGAGCGTGTGACCCCACCAATGGATTCCTCGTACGGAGAGCAATTCATTTGGTGGGGTCACACGTTCCGTTCGAGTCCAATTTAGCGACTCCGGAGCTCAAAACGCGTTTAGAATTTTGGCCGCCTGCCGGTCTTCTGGCCCACTGTGGCGCAGTAAGCGCAGCGCGGCTGGAGGGCGGACTGGAGCAGGGCCCAGCACGCCCTGCAGGGCTTGCGCCGCGCTGTCCCCCCCGGCGGGACGGAACGCGCTTTCAGTGCTCTGCCAGGGCTATCGCGCTGAATGGCCGGGCTGGCGCGGGTTCAACACCCGGCCGCTCGACTTGCATGTGCACTGCAGCGGCAGGCCACCGCCTCCTTCTAGTCCTGTTAAAGGCAACCGACGGTGGTGACGGCGCGGGGCGGGGCGGGGTGGGACGGGGCGGGGCAACCTCTGCCTCCCGCGAATGGCTATTTCGGGACACTGCCCCGGCAGTGCCCTGGTCCGCCTGAGGCCGCCGGGGGCAGCGGGGCCCGCCTGGCCTGGCCTCGCCGAGTGCAATTCGTGCCAATTCGCTCGTCGCCGCGTTGGTCGGCCGTTACGGCCAATCAGGGCCCGGCCTGGCCCTGCCCGGCGGTGCCGTCCCGTCCCGTCCCGTCCGTCCCTGCGGCATCCTCTGCGGCAGCGGGTAGCAGCGGTAGCGGCTCTGCTTGCAGCTGCCGCCCGTGCGTGCACTGCAGGCCACTGCGCTATCGGCAGCACGCACCAGATAAAAGGGCGCCGCTTGAGACTCGTTGCAGGCATGGCCGACAAGCCTGCTGCTGCTGCACACTGATTCCGAGCGCTCCGTCTCTCTCGCTCCCGTGCGGCACGGCCCTCGAGTGCGAGAGAGACAGAGCGACGAAAGGGACTCTTGGAATGAGCCTGCGTCCCGGGGGTGGCGGCGCTGCGTCCACTCCCCCTCCCTCTCCCCCTGGCGGAGCTGGCGGTGCTCCGACCTCCGCGTCGGCGGCCTTGGGGCCGTGGCCGCTATCGAAGAAGGAAGACTGATAGGACTCGTCGAGTGCCGCAAGTGCATCAGCCTGCACGGTGTACAGTGCCCGTCTCACCTGGCCGGCAGCATGCCGGCAGCCCGGCGCGGAGGGAGAAGCTTTCGGTGCAGACGCCGGCCGGCCGGCGATGACCTGCGCCTAAAGAGCCTACAGTTCGCCCTCCTCGTCCCCCCGGTCTTCCCTGCGGGCGGCGCGTGTGCGCGACTGTACGGATTGGCGGGATGCTGGGCGCGCCCGGCCGGTGGACCCCCCGGCCAACAGGCGCGTTCCCGCGCTTCCCGCGCGCCGCTCGACAAACGACGAGCGGACGCCGTTTGAAACTTGTTTACGGTTTGAATGTCACTGAAGCAGCAGAAGGGTGGATGTTTGACGCTCCGCGGGCATGGACTTGATGGACCTGCGGGCCTTTATCGACGAGCAGAAGCACCGGCTTCGCCAGGACCGCGCGGCGCTGCGTCAAGGCGCGCAGTCAGCGCGGAGTGCCGAGACGGAGGCAAGTGTCATGCCGGCGAGGTTATGTTCGTGTCACTCTGGGTCCTCTTAGGCGCCGCCCGCCGCTCCAACAGCACTGACCTCGTGAACGGCTGTCAGCTCGTGTGGTCGTCACCGTCCGGAGCATGCTGTGTGCTGGGGCCCGGCCCGGCTCTAGGCCCGTCGGGCCGCGCTAGTTGTGCCTGTCTCGGTTGCGCCGCTTTCTTTGCCTTTGCCCATGACACGGGACTTGGCGACTCAGTTTTTGTCTGTTGCGTGCCGCACGCGCTCCTACCTCAACGCCAGCCCCGCCCCGCCCCGCCCCGCCGCGCCGACCCCCTGGCCCGGAGTCTTGCTATTGATTGTCCTGGCCGGCCAGCCAGCCGTCCTCGGCCCGGCCTCGGCCCCACCGTGCCATACCTCGCCCCTATCTGCAACCCCCAGCCCCGACCCCAGCCCGCCGGCCGCGCCACCTTCAAGCTCTTTCGCCTTGGGGTTGCATGCCAGCCTGCCATTAGTGGGCTGGAAGTCTCCCTCCCTGGGGGTTGCTGTAAGGACTGGCGCCTCTCAGAAGGTGCCTCGCAGCTCCACAGCTCACAGGCCTGTGAATCCTTGGAGTGTTCGCCGACTGGTTCTCACTGTGTGTCTGAAGTTGTGGCTCTCTTGGTTGACAAGCCTCATTACCCCTGAGATAAGGTGCTGTGTGCTTTGTTTTGTGCGTTGAGCGTGACTCAAATACTTTTGTCAAAGAGACGGGTTGTGATTTTTACGAATGTCAGAATCTGAAAGTGTACTTTAATTATTTTGAATTGTCGATTGAGTGTCATTGTTTTTCCATTTTGTGTTACAGAACTTTTTGCGTTCTTCACACCCTACAACATCAAACCATAACGCGTCTTTCAATGAAGAAATAGAATCAGCCCAAGTGTCAGCTTTACTGTCTGATAGGATTAATAACCTTAATGATTTTAAAAGTCAAGTACGTACTAATGGGGAAGATAATGAAAATTCTGACTACCAGCTGGGATCTAGTACTCACCCCAACAGTCAAAGCGTGTTAGATGAAGAATTAAAAGAAAGAAAAAAAGAAGCATGTGAAGAGCAGCCAAGTAGGGACCGAGAGGTGGAAAAGTTGCAAGAGAAGTTTGCATCAGTACCCTTTTGGGACAACTTTGGCAGATCAGCTACAGCAAAACGTTGGAGTTCTGATGTAAGTTTGTTTTGTCTTTATAATTTGGTTTAAAATTGGAGATGTAATTAATTTTTTTTGAACTGTTATCAACTTAAAGGCTTCAGGTGCCATGGTGCGGGTTGGTGAATTTTCACCAGCAAATCCTGATCTGCAATCTCCGGGCAAAGCTCTTTTGGGTCTTGGAGAGTATGAAGAGCGGCGTCGGCAGTTGTTAGAAAAGAAAAAGCAGGAGTACAAAGAATATTTGTCACATTCCAGAAATGTATTACAAAGGACTGATCACCTGGTTAATCATGCTCCACAAAAAAGGTTTTTTTTTTTTATTTTTTTAAATCTTAAAATAATAACATCTACTTTGTAAAGATGCTTGTGATTAACAATTTTTCTCTTCTGTTGCTTTACAGTGACAAGCACAATTCCAATGCAATAAATGGATTAATGCCTAATGTGACTGATTGTGCGCCTCCAAGTATTTCTGTGGATGCAGCAACTCAAACTGAAAGTTGGTTGGTAAGTGACATCTTTTCTCTTGCACTTTTTCTTGTCTAAAAAAATAAATAAAAAATAATGTGAAAGTTGAATAACACCCTCAAAATTTTTGCAGACTGAGCAAGCCACCCAACCAGCTCAGATTACACTCTCAATTAGAGACTCTACCAGTCCCATTCCACAGCTGAGCCCAAGAGGTGTGTTTTTTCAAAAATCTTTCTTGGCATGTCAAAAGTAATTCTTATAGGCACTAAAATTTCACATTTATGCTTTTCCAACCCTCCAGCTTCAGACTGCTTGAAAGTTAAAATATTTGCTAGTAAATTATTTTGACATGGTTTGTGCACCTAGCTAACATTCTCTTTCTTTCTCTCTTCTATTGCTTTGGTGCTGCTTATTTGGGTTCCTCTGTGTGATAATGGGGTTAGACAAACTGAACATGGAGCTCCAGCATCATTGTGCACCGTGTTTTGGTATGTTTGAGGGACTGTGCATGCATGCAGCTCCTTGCTTAGCTCCGAAACTGCAGTGTTAATATTGAAAGCTTTGCGTCTCTGTTCTTCCAGTTTCTCGGGCTCATGCTTCTCAGACAGCAGAACAACTACCAGATGCAAGAGTCCGTCAACTGCAGCTGCAGGAAGAATTGCGACAGCAGATCGAGGAGAAACGTCGTCTTGAGGCGGAGAGGCGAGAACAGGAAAGGCTGGAGGAGGAAGCTCTTCAGAGGAGGGTGGAAGAGCAACAGGCACGGCTTCAAGCTGAATACGAAAGAGATGAAAAACTTAGGAGAGAGCGTGAAATTCAGGTAAGACAAAAAGCAAACCTCTTTTTGTTTTCTCAATAGTGCAAATTATATTTAAATGGTGTTCGCACTTACAGAAGCAACAGCAAATTGAGGAATTCCAGCGTCGTCAAGAGGAGTTGAGGGCAGAATCAGAAGCCATAAAGCTTGAAGAAAGGCGTCAGAAATTAGAGGCTGCAGAGGCATTCAATCAGAAGCAAATGGAACACACTCAGCTTGACGCAACAAAGGGAGCAAGGAATGCTCATCTAGCCCCACCATCAGAACCAGCACCACTATCGATTCTGAAGAGCACTTCCCCACCTCTGCGTAGTCCGAGAAGAGCTGCAAGGGGCTCACAGTATTCAGATGAATACTTGAACGCTGAACCACTGTCACCCAGAGCATTAATCAAGGTAATGATAAATTTTGAATTCAAATTCTCCTTGTTACCAGTATTACTATATCACAGATTTCCTTTCAATATCAATAAATATTTTCAGGTCTTGGAAGGACCCACCTTGCCCAAGCAACATGTTCACCTCGATGACTCTCTCCCCATTCCCCTGATGCCTGCTACTCGGCTATCCCCCAAGGTGTCACCTCAGAGGTCACCCAACCGATCACCCCAGCGATCCCCCCGCCGGTCTCCCCATCGGTCACCCCATCGGTCACCCCATCATTCTCCCCCTCGCTTTGTCGCTGCACCGGTCCAGACTTCTCGCCGCCACCCCAGGGCAAGAGGACCAAGTGAAGCCATGCAGAATCTGGAAGAACGTTGGAAGGTAACGAGAGTTTCACTTACATGGTTTGCTGTATCCAGACCGAATTGGCATTAACACACGTCCTACTTTTGCATGTGCAGGTTCCTGCGGTTCAGAGGAATGTATGCACGCGTGGAAAACAAAATGCCCAAGACAGCAACACAGGGAATGTGCTAACGCAGCTTGGCGCCTTCAGACGCCAGCTGCAGATGGAACACATGCGTATGGAAGAAAAGGTTCGAGAAAAACATCAACCCAACCAGTACCACCAGCAGGTGTATCAGCAGCAAAGCCCTCAGCGCAGTAACTACATTTAAACAAAATGTTGTTTGTTTCGTTTTTTGAAATGTCTCCCATTAATTTATTCATGTCTTCTACATAAGCTTTTCTTCTGTGATAAGAATTGAAATTGTTTATTTTGTTAGTAGTGATTTAGAGCTAGCCATGAGGCCTTGTTTAGATATTTTGTATTATGTTGAATGACTCCACTGTTTGAAATAGTCCTTTTATGTTGCCTTTTTTTTCGTTTATCGTCTGTTGCTCTATTTTTCAAATTTTTCACAAATATTTGCATGATGAACTATGCACTTGAATAGCTTTTAAGGCAGATGGAATATGATTCCCTTTTCATTGTATTTTGAAAAGTACTATTGTATATCAGATCTTAGATAGTTTTTGTTCTGTGTTTGTGGGGCTTCCAAGCTTTTTGAAAACGATCTCTTTTTTCCAAAAAGATATTCTCGCCAGAACTTACAAATAAACATGGTTTAAACTGGTGCAAACTCTTGGAATATTGTTTCTATTTATATTTGGACCAGCCTCCACTGCGGCAGTTGTGTACGATGAGCTGCCTACCCCCGCGGCGTCGCGCCCAGCGCCACCGAGCCCGCCTGCAAGGACAGGGCAAAAAGCAGGACAACACAACCTTATTATGGCAGACTAGTCTTTCTTTCGCGTTCATCTTCCTACTATAAATACAAAATGTACACATTGAATCACGTGGATCCCCTCCAGGTCTTCTTGATCATATCCGACGCCTTCTCTCCGATCATGTACACGATGGCGTTCGGGTGCGCCGCGGGCGCGTTCGGGATGACGGAGGCGTCCACCACCCGGAGCCCGAAGATGCCCTGCACCCGGAGCTCCGGGTCCACGACGGCCGTGGGCTCACCCACCGGACCCATCTTGCACGTGCCAACCTGAACAAGAAAAAAATAAACATCCTAAAATAAAAAGTGTGTGCGGATAATGCGACGGGAGGGCAGGCAGGCGGGCAGGCCTTCCCTGGGTCACCACAAACTGGTTGTGAGCCTGCGCGGCGCTGCACTGCACCGCACTTGCGAACACTTGGCGGTGCAGCCCGGCCGGGCCCCGGCGCCCCGGCCCACTGTGCGGCCGTTGTTGCGTGTTCCGCTCTGGCGCGCAAACGCTGGCAGAAGGCGCAGCTTGAGCTTCGGGTTTACTGGGCCGCCTTGGCCGCGCCAATGACGCACTCACGCACGCACACACACGCACGCCAACTACGGCAAATGCCACACCAGCAGTGATGCATCGCGCGGACGCGCAGGTGCACGAAAATGGCGCGTGCTGCTGCAACGCTCTGCATTTGCAACACGAAACAAAATGAGGCAAAGGGGCGGGGAAAGGAAGGAGGCGCTTTGGCAAAGTGGAGCCAACGGGGGCGCCTGCAAACGGGGAGATAGGCCACCCGCTACGGCGAGCTGCGCGGCGGGCTGGCCGACGCTGCAGGCTGGAGGGGCGTGTGGGACCAGGCCAGAGGTCTGCGATGGGTAGGCCACTCAGCGAGAGAGATGGCATGATACGGCTCCGTCGCTGAGCTTCACGAGGCGACTTGGCAGTGCGGCTTCGAATCCCGGCAGAAGCAATAATTATTTTTTTTCGGTGTGAATGACTGTTTGTAACCGCGCCAAAGCAAGCACTTGTTCCATACAGACGGCCGATCAAGCTGGCGGCTGCCGCAGTAAAAAAAACCCTAAAAAAAAAAAAAAAAAAAAAAAAAAGATGGCGGTGCCGGGACTTGAAGGTGGTCAACAGTTCTTGTAGATCCACTGGCTATGAAGCCAACAGTTCGGATCGGTTCCAAGTGGCTTTGGTCGCGGAGGCTATCAGTTCCGAGCAGAACCACCCTTTGCAGAACTCTGTCTGGGGCGTCCTGTGGGAGCGCGAGAGAGACAGGGCGACGGGAGCGGGCTGACCTGGTGGTGCAGGGACGTGGTGAAGTAGCGCGTCGCGCAGGCCCAGTACGCGTCGCTGCCGAAGGCGAGGTCGGCGCAGCCGGGGAACGGCGTCTTGTGCAGGGTGCTGTCGAAGCGCTGGAAGGCCCTCGTCTTGCTCAGCCGCACCGCCTGCAACAACAACCACGGAAACAGTCCCGTGAATATCCGGATTGTTTTCAAAAGTTGAGGGCAAGGACTGCGTGCGGGGCGCAGATCCGGAAGCGGGTTCCCCTGCGCTTGGCCAAACGGCGACTCCGTTCAGAGGCTGGTTCTAGCGACTGATTGGAAACAAAACGGCCGGTAAAAAAAGGAAACAATGTCGCTCCGCCGCCGCGCGGTTCCAATTTCGCGGCCGCTGCCCGCCTGGAGGCCTGGAAGTGCACACAGTCGAGCCGTTCCGAAGGATCGCTTTGTCGCTCCTGCTCGCTCGCAACGAGTGCGACAGGGACAGAGCGACTCTTGGGAGTAGGGCCGAGAGGTGACACGGCGCCGGTGGTGCCGATTGGGGCGGGGCGGGGCGGGGCGGGGCGGGGCGGGGCGGGGCGGGGCGGGGCGGGGCGGGGCGGGGCGGGGCGGGGCGGGGCGGGGCGGCGAGGAAGCGGGCATGAACCCGATTGGTCGCGCTCTCGTTGTCGCTGAGTCTCTCTCTCTGTCTTTCGCCGTGGCCCTGTTGTGTATTCAGTGAAAGGGGATACGATGGCGAAGCGCGAAGCTGTAGCGAAGCAGCCCGGCTAAACGCGAGGCCAGCCGCTCGGAACGCCAGCGCACAGCGCAGTGGAGGGGCGCCTTGACCGCGGACACTACACGGAAGGAGGGAGGCGGATTCGAATCCCCGTTCGTCAAGCATATTTTTTTAAATTTAAACTTTTTGGTGGATGTGTTTTGTGTGTTTTCTGCGCTCGGGCGCGTACCCAGGGGGTGCATGCAGACCGTGAGCCCCTCCAAAAGCACAACATTGCAAGACCCTCCTCCTGGAGGCGAGTGCTGGAGGGGGGGGGGGGGTCTGCGCGTCCTCACCGTCTTGATGCCGTGCACCAGGGCCTGCAGGTCGCGAGGGTCCTGGAAGTAGTTGGCGTACAGCTTGGGCCAGTGGAACGGGTTGGGCGACCGGAGTCGCAGCACGCCGCGGCTGCGCGGCCGCAGCAGGATGGGCACAGCGTTCCAGGAGTCCCTGCACAGTGGGCCAACCATCAGTCGCTCTCGCGCCCTTAGCGCCACGTCACAGTGGGCCAACCATCAGTCGCTCTCGCGCCCTTAGCCCCACGTCACAGTGGGTCAAAACGGTCGAAATCGGGAAAAATATTTCGAGCGGAAAACGAGTATTAAAATTATTAAAACTATTAAAATGGCCCAAAATCTTTTTTTTTTTTAAGTTACGGTGATTTTGACTCAAAATTTCATGGGGAATCCGAATCTGGCCACCTCAGGTTCCGGTCGGGTCCGGATTTTTGCGTATATATTTTTTCCCCGATTTTGACCGTCTTGACCCACTGTGCACGTGTGCAACGTGTGCCCCTCCGGGCCGGCGGCCTCACCTGCCCACCACGTCGCCGTACACCCGGCTCCAGAACACCTCGTCCAGGCCGAGGCTCTTGCGGATGCTGCCGCCGGTGTCGCCGGGCAGCGCGCCGGGGCCGAACACCAGCTCCACGTCGGCGCGGCGACTGCGGCCGCTGGCGGCGCTGGCGGCGCTGGCCGAGCTCGCCGCGGCGGGCGTCTGCAGGAAGGCGACGGCCTCGGCGCCGCCGGGGAGCGTCATCGGCCCCGTGCCCTGCAGCGCGTACTCCAGCGCGTACCGCGGCCGCTGCATGCGACTCTCCACCAGGCTCACCGAGTCGTTGACCAGGAAGGCCAGCCCGCCCATCGCCACGTGGTCCTGCAACACGTTGTTTACACAGGTCGCTACGACAGATGCAGGCCACGGTGATTCCGCGCGGCGCCGCCGCCGCCTCTCTCGCGCTCGTGGGGCGTTGGTGTGCGAGAGAGACAGAGCGACAGGCGGGCTGCAGCGCACGCAATGCCATGCAACGGCCGCACGCCGCACTGTGCTGGCCGGTCCGCGCTAGTCCGCGCTAGCCCGCGCTGGTGGCTAGCCCGCCTTGCCTTCTGGGGAATGGGGACGGAGGAGGGCAGAAGCAGGCTGAGAGTCTCTCTGTCTCCCTCGCACTCATGGGGCGTTCCGCAGAGGCGCGGGCCTCGCCCACCTGGAGGTTGAGGCCGACGGGCAGGTCGGCGAGCACGTCGATGCCGTGGTCGCGCAGGTGCTGGCGCGGCCCCACCCCGGACAGCAGCAGGAGGTGCGGGCTGCCGATGGTGCCGGCGCACAGGATCACCTCCTTGCGCGCGCGCACCACGTGCACGCGCCGGTCGCGGACGTACTGCACGCCCACGGCGCGCGGCCGGCCAGCGTCGCCCTGGTGGTCGCGCTGCAGCAGCACGCGCGTCACGCGCACGCCCTTGCCGATGTGCAGGTTGGGCCGCGCGCGCGCCGGCCGCAGGAAGGCCTGGAACACGGCCGCCAAGCGCACAGTGGGTCAGAAGACCGTTGAGGCGGCCAAAATCCCGGACACGTTTTGGAGCTCCAGAGTCGCTAAATGGGACTCGAATCGAACGTGTGACCCCACCAATGGATTGCTCTGCAAACGAGGAATCCATTGGTGGGGTCACACGTTTCGATTCGAGTCCCATTTAGCGACTCTGGAGCTCAAAACACGTCTAGAATTTTGGCCGCCTCAACGGTCTTCCGACCCACTGTGCAGCGGTCAGTTCGCTCTGTCTGACGGGCGAGAGAGACGAGGGCACTGCTGCGCCTTACCTTGGCGGCGCTGCACCGCGACCCGTTGCGCGTGTTCGCCAGCACGCGCGAGAAGCCCAGCGGCGTGGCGGGGTCGTCCAGGTCCACGCCGACCGGGTGGCCCAGCTCGCGGCCCGCCTCCAGGAAGGCGTCGAGCAGCGGTGACTGCCACGCCGCGCGCTGCACCGTCAGGTGGCCCCCGCGAGCGTGGTAGCGCGAGGCCGCCAGCTCGGGCACCTGTTCACACCGGGAACCGGATCAGTTGACCCGCCTCTCGGGTCACGCGCACTTCTATTCAAGAAATGTCGATAGAAATATAAAAAGCCTCGCACTGACCCTGCGGGAAAAGATTTAAAATGTTGGGAGTCGATCGCCGGACCCCACTGATGGGACCCGCCGCCTCGAAGTTCCCCGAGGGGTCCACCACTCAGCTCAGGAGTGTACACAGGATTACTAATTACCAGTGATTACCTACAAAAAGTCTAAAAAAAACCCCTCTATAATTTTGGCCAGCTAGGATCATTTTTTGCCTATTTTCATAAGAATAACCCCCGAAAGCCGATAAAAAAAGCAAACATATCCAGTTTCGCCATGTGATTACCGATGATTGCTGCACGAAGTGTACACACGATTACCAGAGTGGTGGACCCCTCGAGGTTCCCACAGCGTCCGCATGCAGCCGCGAGGCGCCGCGCCTCACACAGTGGGCCGTCACGCAGCGGCACGCGTGCGCGCGTTCGGGGTTATGGGATTACGCGGCGGAACATGGAGCGCAACGCGGAACAAGGACGGGTCGACGCGAAGTCGGCCCACTGTGCAGCGCCGCCCCAGTGCGGACGGACGACCCTGACATCACGCAAGCGCATTAAGAAGTGCATGAAGAGGTACGGCGTCCCGCCCCCGTGCCCGTCCCGGCTCGCTGCAGCCGGTCCGTCTCTCTCGCACCTCCGCGGGGCGCCCCGTGAGTGCGAGAGAGACAGAGCGACGATAACACCGACTCTCGGATTCAGTCCGGCGGCGCTCTGCAACGTCGTAATGATCGTCCGCAGAGGCCGGCTTGGTCTTGGTGCTTGCTGCGCGGGGTCTCGGTCTCCGGCGGCGGCCGCCACGTGAACCCTTGACCAACATCAACATGCCATGCGCCGATTACGAACGGGATCGTTTCGACGCTCTGTCTCTCTCGCACCGTCGGGGCGGCGCCCCGAACGAGAGACAGAGCGACGAAAACACCTTTCGAAGTGTAGCTCGGCAGGCAGTGCACAGTGGGTCAGAAGAAGACCGTTGAGGCGGCCAAAATACCGGACATGCGTTTTGAGCTCCGGAGTCGTCAAATGGGACTCGAATCGAACGTGTGAGCCCACCAATCGATTCCTCTTTCGGAAAGCAATCCATTAGTGGGGTCGCACGTTCGATTTAAGTCCCATCTAGCGACTCTGGAGCTCCAAACGCATCTAGAATTTTGCCCGCCTGAACGTTCTTCTGACCCACGGTGCAGTGCCCGCTCAGCGCCAATGTCAGGGCGGCCCCGCGGCCTGGCTCGTAAAAGGTGGCTGGACTGGTGGGGCTGCGGCGGCACCGCCTCACCACGCTCAAACGGAACGGCGTCTCTGATGAGCGTTATTACGCACGAGCTTGTCAATGAATGTCATAGAGAGAGAAATTAGTGGACCTTCATGGCGATTCGTGGAGATGTCGCGTGCGTCACGACTAAGCATACATCGCCCTCCCCCCCAACAAAAACAACAACAAGAACAAAAACAACAACACACTTGCAGTTGCTGCAAGTTGACCAAGACATGCCGAAAACAGGACTAAGCCCAAGGCTGCCCAAGGCCGGTCATTAGCTGGGTATTTTTTTGAAGCCGCGGCCGAGGCCAGGGGCAGCCCGCAGACACAGAGACGCCGCCACGAGGAGTATACGTGAGAGCGAGCGAGATGTCCTTCAACGGTGACACTCACTACACTCACACTCAATTGCACAACGTTATTGTCAGCGGCAGACCGGACACCTCGCTCACCTGGTTGTCTTCGGACTTGAGGAAGTAGGGGAGCACGTCCCGGTAGGCCCAGCCGTAGTTGCCGTCGGCGGCCCACTCGTCGAAGTCCTCGGCGCTGCCCTTGGTGTACACCATGTAGTTGATGACGCTGGTGCCGCCCAGCGACTTGCCCCTGGGCCAGCGGCACCGGCCCTCCCGCATGGCCAGGCACGCGCCGCCCTGGCCGTGGGGCCCCGACGGCGGCTGCGGCTCCGTCTCGAAGCCCCAGTTGTAGTCCGTGGAGAGCAGGTAGCTCACCAGCACGGGGATGTCCGTGAGGAAGCTCTCGTCCCTGCAGGGCGTTCCCGTAGGTCAGTGCCGGCGAGCCTCCCTGCAGGGCGTGCCCCTAGGTCAGTGCCGGCGAGCCTCCCTGCAGGGCGTGCCCCTAGGTCAGTGCCGGCGAGCCTCCCTGCAGGGCGTGCCCCCAGGTCAGTGCCGGTGAGCCTCCCTGCAGGGCGTGCCCCCAGGTCAGTGCCGGTTAGCCTCCCACGAAGGGCGCCGCCCAGGCGACGTACTTGCCCGCCTCCAGCAGCAGCACGCTCCAGCCGGGGACCTCCGACAGGCGGTTGGCGACGACCGAGCCGCCGGACCCGGCGCCCACCACCACAAAGTCGTACTCCTTGAGGATGTGCTCCGTGTCGGCGGGCGTGCCGGCGGGCAGCGCGCGCGGTACGGCGCGCTGGGCGAAGCGCACCAGGGAGTCGAGCCACTGTGCGCGCGCGAGTCCGAGGTGACGGCCTCCGAGCAGCAGCAGCAGCAACAGCAACAGGGACGGCGCCATCACGGACCCGCAGCACGCCGACCAGAGCCTGACATGCTACCCGACTGACCGAGTGGCCAGCGGGCCGGGTAGGCCGCCACCTCCGAGGACCACTCGGTGCCCACCCCGCCCCACCCCGCCCCGCCCCACCGCGCTGCATCCCGCCCCGCCCCGCGCCGGGCCACCACCGCGCCGTTCCAGACAGTAGGCCAGCCGTAGGCCAGCCCGCCCTTCGATACTGTCTCACGTGCCGCGCTCGTAATGTGGGCAGGAATACAGGCAGCGATCCGTTCGCCCCGCACCCCTCAGCCAAGACCAAGGGGCTGCATGGAGGCAAGGCAAGGCAGGCGGGCACAACTCTCAACGTGTTGTGAGCTCCAGAGTCACGGAATGTGACCCCATCAACGGATTGCTCTCCGAACAAGGTATCCATTGGTGGGGTCACATACGTTCGGTTCGAGTCATGTTCAGCGGCTCTGGAGCTCAAAACGAGTCTTGAGTTTTGACCGGCCGCGTCTCCTGGCCCACTGTGCGTCGTAGGGAGTCGTGAATGGGGCGCAAGGAGGAGGCTGGCGCCTGCCGTGGGCAACCCATCGTACTCCACTCGCGGGAGAGTCCCTCGCACGCGGAGTAGCGACCGCCAGCGACCACGGCCGGTGGCTGGTGGCGCCCCCTGACGGCGCATGACGGGATCGGCGTGGAGTATCTCCGGCGAGCGGAAAGGGCGGCAGGTTTCTTTGAGCGAGCGACCAGCTTGCAGATGAGAATCATGAAAACCGTACCGGAGGTACTCCGGCACCTAACATCACCTCACTTACCTTAACCCGCTCAGGAAGGCAGATAAAACACTCGGTCAAGTTTAGGTCGGTCAGAAATGCGAATATTTTTATTCAATTTTTTTATTCAATATTTTTATTTGGGTCAAAAATAGGTAGGTCTAGTTTTTGTCGGTCTACTTTAGGTAGGTCAAATGATAAAGACCCCCTTCACGGCTTTGCCTCTACCAAGAAGTCATTACACCTTTTAATTGGCTGGTCACAGCACAGGGGGAGAGGCGGGGGCGGGGAATGGAGTATAATTGCTGTGTACAGTGTGAAGTGCCCGCGCACAGTGTGTCGTTACATCGAGAGATGCTGGGGGTGGCCGGGACACAGTGGGGCAGGCGGCCAAAACTCCAGACGCGTGTGACCCACCAATAGATTGCTCTCCGAACGAGAAATCCATTGGTGGGGGTCACACGTTCGGTTCGAGTCCTGGTGAGCGACTTTGCAGCTCAAAATGTGTCTGGAGTTTTGACCGCTAGCGCCAGTCTTCTGGCCCACTGTGCGGGGGCGGCCGGGGGCGGCCGGGGGGCAGTCGGGGGCGGGCGATGCGGCTGGTGGCGCCCTCTGCGGCGGCCGGCGGAAGCTGCCCTGGCGAAGCAAAGCGCGCCAAACGCGGCGCGGCCACGGCGCACCACGGCGCACCACGGCGGCTACGCCAGGGCAGCCAGGGCAGCCAGGGCTACGCGGCGCGCCGCCAGTCCTGTCCCTGTCCCCGGCCGCGCGTCGGGGCTTCCCTCGGGGCTTCCCCACGCCCACGCCGGCACACGACACGGGCGTCACACGTCGTGCTCGACACGTGGTCAAGCTTCCGGCAAGCGTGACGGACGGCGCGGATCGCGTCGGAGGAACAGAGGTAGACAGGAGAAACTCTGGCAAGAGTGCGAGAATGATAAAATAGCGCCGCGACGCGACGTCAGTGATGACTCCGGTGTCTCTGCTCGGCTCCGGCGTCCGCAGTGCGATGACAGTGATGACTCCGGTGTCTCTGCTCGGCTCCGGCGTCCGCAGTGCGATGCGCCGCGAGCCCGCCCTGCTGCACCCGAGCCGCAGCAGCCACCGCCATGCAGAGGGATAACCACAATGGCAAGGTAACGCGGGCACACTGGCTTGGAACTGGGGCGCGGGGAGATATATTAGATTTCCCCCCGGTTTGCACTTTCAGGCGGTTGTTTTTGCGCGCGCTGCATCCGCTGTATGGCGGACCCATTTTCACACCTATACGGCAACACATGTGCACTCACTCACAGACACACACATTCCCACGCGCGCGCGCACGCACGCACGCGCGCACACACACACACACACACACACCTTCACACACACACACACACACACACACACACACACACACACACACACGCGCGCGCACCGGCAGCAGTTTGTCAGGGAGGCGGTGTGGGTAGGTAATGGAATAGACCTGTCGAATGATAACGCAGTACGGCCAGGACATGGGCATGGACCCCGCTAGCTGTTGCCTTTGGAACGAGCGAACGAACGGACGGACAGACGGACGAATGCAGACATGAATCGATGAATGGAAGAATTAATGAATTGGATGAGAGGAGCACTCTAGAAACCTTAAACACTATTTTGAACTTTACAAAAAAAAAAAAAAAAGCTTGTTTTAACAAAGTATTTTTTTGCATACATAAGCTTACAAAGAAAATACTTCGGAATTTACGAGCAATTTCTTCGTATAACAAACCAAACAGTTTGTACCTTCCACATGTTCAAAATACTTCGCAAGATTTTTTTTTTAGCGTGAGCCAAGTTTGAATAATCGAGAAAAAAAAAACCCCTGTAAATCCGTCTTTGCTTGCAAAGTCGTGCGCCACGCACCCACACCCAAAGACACACACAGACACGCACACACACAGACACGCACAGAGGCGCAGAGAGCTGTGCATAAATTACGGAGCGCAGCCTTCCTTTTGTTACGCGAAACTTAAATCATCACGCGGCACGCCGCGCGACGGCTGGGTGGCCGAGGCAGATGCCGAGGCAGCGGCCGAGGCAGCAACCGAGGCAGCGGCCGAGGCAGCAACCGAGGCAGAGACCGAGGCAGAGGCCGAGGCAGCGGCCGAGGCAGAGACCGAGGCAGCGGCCGAGGCAGCGACCGAGGCAGCGGCCGAGGCAGCGACCGAGGCAGCGGCCGAGGCAGCGACCGAGGCAGCGGCCGAGGCAGCGACCGAGGCAGCGACCGAGGCAGAAGCCGAGGCAGAGGCAGAGGCCGGCCGAGGGAGCGGTGGAAATGCATGCAGCGCAGCCTGCCAGCCAGCCGCAGCGAGGCGGATTCGGACCATGTGCTTAACAATATTTCAACTAAAATACCAGGAAAATGAAAATCAGTACTGATTTTTTTGCCGCTCCAGCCTGGAAGCAAAACCGGATCGCCGGCACCGGGCGTCTTCCCCCTACCCACGAGGCCACGGACATTGCCGCTGCATGGTGGGCACGGCAACGCAGAACAGACGGAGCGACGAGCGACGGCAGACCGAACGCGAGCGGGAATTTATTTGGAGCCCATCTGGTGCCGCTGCCGCGCCAAACGCCGCGCCGCGCGATGCCAGAAGGTTTATTGCGACGGTCTTTAAAATTCCTTAATTGCGGGTCGCAGTGGGGTAGCGCGTCCCCCGCAGTCCCGCGGCCCCGCAGCCCGCCCTACCCCTTCCCCTACCTGGGGCACGGCGCGGCACGGCGCGACACACGACCCCTCGTCGGGCGCATTAAGCCGTGCGCCCCGCATGCTGCTGTTGCTGCTGTGTCGCCGTGTGCCCGTATGAGGTCATAAAGTGCCCTTCTTTCCCGGACTCTCGAGAAATGGCGCACTCTCGGCGGTCATGAAGGACAACGATGACTCTGATGACGGCGATAATTATTCGCGACTCGGCTTCGCCAACTGCACTTTTGATGGTTTCGGAATGCGGAACGCGGAATGCAGAGTGCGCGGAAAGTGCCGCGGCGTGCGCTACGCCACGCCACCGCCAACGCCACGCCACGCCACCGCCACGCCACCGCCACGCCACCGCCCGGCCTGCCACCCCGCTGCGGACAACGTCTGCATTCTGCAATTGATATTCCTGCCGGCCATTCTCACGTCCACCTCCTCCGTTTCCTCCATTTTTACGCCGCGTCGCCGCGTCCTCGTTTTAGCGGACGCTGAAAAAGGGGAAAAAAGGGGGGGGGGCGAAGGACGCGTTAAAGCTGGTGAAGCAGGCCAGGGATGCTGTCTGGTGAAGCTTCCTCGTGCACAGTGGAACAGCCAGAAGACCGCTCAGGCGGCCAAAAATCTTGACGTGTCTTTAGCTCCAGAGTCGCTAAACAGGACTCGAACTGGATTGCACATCGTTGAGGCCACACGTTCCGTTCGAGTCCTATGTTTAGCGACTCTGGAGCTCAAAACGCGTCTAGGGTTTTGGCCGCCTGCGCGGTCTTCTGGCTGTTCCACTGTGCGGTGGGCATTGAGTGAGCAGCTGCGGCCAGGGAATGCGGTTGCCTCGGAAGTACGGGGGAAATACGCGGAGCAGGACAAGGAGGCCGACAATGGGACGGGGCGCGGGGGTCATTCCTCGGCAAGGGCGCAAAGTGGCGCGCCGGGTTCCCGGGGGGCCTGGCCGGGGGGCCTGGGGGCCTCCTTCCGGGGCCGTGCGTCGACGGGCCGCGCCGTTGGAGGCGCTGTGTCGACAATCGACCTAAATCATTCAATTCAGTTGTGTGTATGGCTGCAGCGCGCTGCGTCAGCAGCGCAGGGCCCTCCGTGGGGCCCTCCATGGGGCCCTCCCTGGGGCCCTCGGCCTGTCAATGCCTAAGGCCGCCCCGCCAGCCCCCCCGATACACTGTCAATAAAGCGCCGAGTGATTTCGCTGCTTCCATTCCGGGCTGCAGAAGGCTGCTCCGGCATTCCGGCAGTCCGGAATCCATTCCCCCTGGCTCTCCAGTCTCTCTCTCTCTCTCTCTCTCTCTCTCTCTCTCTCTCTCTCTCTCTCTCTCTCTCTCTCTCTCTCTCTCTCTCTCTCTCTCTCTCTCTCTCCCTCCCTCCCCCTCTCTCTCCGGCCAGGAGGGCGGTGTTGGCCTCCTGCATGGCACCGGAGAAGGGGCAGGCAGGAAGGGCTTGAATAAGAAGGCTATTACTGCCAAGAAAAACACAATCCCGAGGGAATAATGCGACATGTGGGGGAGTAGAGGGAGGGCTCAGCCTCCGGCGTGCCAGCAGGGAAAAGGGTCCACCACCATTCGGTGGCGGCGCCGGGACCACTAGGCGTCGTCGGTCAGGTTAGGCGGGGTCTCCAGGGCCCGCCAGCCCGCCGTGGCCCCGGGATGGACTCCCCCGCAGTGCATGACGGTGAGGTCGCGTCGCGAAACGCACCGCCTGAATGTTTCCCGAATTTTCGTCTCCTGGCTCGCGGCAGCACCGCTCCGAGGGTTCCCTGTTCCCTTCTCACCATTATCGCAGTGGCATAAATTCGGATCGGACACGTCCGGCTGCCTGCCTGCCTGGCCGCCTGGCTGGCCAGGAGATTCAGGTGGGCCGGGCGATTTCTCATACGCCGTTCGACACTGCGGGGGAAACTTTGGCTAGGGACACCGATGCGTTGCCAGCCGGCGTCTTGGGCGGGGCGTGGTGGGGGTGGGGCGAGGTAGGGCGCGGTTGCGCGGTGGGGCGCGGTGGGGCGCGGTGGGGCGCGGTGGGGCGCGGTGGGGGCTCCAGGCTAACGAGCTTATTATGAGTCAGGCCCACTCATTCTGCAGTCGGTTCATTTAACTCGCAAAGATACGGTCTCGAGCTCGTATAAAATATGGCCTCGGGGAAAGACTTACCCCCCCGGGGGACATCGACGAGGGCCCCGCCAGTCGCCACCTGCAAGTTCTTACATTTTTGTGGGGAAAGAGGAAAAAAGGCTCACCGGGCAGGGAGGAAAGGTCCTCTGTTGGTACTCGGCGAAAAGGTTGCAAGTAGCTCGAGCATTGGCGAGGTAGCTGAAACTATCCAGTTGCGACACGAAACGATAGTTCGAAACTAGTTGGGGCGTCTTGTTGGAGTGGTTGTGGTGGCGTCATCGCCGAGAATCCCGTGTCTCCACCTGGTCCACTAGTCACTTTCAGCCACTTGATTCATTGGCAAGTGGCCAAAAGAGACGAGGGTTAACTCGTGCAGCGAGGCTGGCAGTGGACAGGGGTTGGTCGGAAGGGGTGGGCGGAGGCGTTGGCGGCACTGTGGCGCGGCAGGACACACGGGTCGTGCTGCCGTGCCCTGCGACGACATCCAGCGCATTGTTCCATACTCAAACGCCCAGCCAAGGCCCTAAAAAAAAAAACAAAAAAAAAAAAAAAAACTGTAGGCGAAAGGGAGTGAAAAGAAAAAAAAAATGACATGAAATAAGTTATTGCCCTTTGCAATACGCGCGTGGCGCGCGTTCGTTCGTTTCTGCCTTTTTATTATGATTATTTTTTTTTTAGTTTCCCCCCGAATTTACGGCACGGCCGACCTTGCGAGGAGGGACAGCCGGGACAGCAGCTTGTATAGGCGGCGCACAGTGGGCCAGAGGAGCGGGGTGGCGTCCAGACCGAGTCCGCGCCTTCTCCCGGCCATCGTGAGGACGGTGCGCGCTCTCGTCGCTCTGTCTCTCTCGCACCCTGTGTGTATGAAACGAGGGGGAAACAACGGGCCAAATATATGTACACCAAGAATTTAAATTTTGAAATTTTTTTAAAAAAATTAAAAAAATTCAAAAAATCGAGAAATTTTAAAATATTTGAAAAATTTTATTGAAAATTTTTAGAAATTTTTAAGATTTTTTGAAAAAAAAAAAACGAAAAATGCAATTTTTACTGCCTTCCCCAGTGTGCTTCAAAGCCACAGCAATGCGCCGCGACTATCATGTGCCGTGTTGGCTGGATGTGTAGACGCGTCGGTCCCGGTATGAGGATCGGCGGATCAAATCTTATTACTTCACAACTTTTTTCTCTGGCCGCTGCTCGTTGTCACGACAAGAGCCCTCTTCAATCGGCCATAGATATGAGCCGTGGTGGCTGAGGGCGTAAAGGCGCCCGACTCGGACCGGATGGTCCGGGGATCGAATTCCGATAACTCCTTTCATTTTTCGACTGGATTCCTCCCACTGCGACTCAAACCCGTCGTCCAACACTCGGCAGACGTGCAAGTCAGGATGGTGTCGTGGTCAAGGTCGCCTTTGCCGGGCCACTACATCGGGTGTCTAAAAAGCAGTCCGCTTCGGCGGATTGGCCTCGGCACTGGTTCGATCCCCGATCGAGCCAGCCACTCGAAATTGGTCGCGAGTGGGTCCATTCCGATTCGTCGGATGGAGTTGATAAGTCCTTTGAAGCTGGCCCACTGACTGCATGTTCGGGTCTGGGAGCGCCGGACAGCGGGTGTACCATTTGGGTACCGACCAGCCTGCGCAAACAAAAGCTCCCAAAACTACTCTCTCTCTCTCTCTTTCTTTCTTTCTCTGTCTCTCTATCGTCTCTGCCTTACTCTACTCTGCCCATGTTTGAGTTGTGTCGGCGGCTCGGGTCCTACTGGGTCCCCCGGCGTACGATATCGAAGTCGCTGGATCGGATTAACCCCAGTTACCTGATAGCACCGGTTCCCATCCCGAACACCGAAGTAAAGCAGGAGGCCTCCCCATTAAGACTGGGGAGGGGGTGTAGAGTTCCATTTTTTAAATTTATGTTTAGTTAAACACGATCGCCAGCGCTTGGGTACACGGCTCCCCGTGATCCGTCCTTCTCCCTCACGCAGCCTCTGCCAAGGCTTTGGGAAGGCTCGGTGCGAGAGAGACAGAGCGACGAAAGCAGTGCTCGGAATCAGACGGCAGGGCTGCGAGAGAGACAGAGCGAGCAGCCTGCACAGTGGGCAACACGGTGAGCCGCAGCTGCGCTGAGGCAGCGAAGCAGTAGTACCGCTTTGTGTCGTGCGCAATGTACAATGTACAATGTGCGCGCGCTCGATCCCGTGATGCATTAATATTACGCCAAGTTTAGTCAAACACTGCGTCGCGTGTTGGGCAGTTTGCATTGCGCTGCTACGGCCCTATCCACCCCTTTCCCGTTTCACACACACACACACACACACACACACACACACCACACACACACACACACACACACACACACACACAGTCTTGGCCCGCCGCCGGCCTGCAGGGGGGCGAGACCAGCCCGTCCAGACTGCGGGCCCTCCCGGGCCATTTAGAGCATTACTGGGGGCACTTGAAACCTTGTGCACAAACTTTCACATTCAGCTTGGTAGCGAGGGCCAAGAGGCCAACCGGACAAGCCAGAAAGACAGACATAGACAGACAGACAGACAGGCATACAGACAGACAGACAGACAGAAAAAGAGAGAGAATAGAGGGTGCCGCGGCCCGCAAGGTGATGAGGGCGCCAGTCTTTTTCACCGCGGCTGTCTCATTAAGCGGATTATTTTCCGCCGGAGGCGAGCGCGTCAGGCCTGTCGGTTGAAGGGCGCTCGGCGGACACACGCCAACCAGGCCGGCGGACTGGCGGACTGACGTGTTCACCATTCTGATACGAGTTCCATTTTATTCCCCCGCTGTCGTTTCTAATTCCTTGCGTCGCTGACCGCGGCCGCGCGGCCGGGCGGTGGCCAGACCCACCTCCAGTTCCCTTTGAAGTTGGAGCAGGTAGCCCTTAGCAACCTGGAGTCCGGCTGCCGCCACGGGTTTATTAATCTCCGCATTGAATTGGATTCTCTTCTTAGGGTATAGAGTCAGGGGATCCACCAGCAGTCTCTCTCTCTCTCTCTCTCTCTCTCTCTCTCTCTCTCTCTCTCTCTCTCTCTCTCTCTCTCTCTCTCTCTCTCTCTCTCTCTCTCTTTCACACCTGGTGGTCGTCCTACGGAATTCTCTCCAGTGGAAATTGTATTATGTCGTCTTCTGGGCCACCACCTGCCTCCCTGTAATAGTTATAACAATTCTGAAATTGAATCGCCACCGACCGACCCTCTCTGTATTCGCAAGTGGCTTAACCCCCCCCCTCCCCTCCCCCTTCCCCTTCCCCGCACCGGCCGCGTGGAGCACTCCGGCACCCCCCCCCCCCTCCCTTCTCGAATCTGACTGCACAGACAGCTGGATATAGCCACCATTTCAGATTTTCCCATCGCACGGGACCTGATTTTCCGAAATCTGTGACCTGGTCTCAAAACCGGGGAACCTTTCCTTACACGCTAAGAATTTATTTCGAAAACTCACGTCCGTCATTTGCGACGAAAATTAGCCATTTTCGACAGAGAAACTGCTGGTGGCCGTCGAAGCCGGCCGAGGACGGCTCGTCGAAGTCCACGAGGACAGACAACGACGGTGAAAAACTAGGTCTCCGAATCTTTGACGAGACCCAACGACGGGTTCCCGTCGATGAGTATGCGGCCGTCGAAGCACGACGGGAACTGGTCACCACGAGAAACACCCCCTACGAGGTCCCCGACTGGTGTCTCCAAGACCCCCCTTTGACACGGGTACGTCTACCAACGCCGAGTCGGCGTGCCTTTAGGGCACAGCGGAATCCGGAGGATACGAGGAACGTGACTACGAGGAGTCCGTCAAAAGATGCCACTTTTTTATTGGAGGCCAAAAGGGGCTGCGGCCTCTGGCCTCGTTCCCTTTGGATGTCCTGGACTTTATGCTGAACTTGGGGCATTCGCGTTCGGTGTGGCTCTCGGGTCACCCGGGGGGCGTCGCCTGTTCCACGGCTTCGCCGGCCACGGTCGTCATGCGTCGGCCTGACACGGCTGTCAGGCGTCGACCGGCCACGGCGGTCAGGCGTCCGCCGGGCCACGGCTGTCCGGCGTCCGGCCAGGCCACGGCGTCGGACCTCGGCAGCCTATCGCCGCCCCACGGCGTCGACCTCCGGAGCCGTATCGAAGGGTCCTCAGGGAACACCATCAGGAAGGCCTCGTCGGTGCGGGCCGTACCCGTGGCCGAACCGGATGGACGCACAGCTCCCACGTTCATCGGCATCCTTGGCGCACCGGTGGTCCGACGTCGACCAATGAGGTTCCCCGGGTGACCCGAGACCACACCGACGCGATGCCCCAGTCAGAAGTCCCGGACATCCAAAGGGAACGAGGCCAGAGGCCGCAGCCCCTTTTGGCCTCCAATAAAAAAGTGGCTTTGACGGACTCCTCGTGGTACGTCTTCGTATCTCCGGATCCGCTTGCCCTAGAGGCATGCCGACCTCGGCGTTGGAGTCCCCGTGTCAAAGGAGTCTCGGGGACATCATCACGAGCCTCGTCGGTGAGGGCCGTACCCGTGACGAACCGGATGGCGGCACAGCTCCCACGTTCATCGGCATCCTGGGCGCACCGGTGGTCCGACGTCGACCAATGAGGGTTCCCGGGTGACCCGAGACCACACCGACGCGATGCCCCAGTCAGAAGTCCCGGACATCCAAAGGGAACGAGGCCAGAGGCCGCAGCCCCTTTTGGCCTCCAATAAAAAAGTGGCTTTGACGGACTCCTCGTGGTACGTCTTCGTATCTCCGGATCCGCTTGCCTAGAGGCATGCCGACCTCGGCGTTGGAGTCCCCGTGTCAAAGGAGTCTCGGGGACATCATCACGAGCCTCGTCGGTGAGGGCCGTACCCGTGACGAACCGGATGGCGGCACAGCTCCCACGTTTCCCACCGGCATCCAGGGCGCACCGGTGGTGCCGACGTCCGACCAATGAGGGTTACCCGGGTGACCCGAGACCACACCGACACGCGATGCCCCAGTCAGAAGTCCCGGACATCCATAAGGGAACGAGGCCAGAGGCCGCAGCCCCTTTTGGCCTGCCAATAAAAAAGTGGCTTTGACGGACTCCTCGTGGTACGTCTTCGTATCTCCGGAATCCGGCCTTCTTGCCCTAGAGGGAATGCCGGACCTCGGCGTTGGAGTCCCCGTGTCAAAGGAGTTTCACTCGGGGACATCTTCACGAGCATCGTCGGTGAGGGCCGTACCCGTGACGACCGGATGGCGGGCACACGCTCCCACGGTTCATCGGCATCCTGGGCGCACCGGTGGTCCGACGTCGAGCCAATTGAGGGTTCCCGGGTGTACCCGAGACCACACCGACGCGATGCCCCAGTCAGAAGTCCCGGGACTATCCAAAGGGAACGAGGACCAGAGTGGCCAGGCAGCCCCTTTTGGGCCTCCAATAAAAAAAGTGGCTTCTTTGACGGACTTCCTCGTGTGTACGTACTTCGTATCTCCGGATCCGCTTTGCCCTAGAGGCATGCCGACCTCGGCGTTGGGAGTCCCCGTGTCAGGGGGATCTCGGAGACACCATCGGGGAACCTCGTACGGTGTGTTTTCCGTGGTAGACCCAGTTCCAGTCGTGGCTTCGACACGGTTTAAAAAACTCGCTGGTGGACCCGTCGCGTTTTCGACGATGATATTTCGTCGAGTTTTTTGAAAATTATTCTTAGCGTGTGGGGAAGTCCGACGGGGTAAATGGAGGGTAAGCAGGGGGTTCGACGGGATACAGCGCGCCCAGCAAGCAGCAAGGCACGAGTTACGATACGGGGTTCCACCCGTTGGCGGACCGGAGAAACAGATCGAGGGGCGGCCGCCGGGGCGGCCGCGGGGGCGACGGCGCGGGCACGGCGTCCATGCCCGGGCATAGCCCCACGAAGAAAAAGAACTCGCTCTTCCAACTGGGTCTATATCATCTGACCCACCAAAAGTAGACCGAAAAAAATTGGACCGAGCTCTTTTAGACCGACCTGCCCAAGGCGTGCGCGGCAATGTGGCGCGGCGATGTGGCGCTCCGCTGCGAGGGCACTCGTGCTGCTTCACGGCCTCGAGATGCTGGCCAGGCCTGCGCGGCGCGCGGCACCGCCCGGTGGAAGCGTCTCGTGCCGTCCTGAACACAGCCCGGGGTTGTTTGCTCTCCGCACACACTCACGCACCACACACGGACGTGCTGTAGCGTTGGTCGCGAGGTCGCGTGTGTAAGAGGGACACAGCCAGGCCGCGCGCAGGTTTGGTTCGGATTCAGCAGGCGGCAGGCCATTGTCTCCGGACACTTTACCGGGCCGGCGCTTCGCCTTCCTCACTTCACTTTCGGCCCCGTGACGCAGCGGAAATGGCTGCACTTTTTGCCGCGCTGGCCGCGCTGGCGGTGATAGTGGTGCTTGCGTCGATGAAGGTCCTTCCGGGCCCCGGGGCCGCAGGGCCGCACAGTGGGCCAGAAGAACGGCGAAGGCGGTCAAAATCCCAGACGCGTTTTGAGCTCCAGAGTCCTTCAGTGGGACTCGAGTCAAACGTGTGACCCCACCGATGTATAGGTCTCCGAACGAGGAATCCATTGGTGGTATCACACGTTCGATTCGAGTCCCATTTTGCGACTCTGGAGCTGAAAGCGCGTCTAGAGTTTTGGCCGCCTGCGCCGGTCTTCTGGCCCACTGTGGGCCGGAGGGCCGGAGATGGCGCTGGCGGAGAGTGTTTCTGTCGCCGCCCACCTCGGCTGCTCGGCGCTGCCATCTCCAGCTCCAGCGGCTCCAGCATCTCCGCTATGCCGGCCCACTCTCTGGGGCCCACTCTCAGGGGCCCACTGCCACAGCCCGGCGCGCGGTCGGCGTCAAGTTGTTGGCGCTCTTTCTTGATCTCTACGAGACGAGACGCTATCGCCCCCCCCCCCTTTTCCCCTTTCCTATCGTGGCCGCGACACTCGCCACTTCATCACCCCAACCACGCCAACAACGCGAGCCGGGACGACCCCCTCCCCGGGGCGTGTGGGGGCACGAGCCCTGCCGTCCCTCTGCACACCGTACCTGTGGTGGGGGAGCGGCGGGTTCGACATGCCCCGCAGTGTGGCCGTCCCAGCGGAGCACGAGCCGCCCTCAACACCCCGAGGACCATCTCCGTCCAATCCTCCTCCTCATCAAGCAGACTACCCCAGCGAGCCAATGGCGGCCAATGGCCCAACCCGCCCGCTCCATTCATCCGCCCGTTTGTCGATGCCCATTATTCAGCAGACTGATTCCGCGGGTCGCTCTCGTCGCTCTGTCCCTCTTAGCATCTTTAGGGGAAGCCCCGTGGAGCGAGAGAGAGTTTAGTTCATAAAATGTTTTTATTGGAAAGAGATTGAGAGAGAGAGAGAGAGAGAGAGAGAGAGAGAGAGAGAGAGAGAGAGAGAGAGAGAGAGAGAGAGAGAGAGAGAGAGAGAGAGAGAGAGAGAGAGATGAAAACGTCTCTCGGAAGCAGTCTGCAAGCCGCCACGGCGCCAAGGCAGTCCTCGGCGTCCTCTCTCCGCGCGAATCAGCGCCGCATTTGCATTCCAATTAGCGACCTTGTGTCAAGAAAGGATTCCCGCCACGCGTCCGGCTACAATCACGTGTATTGTGTCCTCGCGTCGTGTGCGTGACGCCCTGGCGCTAACATTCATTCGCAGATTGAGTTAGTCCTGGCTGTGCGGCCGGACCGCCCCACACGCCCCGCAGCCAGCGGGCCACACACACGCTCGCGCGCACACACACACACACACGCGTACGGCCGCCGAGCCCTTTCACGTGCATGTCGCTTCGGCATCTCGCATTCCGTCCAATTGTGTACCCTCTCATGTCACCCCGCCCCTCGCCCCACTATGATCTAGAATCTCGGAAACGCGGAAAAAATTCCCACGGCCTTGAAATCTCCCCCTAGTAGTAATTTTGGGTCGGGGAATCCGAATCTGACATTAGTTTTGAGCTATGGTTACGTACTTCGGAAGAAAACTGCAAGAAAAGCTTAAAAAGACTGAAGGTTGCTAAAATATTGCTGTATGAGATAATTGAGGTCGGGTACAGAGCTTCTAACACAAGGTTAAAGGTCTGGGACCTTTACTGGTTAAAGAGAAAGACGGGTGTGAAAGAAAAAACACAAAGGTGAAGCGGATTTACCCTGCCATTCAGTTTTTTTAATGAAAGATTTGCATCTTACACGGTTTACTGAAACCAGTTAAATTTGATTCAATGTATAAAACGAAACAAAATGAACAAAACAAAATGTACAAAAAATGCACAAAAACAAATCGTACAGAACAAAATGTTCAAAAAAAAATCAAATGTACGAAAACAATTTTTACAGAAAATGTACTAAAACAAATTGTACGAAACAAAATTTTTAAAACGTAACAAAACGCAGAAAGCAAAATAATCAATATTATAACAGGCATATGCCTCAATTTATTTTTGGAACTAAACTGAGTTCTTCCTTTCCATTTCTTCTAAACTGCTTTTTGTGAGGGGGGGAATAGTATGAGCCGCTTTTCCCTTGATACCATACATCACTTGGGGGATCTCTGCTCTGCACAATGCAAACAGAATGTAAAACGTTGCAACCAGTCTTCGTTTGCACCGTGCAGACTCACTTCTGATGTCCCTGACTTCATACTCGGTATCACGTTTCTCAATCTCGGTGTTTTTCTGTCTATTTCCGGCGATTTTGAGCCCACTTCCGGTAATTTTGAGACAACTTCCGGTGATTTTGAGTCCACTTCCGGTATGGGCCAAGAGTAAATATAAGTCCTTGGTAGCACTTTTCAAGCCCGTTCTTTCCATATGCCTATGTGACCGTGTGTGAGGAAAAGCAGGCACAGACAGAATTTTGTCTTTAAAAAGCTTAAAAACCACCCATGTTTGAGGGCTATAAAATCCCGGGGTCGCAGGTGGTCGCAGCATTTGCCGATGGATTATCAAACTAGGGTACCTGGACTACTAGAAACCGCCCACCAGAACCCGGCCAAACCCGGCCATTTTGATTCCGGCTCTCGCAAAAATTCGAATTTTACTAATTTTGCCAAATTGTGTGAACAAGTTTTCCGGCTTTGCCATTAATCCTAGAGTGGCACAAAAAAAACTTCCAATAGTGCCAAAGAAAGCCTGAAAAAAGACCTTTAAAATTACATATAGGGTTTGAGGGTTCGGACTCGCCTTTCCGGAGAAATCGAGGACGGACTAAACCTCCAACGAAGATCGTCACAAACGTCTAGTCAAGCTTGACAAATTCATCGACTTTGGCGGCCTCCTAATAGTCAGAGGTGGCCAACCGAGGTGTTTCTTGACTTAATTCTAGTCAGATGGGCATTAGAGGATAGTTAAAGCCACGCGGGAGCCAAATCAGACCACTTTCGTTTTTCTGAATTTTTTCCGCGTTTTCGGGATTCTAGATCATAGTGCGCCCCCCTGCCACTTGCCAGGGGCGCTCCGTCTGCGACGAGGAAACTGAATCCCCCTCCTCTATCCCCCCTATTCCTCCGGCTGCTTTGCCTGTCGAGTTCCACGCTTCCTTTCCGCCACCTCAAAATCCCCCCCCCCTTCCCCGCCCTCCCCCGTGTCGCTCTGCCGTGCTATTCCCCGCGACGCGCCGTTCCCCACCTCTGCGGCGCGCCGATTCCGCGGCCCGCCTGTCTCTCTCGCACCCGCGGCCCTCTCCGCGGGAGTGCGAGCGAGGCGGCGGGCGGACGCGCGGGCTGCTGCCGGTGCGGCATTGGCCGCCATCAGGGCAATGATTGCGGCTAGGCGTGCCGCCGCGCCGTGCTCGCCGTGCTGGCTTTGGGGCGCCGCGGGAGGCGAGCTAATATTCCGGCTCGTTTCGGCGCAGCGGTGGCGCAGGAGCGGCAGCGCGTGAGCAAAGAGGGGAAGAAAATTAATGCGAAAGACATTACAAAAATAATTAAAAAAAATAAAAAAAAAAAGCTTGATGATGGCCACTGTCAATGCCGTCCGGGGTGGCGTCCCTCCGGCCGGTGGTCCGTGACGTGGACGAGGCGGTCCTTCGGTGCCACCATGGTGCCACGAATCCAATCAGGACTCCTCGCTTGTCGTCCTTGGCCACGCGCTCACGACGTCGCCGAAAGGACGGTGGCGGTCGAAAGAAAGAGACGGCGGCGAGACAAAAACCAGCGGCGTCCTGCCTCGCTGCCCGGCCGTGGTGGAGGACGCCACACAGTGGGCCAGAAGACTGTTTAGTTGAGGCGGACAAAATTCTAGACGCGTTTTGAGCTCCAGAGTCGCTAAAGGGGACTCATATCGAACGTGACCCCACCAATGGATTGCTCGTCCGGAGAGAAATCCATTGGTGGGGTCACACGTTCGATTCGAGTCCCATGTAGCGACTCTGGAGCTCAAAACGTGTCCGGGATTTTGTCCGCCTCAACGGTCTTCTGGCCCACCGTGCGCCACCTCGGCGCGCCCCGTCGCGGCCTCGGTCCGTCCCACGCAGACTAACTCGACTCCACCTCAGTGCCGCGTCCATCCAGCCGCCCTATTCAATGCAAGGCAGGGTAAAGCAGGGCAAAGGGAGATGGCGATCTCGCCGTGCTGTACACTGTGCGGGGAGTCTCCGCCAGCAGCCCTTTGAGGCCGAGTCCGCTGGCAAAGCATCCGGCGTGGGCGCGCAATCTCGCTATTCCCATTGGCCGGAATGAGGGCTGCTCCGCTGCTCCCGGCGGCCCTCTCCACTGTGTGCGCTACTCTCTCTCCCTGCGACCGCATCGGGCTTTAAAGCCCAGCCAACTTTGCCATGCCTGCCGTGCTGTCTCGACGTCTTTGAGGATTGGGAGGTGAATTCTGTGCCCAGCAAGCCTTGCCGGTCTCGCCTCGTCTCGTGGTGGTGCGCGGCGGCGCGGCGCATAGGCCCGTCGATCAGCCACCTCTCTCTTTGCAGCCCGCAGACATGCCCGCGCCGCCTCCCCCGCGGCCGTGACGGCCTCCTCGGCCGCGTGCGGGGTCCCGGCACCGCCATGGCCGGCGGAGGCTTGTCCTCGCCGGGGCCGCGCGGGCCGCTGATCCGGGCCCCGGAGGAGGCCGTCGAGGCCCCCAAGCACACGGACGACACGTAGCGTGGCCCGCGGCCAGGCCCGCCATGTGGCTCAGCAGAGTGGCGCGGTCCGCGGCGCCCAAGGCCAGCCCGGTGCAGTTCTACCGCGGCGGCGACTCGGTGCGCGGCGGCCGGTCGGCGGGCAGCAGCGGCGACTACCTGGCCGACACCGAGATGGACGAGACGCCCAGCCCCGCCACCCCGACCGCGGCCGCCGACGAGGCGGTCAAGAGGACGTCATCGCCGAGCATCCGCTCCGTGCCCGACGCCCTCAGCGACACGCTGCTCCTGGACACGCCCCCGCCCACCGTCAGGGTCAACTTCCCCGACGAGTCGCCCACCCGGTCGACGGGCATGGGCTCCAGGAGGGCGTCGCGCGCGCACCCCACGGCGTACCAGCGTCGGAGACGGTCCACGCGGTCCATGAGCGCCTGGAGCGACATCTCCTGGAGGCTGGATGACAGGTAAGGTGCTCGACGCATCAAACGGCCGTCTCCGTTTTGTGCGACCCATTGACACCGCCACAGGGTCAGGCTGCAGCTTGAGAGCAACTCGCGGTGGCGCTCCATTGATCCAAACACCCGCGGTTCACTCTCTACGTCAATCAAGACTGGATGCAGGAAAATTTCCCAAAACAAAATCCCTAAGGCTTTTAATTTGTTTGACTAATGTTTGTTCTCCTTTAAATAATTTTCAAAGACATTTTAACACAAAATGTATTCAGAATAACAGAAGTAAAATCAACACTATAAAGAAAATTTCTGCGAAAGAGGGCACCCCGGCTTACCGACTGCGGCGTATGATCCGTGGTGGCTAAGAAAACTGAGCGTGTGACCGCGTGTGCCTCCCAAAGTAGAGCGTCATTAAAACCCCGCCAGCGCCTCCGCTCCGGACGGCGACCAAAAAAGGCAGCCTGTTCCTTATTACATTATCGGCAAAGCCATTCTGGGCGCCTCAAATCGCCGGTGGATCTTCGGCCGCCGTATAAAGCCGGTGGCGCCATTGTGCCGCGCGGGTGGACGCGGTGCCAAGCGATAAATAAGCTTTCTGGCGGCGATGCCTCGCCTTGGCGAGACCGGAACGGCTCGCGTCCGCGCGCGGCACCTAGTACAAACCAAAACGGCTCTAAGAAATCAAAAAGTACCCTCCAGTTTAAGTTCTTCGAGCCGTTTTGGTTGAACCGGTCGAACTCGGCGCAGACGGACGGCGGTCCGGGCGACGGGCCGTCCTCTTGGGGGTCGTGCCTTCCCTCGCCGCCGTCGCCTCTCGCTGACGCGCGGCACAAATCATCGGGACGGCCAGCGCCGCCCGGCCGAGCTCTTTATTCGTCCCACCAGAAGGCGCGTCGCTCCGTCTCTCTCGCTCCCGTGTGGGGCGTTCCGTCTGCCTGCGAGAGAGTCAGCGCATCGGGTCACCGAAGCAGCCGACGGGGCGGCGTGTCGGGCTGCGTGTCGGGCGGCGTGTCGGGCGGCGTGTCGCGTGCGGCGTCCCTCGGAGGCGGAGACGCACCCCGCCGTTTAGCTGGTTTCACGCTCCGCAGGCAGGAAGGGGGAGGAAGCATCCGCTGCCAAAACACGAGCCGTGTCCTCGGAGGCCCCTCTGGGCGGATCTCGTTTCCAATTTATTCATCGCTGCCGCAGCGGAAGTATACATAGCCTGCTGATTTCCTTTTCTTTTTGTTCTGCCGTCGTGTCTGGAAGTTACCCGCCTGCGACTATGGAGGGCGACGTCAGCACTAACTTTTGCATGGCGCCACGGCGAGCGAAGCGAGAGTGGCTGAGCCGGATCCTGTTGCTGCGCGCCGCCGCGCCTCAAAGAGCCTCACGCTCAAGGAGACGTCGCCCTTCCGTCACTTCGGCTGGAAGTGGAACGCTCAACAAGTAGTGCAGGAACTTACATCGCACCTCGGCCTCGCCTCATGGCTTATGGATCAGCCGCCCGGGCCGCGCCCCACCCAGCTGCGCCCACCGACCCTCGCACCGGAGTGTAGTGTGCCCCGGGCGAGGGCACCCGGACACAGCACGGGCAGCAGCAAAGAGCGAGCCCCCCGCGCCCCGCGCACGGCCCCCGCGAGGGTCTCAAGAAGGCGACGCGCGTGACGGGAATCCAAATGCTATTTATGTTCAGCCCACCCGCGCGCGGGGTTTTTGGTTCCCATCCGGGAGCATGGCGTTGGAATTAAACTCATAGCCGCACGGATCTGTCTCGGGACAAACTAGCTCGGCTCCGAGCTGCGCACTACCCACCTCCACCTGGAGGGGCCGGCGGCTGTAGGGCGGCTGTAGGCCGGCTGGGGCGGCTCCCTTGTTTTTGTCCACACGCCACGCACCGGCCCAGCCGGGCCCAGCCACGTCGGGATATCCCTCTGGTAAGCCCCCGGGGCAAGGCGCGGCTCGGCGTGGCTCAGGACGGAACCCCCACGCCCTCCTCGGGGACGGCGGCCGGCGCCACGGTTGCAACGCGCGGCCTCCCTCAATAAATAATGGCGGCTCCACGGCCTCGTCCTCCTTCTCCAGCGACAAAACGGCCCGGAGAAACACTTTGCAAGCCTTCCTGCATAACGCGAGCGTGAAAGCAGGGCTGCGCGGCGCGGGGCTTCGCTGACTCAGCCGTGCCGTCGCGACTGTTTTTGCTGCTTTCTAGCGCTCTCACAACAGACAACGCAAGCGGATCCTCAAAAAAAAAAAAATAAAAAAAAAAAAAAAAAAAATGCGGTTTTAATTTCGGTTTGCTCGCTGCGTCGCCTTGTTCTTTTCTCCGGGCCGCAGGCCGAGACAAGCATGTTCCGGCGGCGCGCTGAGCTGGTCGGCTCGTCCGGCCGCATCCCCGCCCCCCACCGCCGCCCCCGCCTTCTCATTCGTACTGCCGCCTTTGAAGCTCCACTCCCCCTCCAGTCCGGCGCGGACGATATCCCCACAATGCGGATGTCGCGATGCTCATGAGAGAGCGCCGCGCCGCGGGGGAGAGGCGGGGGCGGATTAGGGCGGCGGCGCGCTGGTCTCGCGCGGGGAGGGCCGTCTCCCTCGCGCCCGGGGCCGCCGTCTCCTCGAATGAGTGAGTGCGGGGAGGAGGCGCACTCCGCTCAGCCCGCAGCGGCGGCTCGGCGTCCTCAAAGGAAGGCGAGGACTCGGCCGGCCGGACACAGTGGGGCCACTGGGACGCGCTGCTCGTTCACTGCATCAACCCGCTGGTGTCCGCGGCGTGGGTCGGCCGTCACGCCATTGATTTCCAAGCCATCGCCGTGACCCCCGTCGACCTTGCCGTCCCGCCCCGCGCGACGCGTTGACGCCCACCGCCGCCTTCGCGCCCGCCACTCAGAGCCTAATTACCACTATCGATCAACGCGGCTTTGCTTTTGTCCGGGAATGTCCGTCCGGCCGCAGCGGGCAGCTGGGGGCGCGTCGCCGAAACAAATGACTCCGCGGCCTATGATACTGTGTTGCGGCCCTGCGGCCGCGGCGGGGGGGAAGAAGGCCACCATCGCGTTGTTATTTCACCCCGATTGCGTTGGCGAGTGTGTGGGCCGCGGCGCCGTCAAGCCATTAGCGCGGGAATGGCCGCCGTGTCCGCAATTGGGTCGCTGTCCTCACTCCCTCTCCGCCTCGCCTTCCACCGGCCCGCCCGAGGCCCGCCCGAGGCCCGCCCGAGGCCCGCCCGAGGCCCGGCCGCCGCACTGCCGTGAAAAGCGATGCGCGCCAGGCGGCTCCGAAGAAGCGCTCCGCGGCGCCGCCTGCACGGCACGCCCCGTGAGTGCGACGGAGACGGAACCACGGCGCGGCCGTTTAGCCTGCAGATCGAAGGGCATGCCCGGGCTGTACCGCGCCGCGCCACGGAACTCCCCCAAAGCCGAGGGAAGGGTCACGCTCTGCTTTGCCCTGCCCTGATTGGAGAGAGAGAGAAGGGGGGGGGGGGGACTAACGCAGACACACGTTATTTTGGCCCGGCAGTCCGATGGTCCGCGCGCCGCGCACCCGGCGAATGCCAATGCCAGGCCATTGACCATTAGTCATGCCTTGTCTGCCCTGTCCCCGGTGTTGCGATGACCAGGACCGCCACCAGGCGGCCGGGCAGGGAGGCCTATCTTCCCATCTGGAAGTCGCGACATTAATCAGGGGACACAAAGGCGACGAACTGGAAAAGGGTTGTGGTGCTGCGGTTGTAAAAAAAGGGTTTTTTTTCTTTCTTTTTTATCCAGGCCACAATCGACCTTTACCGAAAAAAAAAAAATAAAAAAAAATTGTAAGTTATCTTGCGAAATTAAGGCAGCGCTCTCAAACTGTGGTTGTAGCGCGTGGTCCAGCACGCTTCGCTTTCTTCCCCTCTGGATGCCAAGCGGCTTCAAAATGAGTGGAAATGGGCATGAATGTTTCATGGGGGGCACACCTCGTCACGCTTGTGGCGGCGCGGGGCGGGGCGGGGCAGGGCGGGGCGGGGCGGCGAGGCCAGGTCGGCCTCCACGCACGTCCACCCCCTCATACAAATGGCCATCCCGCGCCGCATCAAGTGAGGCGGAATTTTAATGAAAGCCGCGCGAGCCGCCCGCCCTCCCTTCGTTATTCTTGTGTTGACCGTGCAGCCGGTACAGTGGTGTAGTCCCAGCCAGATGAGGGTAGTAACTCCAATAAAACAGCGCAAAAAAAAAAAGCGGGTGACACTCATCGGGTCGTTAGGGCAATGACTGCAGTGTCGGACAGATGTAGTCGCGCGGGAGCAGTGAGAGCAGCTTGTCGACCGCCGTCTGGCTCCCCCCCTCCCCCCTCCCCCCGGCGACGCAGCCCCCCAGGCGGTCTCTTCATTTGCGACTCGAATTTGCCTGGGGTGCAATCAGACCGGCGATAAGCGTGGCGGCGAGGCAAGCCGCTAGCGAGCGCCATGGTGTCGAGCGGAGCGCTTCCGGTATTTTAAATTCCTGGTTTTCCCCCGGATTTTCCCAGGCCGGTTTCACTTGAATTACCGGATATTTGCAATGAAATATGGACTGTTATGGGGTTTAAAATGAAAGGAAAGTTGACTCAAAAACTTAGCAATCTTTGTTTTCAATGCAAAAGCAATTTACAGTGAAACACTGACCAGCACAGGGGTTGCAACATAAGAAATTTATTGCTATTGATCACAAAAATTCGGTTCAACTGACATTTTTTTTAATTTTCCCGGATTTAAAGGAAATTCCCGGTTCTTTCCCGGAGTTTTCCCAGCGTCTCACTTTCCCGGCTTTTTCCCGGAATCCCCGGGAATTCCCGGACGCTCGACACCATGGAGCGCACACTGTAGGATATAGTTCTGTTCTGCTCATTCTCGCAGTGTTTCCATTCTATCCGACCACGCCCCGCCCCGCCCCTCCGCCACGCGGCCGAGCACGCTAAGTACTTTCCAAGCTGCCCGTCCTCTCTGGGCGTGGCGGGGCGTGGCGTTGGTGCAGAGGCAGCCACTTTGCCGCAGCTCCTCGGCCACCTCGACGCGTGCTCGCTGCTGCCGCTGCGGGTCCAGCAGTAAAGTTTTATCGCCGCGGCCTCGGCCACCACCCCTGCCAGCACCTCGGCCAGCGCCGCGCACCAGCCTCGGACACGCACCACGCACACGCAAAATTTATCATTTTAATGCCGTAAAACACGTGTAATACCGCCGCAATACAGCGTAATACCGAGCAGTCTGTGCACAATTTCTTGAAGTTTTTACCCCTTACGCTCCTCAGCCAGATTAGGCCGGAACCCAGCGAGGAAGACCGCTGTGGCGTGGGCGGGGTGAGCGTCGAGGCTTTGTATTGTACTTTATGCACTCGCAGAGAGCCCTTAGGGCGGACAGGGCCTGGTGCAGGCTGCCAGCTCGGCGGGGCGGGGAATTTCATCCCTTGGCGATGATCGATCCCATTTCACGGCGGTGCGGTAAAGCGTCCTATCTGTTCGTCTCGGTCTTGGTGGTGCGCACGCCAGGCGGGGCGGGGCGGGGCGGGGCGGGGCGGGGCGGGGCGGGGCGGGGCGGGGCGGGGCGGGGCGGGGCGGGGCGGGGCGGGCTGCCGCGGAGCGAGCACTGCAGTTACGCTGTGCGCCAAGCCACCCCCCCGGCCGCCAGCCCACCAGCCCTGCCAGCTGATTCCAAGGCCCCGCCCGACACCCCCTTCGCTTTCTCTAGCCAATAAATAGCCTGGGGTCTCGAGCACCTAGACGCGCCGTCGCGCCTCGCCGCCCGACCCACACCACAACGCAGCCGAAGTCTCCCTCCCTCCGGCCACTCGACGCCCCGCCGCCCCGACGTCCCGACGCCCCGCCACGGAGCCAGGACCACCACCACTAACTCAATTAATATTCCCGCGATACCGGCGCGCGGCCCGGGGCGGCAAGAAGCACGCGGCGCCGCCCTGGGCGGGGAGCACGCTAGGCCAGAGGGCCGCCGGAACAACGAGCAGTCTGCAGTGAGAATCGATGTTGAACAGCTGCTTTAGTTCTGGGGCAACAACGGCACGATGAAGGGCGGGCCGTGGCGGCAGATGGAGGGACTTCCGCGGCGAGGGAGACTGTGATGAGGCCGGCGCCGCGCAGCCTTCCTGCAGGCCGATGATGAGTGCACATAAATCACGGGTCGAGTGGCAGCCCGGCAGGTGAGGTGGGCGTTGACGGAGGACGTTGTTGAGGTCCTCCAGCGTCGCGCGGTGAGCGGGTCGCCGCAGGTTGCGGCCCGGGATCACGCTCCCCACAGTGTTGGGGGAGGAGGGCGCCCGCGCGGTGGGCAACCAGAGCGCAAGGATGCTCGGCGGGACAGCCTACCCGGCCGTCGGCGGGCGTTCGGACCGCCTGTGGGGTAGGCCGGCCGCCCACACGCCCGCTCGGCGGGACTGCCTACCCGGCCGTCGGCGGGCGTTCGGACCGCCTGTGGGGTAGGCCGGCCGCCCACACGCCCGCTCGGCGGGACTGCCTACCCGGCCATCGGCGGGCGTTCCACTTCTGCGCTGCTCCGCACCCGCGCCCCCAACAAGCAGTGTGTCATGGTGGCGTTTCCTGACGGATGCCCCCCTAGACTGCTGCCAAGCCACCAGTAGGGCAGCAGCGGGTGGCGGGGCGCGGCGGGGCGCGGCGGGGCGCGGCGGCGGGGCGCGGCGGGGCGCGGCGGGGCGCGGCGGGGCGCGGCGGGGCGGGGCGGGGCGCGGCGGGGCGCGGCGGGGTGGTCGGAGATGTGAGCGATCCGCCTGGCAGACCATCAGCCAGGGGGAAGGGGGATGCAATTTCGCCGACAATGTCGCTTGTGGACAAAGCGGGCGTGCTGTGGGCACAGCGCAAAGTGGGGTTAAGTATTCACGCTGGATCATGAGGTGGCTGACACGCAGGGCTGGCGTCTAGGCAAACGCCAGGCAGACGCCAGGCAGGCCGCCAACCGTGCATGTCACGGGCAGGGAAGTGGGAGGCGGGGGGGCCTTTCACTGGTACTATTAAGGCGTGACACAGCGCGTTCCACGAAGCGTGCCATCTTGAAGCGTACAAGAGCTCTTTTCCTTCTACCTAAATACATCAGGGGGATTGCCATGAAGCTTAGCTGTACGCTTCAAGAAGCGAGCCCATGGCGAGAAGTTTGTTGACATGCCTGGCCCCGTGTCCTTACCTACCCCTCCCCCACACCCGGAGCGTCGTCGACCTAGAGACACAGCACGTCAGCGCCACCTGTGGTCGCACCCGGGACGGAGCTGCCGGCGCGGGGTATCCGCACAGCTCGGGGTTCAGGTTCGGCGCCGATACTCCGTGGGCGCCACCCCCGCGGCAATACCCCTGCCACGCGCGCTACCCCTGGACGGCGCCCCCAGCGCGGCCCGCTCGGCACGTGCGGCGGCCTGGCACGGCCCCCGCCAGGCGGCGCCGCGGTCGGCCGCCACGCGCGGCGCACGCCATGTCTGTCCTTGTTTTTGTTGTGCCGCTCCGGCCGCTCCTTGCTCGCTTTTTGAAGTCACCGCGACCCATCCCGTTTATGGGGGTCTTGATGGCCGGCATCATGCGGCGTTATTGTACGGCGGGATGCACGCGCGTCCGGGCTGGCGACCTCGCCGAATAAAGTGTCCAGCCGGACAGACAGCGCAGCCAGGCAGCCGGACGGCCAGCGCAGCCGGGCCACTGAAAACGGAGCGGCGGCTTTGTGGCAACTAATTACCAGCGGATTAAACGCCTCGCTTCCGCAAGTTCGTTAATAACTCGGATTAAGGCCCGCTCTCCAGCGGCGGGAATGGACCGCGATGGCATCAGCATTGATCACTTGGGCGAGCGCGGCGGCGCGGCCACATGCCGCAGTGACGTCATCGGGCCTAGCATGCCGGCCAGTCCGTGGGTGGCACCTGAACGCGCCCCTTGCATGCATCACTTTGACGGAGCGCCGCCGCACGGCCGAGTGGGACAGTGGGAGGTCTCTGTCCATCCGGAGGGCGAGCGGAGCAAGGCAAGACCAAGGAGTACCCGTGCAGCCAGGCAGGCAGGCTTGCTCACGCAGCCCCGCGCGCCAAAGCCTCGGCATTTTTAAAAAATATTACTGCTTTTAATTTGGCGGGGTCGTGTTGGCACGTCCGCCCAGCACGACGACGACGCCGCAATCTGGCTCGCCGACTTGAGTGACGTGACGGCGGCTGCTGGCCCGTCGGCCAAGTCGATTGGCTGCGGCGGACGCAGCTCTGGGCCTTGCTTCTGAGCTCCACCTAGCTCCACCGCCTCTAAATCGGACTCGAATCACACACATGGAACCGCTCATGGAATGGACTCCTCTTCCAGTGGGCTTGCTTCCCCCGTGCGTTTGGGGTAGGTGGGAGGCGAAGGCGTCGAGAGCGGCTTCCGGCAAACGCAAAGCGATGCGATCGGCCTGCCCCGGCGCGGCAACAGGTGCGCTGCAGCGGCACAGGCATGCTCCGCTATGGGAGCGGTCTGGACCGCGAGCATGCCCTGAATGCCGCACAGCCCTCGCTTCCGAGAGACCCTTTCTTGGAACCTCGGCACTGCGCAGCAGCGCAACTCAACCGACAGTGGTTTGTGCGGCGCCCGCCCGCGCACGGCGTCCGCTTCATCGGTGCCTCGCGATTCACGGCAAAACAGGGACGCCTTTTAATGCCGACAGGCTGGCTCCGAAGCAGTGCCTCGTCTCGGCCGCGGCCCCACGGGGCTAAAGTATTTAGGACTCAACACGGGGCGCCCCGCCAGTGCGACGGAGACAGCCTGGGATGAGCACTGCGCTGGCTGCGGCTGGTCCGCACTGTTTGCACGCGCCCCGCCGCCGCCCGATGTACAGCGCTGCGTCAACATCATCACCCGGCCCGCTGTGTGTGTCTGTGCCATTCGCTCACGGCTTTATTTCTTGTTTTCCAGGTGAGGAACGCGGCCACGCTGTGCGGCAAGCGAGGCGACCGAGCGAGGCGGCCGGGCAGGCAGGCCAAGCGCTCCCCAGCCCGGCGGCCCGGCGGCGCCGGGGAAAGTATGTAGAAATTTAATCTAGTCCCGGCCGGGATTTGCCACAGGCTACAACATTTATGAGATCCGCGCTACGTGAGCGCTGCGAGTCGCGGGGAGAAGGCCTGGCGAGAGCCAGTAAGGCCGCATTAGTAAGGGCGTTTTTGGTTGAAGGCTGAGGAGAAGTTTCAGGATGACCGCTAACAAGGCGGCAGGCAGGCCAATCCAGTAGCTGAGTGGATAGAGGCGCGGACTGGGAAGCCGCGGGCTCCGTATTCGGGACCGCATATCGGACAATGTTTTCGGCAACCTATTTATTGAGGAGGCAGCTCAAGAGAAGTTTCAAGATGACCGCTGGCACGGGGATCAGCATCACTGTTATTTCTTGTGTGTTAATGAACTAATTTTAAAGGCAATAAATTTTTTATTTTATTATTAGCGCCATAAAAAGTTGTTGCATTACAAGTGCAATAAATGTTGTATTGCATTCATGTATAATATCACTTTATCACAAATAAATGTGATAATCTGGACCAAAACCGTTAAGCCGTTAACCGAGAGAAACTTATTGCATTTATTATGTGATAATTTTTTATTGCTGCCACAGATGCGATAATTTGAAGGAATGACATTCGTCTTTTTATCCCAGCTAATTACATGAAACTTATCACATAAGAAATATCAGTGATGGCGTCCCTGTAGCTCAATGGGTATATTTATATTCAATTGTTTTATTCAATATTTTTATTAAGGTCAGTCAAAAGTGGGTGGATCTAATTTTTGTCGGTCTACTTTAAGTAGGTCAAATAATCTGCTCCGCATTGTCGCTGGTCTACTTTGGAATCCCTTTGATTGGCACTGGAAGGATGATACTCACATCAATACAATGAAGCTGCATATCACAGAATCACTCTCTCGATAACAAAGTTGACACAGCCGACATTCTCAGTCCATTCGCAAATCAGGAAGATTGAACCAAGCTTTCTAACCCAACGGAGACGCCGGTTCCTCTTCAAGACTTTCCTCAGTTTACAACAGTTCACGACTTTGGCGATGGCCCGACCGCATTCAGGCCCTCCGAATGTGGTGGAACACGATGCAGCGTGACGGATATAAGCGATCGTTGGCCACGGCGATACAAAATGCACACAAAATGAACCTTTTTTACGTTTCGGTTAGTCATGTTGTTTTGATTTGATGATTTCGTTGTTGACCACTGGCCAATACATCACATTCAGATTCACTATTTGTTGTTATTGGCGTTATTGGCACTCAGATGCACTCAGAACGGATGTAAGAACAATAACGAGTCAGAAATTGCAGTTTGTATGAGAAATCTACGCGGCAAAACTTATTCACTGCATAGCTCCCGCAAGAACTTCCATCTGTGACTTCCTGACGTTGCAAACAAGCAGCGAAATATGAGAAATTATTTGAGTGGACAAGCCTCACACGCAAACATACGTTCCAGATTGATGTAGGCAGCACAATTTCTCATATTTTAACGACCGGTTTTTTATTACTCGTCACGAAACGAAACAAAAGCAAAGCAGACGACATGGCGTCTCGCAGTTTACCAGAACGTTCAGAGTGTTTTTTTTTTGTGTGAATTTTGTCTCACCGTGGTTAGCGATTTCTTATTTCTGTCACGCTTTCCCCTGTTTCAACACTTTTGGCGGCCAGTGTGCGCTCGAGCCATCACAAAATTAGCAAACTGTTGTGAATTCACTGAGGAAGATTTTCAATAGAGACCGCCGAGCTTGGTGGGGTTAGGATGCTGACTGTGTCAACCCATCATCAAGAGAGAGTTATTCTGTGATATTCAGCTTCATTGTGTTGAGGTGTGATACTTCCAGTGCCTGAGGTTTCACCAGCCAAACCAAAGGGATTCCAAATTAGGCTAGCAACAAATGATATGCAATCTGAAAATATAGATGGAGGTCTTTTATTTTACTGGTCCACTCCTGCTCTCCATGGTATAATTGCTGTGATTAGAACTAGGGATCCTTAGCACTAAAAGCAATTCTTGGGAAGTTAATTTTTCTGTAAACAAGTAATGCCTTTTAAGCCAGACTATTGCATTTCTTTTGGAGCTCCAATTTTTGGCGCTTTGGTCTGCGCTGCTCTGGGGAATGGAACGCTAAATTTTTGCGCTCTCTATGGAACGTCAAAATTTGGCATGGAATCTGGAAATCAGGGTTGGGAACGCCACATTTTTGTAGTAGTGTAGAGAGTGGCGAAGAAATTTGCCATTGGATTTGCAGCGTATTCTACGAAGGACTGCATCGCCCTGCGGGACGCCCCTCAAGTGCGAGAGAGACAGGGTCGCGGTAGTGTTCGGCAGCAGCCTGCGGCCCTGCGCTGACAGCTGGAAGGGCTGGGAGGGATGAGCAGGGTTCCGCCCCGGATGGCGGGTACTTACACCGGTCCCTTCCAGGATCGGCTTGGGCACGGCCTCCCTGGTGCCTGCGGCCCCTCAAGAGACCCGTTGAGGCCGTCGGATCATCTGAGTGCTGTTCAGATGCTAAGCCGGTCGGGTCCGGCTGCAGGTCGGGGGGCTGGTGCTGGTGGAGCAGCGATGAGGCTTCGTTGGAGGAGGCTGTCTTTGTTGAGACGGTCTCCCATCACGACGGCGTCCAGGGCCTCACCCTGGCCGTGCCGCTCGCACCGCCCTGGCCTGCAGGGGTGGCGGCCCGACCAGGCCCGACCCCCTCCCCAGCGCCGCCGCCGGCCGGTGCGCGGGCTGCGCGGCCCTGTGAGCCCCGACGCCGCCCGACGCCATGGCGGGCAGTGCGGTGCGGGGCCGCCAGTCCGCCGAGCGACGCCACGCGGAACGCCACGCGGAACGCCACGGCACCGCCACCGTCTCACCCACATCCACACTTACTCACTCACTCACTCACACACACGCGCACACACAGTCCCCGTGGACCGCCACGGCGCGCTGACGTACGGGACACTCTGCTTCCATCGGTGCGGTGCGTGGCGTGGCGTCGTTGGCGCCGTTCGCGGAGTGTCGCGGTGCGTTGCCTGCTCGGCGATGCGTGCCTGAGCGTGTCGAGATCGTTACCGCCGTTCCTCGCGAAACCGTGTCGTTCCCGTCGAAGCCGTCGCCGCCGCCTTGGTCGTTGCCTCGCCGCGCGGAACTGTTTCCGCTGTGGTCGTTCCCGTCGCGAGACCCAGCCCGTCGTCTTCGTACTCGTTCCGTCGAGGTCGTTCCGTCGAGGTCGTTCCGTCGTGGTCCTCGTTCCGCACTCGTTCCGCGATCGTTCCGCCGTGATTGTTGTCCGCGCGCAACAAGGGTGTCACGTGGCGAGCACGTGCTCGTCGATATCTCGAACCGACTCGGTGGCGGCGCCACCGTCGCTCTCGGTTCGGCCCACGCTGCTGCGTGCGCACAGCGCCGCCAAGCTGTGGCGGCCCGCAGCATGGCGAGGGGACGAGACTGGCCCGGCCAGACACTGGTCGCTTGCCAGCTCGTTAACAGTGCATGTTAATCGATTCTGACTGAGACAAATCCGTCAGCCACGTAAGTCACAGCCCGAACACAACACGATTCGCACTCCATTTCCTCCCCTTCCTTCCTTGGAGGCCGCCGAAGCCCGCCCTCCGTGCGTGCGCCCCTCACCTTGACTGCCTTGGCGGAGCGGCGTGGCGTGGCCGAGTGACCCGCCAGCCTGGCAGCCGTCGGGGTCACCTCCGAGGCCCACCAAATGTCAGCCCTTGATTGTTTAGCCTGCCGCGCTGAGCGGGCTCTTTATACCGCTATCTTTCTTTCCGCCGCGGAGGATTTTCCAGACGGGAGACCGGATGTAGCTGTCCACTCTGTGTGTGTGTGTGTGTGTGTGTGTGGGTGTGTGTGTATGTGTTTGTGTGTGAGAGGGTGTGTGAGAGGGTGTGTGTGTGTGTGTGTCCTCGAGCCGCTTATGGGAATTGGTCGTAACACTCAATCCCAGCGCAGTTTACATTGTCGCAAGGAAAGTCGTAACATCTGGCGGGTGTTGTGCTTCAACCCGCTGCTGACGAGGCGCGCACACTCGACGGCTTGACGTAGCCGTGTCCTTGAGAGCGCATCTGGGGGGGGGGGGATGCCGACTTATTATTTTCGTCCCGGATTAATTATTCGCGGGGAAAGTGCTGCGGCTTGCGGCGGCCAGGTCGTCCAGAGGCATCCCTGCCCGGCAGCACACGTCATTAAGGCAGGACGATTGGGAGGCGGGCCTCGTTACAGGCAGCCAGGCAGGCAGGCAGCCGGGGGCCAGGGCCAAAACAAATTCGAGGACGCTGTCACGCCCCAGCAGACGCGACGAATAAATAAGATTTTCCCGGCCCGCTTCGATACAAATTTCTGTAATCCTCTTCGACAGGCCTTTGATAGAGGCGGCGCCCGATCTGCGCCGTCTCCGTCAAAGCCCCTGGGCTCTGCGCGCTCTGCGACTCGGCGGCGCTCCTAGAGGCGCCCTCCTTGTTGATGGCGGCACAAATAAGGGGCGCCAAGGTCGCCGAGGACGGCGTTGCCGGGAAGGGGTCGTCGCCGCGAGGTAACAGGGCAGCGCCGCGCCAAATGGTGCCGATCCGCGAGGACGGCGACGACGCCCTGCCAAAGTTTACCTTATGGCAGGCCCGGCAGGCACGCCCTGTCTCTCTCGCTCCACGACGCGACGCCCCTGGAGTGCGAGAGAGACAGGGCGACGAGAGCGCCGTCCCGAAGCGGCCTGCTGGCACGGCCTGGCACGGCCCCAAGGAGGTCGAACCCCCGCTGATTGGCTTGCTCTACCTGGGCCAGGTGATCTACCGCATCCGCAGTGCGCGCCGCCAGCGACGACGACTCCGTTGTCATGGCCTCGTCTCGTCGCCGGCGGCGTGGAAGAGGAGGGCGTCGGCAATCGTTGGGCGCTGACACCGGCTTGTATTACTCTCATGGGTACACACTCCCCGGATTAAAAACGGCCATGGAAAGAAGCAGGCGGTGCGTCGTTATCGATAACGATGCAATATGCATGCGCGGGCTCGGCGGCCCCTCGACAGTGACATGCAAGTCGTCGGCATCAAGGCCGTGTGCAGATGGCTGCAGTCGCTCTTACCCCGCCGGCTCGGTGTCGGGACGCGGGGCGTGCGCGTGACAGGAGTGCTGGTTCCGGACAGCTTCCTCGCCACGTCTCACTCGCGACGGGAAGCCCCGCGCGAGGGATGGATAGCCGGATAAGCCAAGTAAGGTCTTTTTTTATTCAAACAGTCCTCGTAGAAGGTCGAAAAAAAGAAGAAAAAACTAGGTCAGACCGAAATAGGTCGGACAAAAAATTCATTCCGGTGTCGGAAGTCGGTCGAAATTCGGCTACGTCGGACAGAAAAAAGTCGTACAACCTGTATGAGCGGATGACCTAGCGGAGGGTTCTGCAGGTCCGGCAGCCGGGCTGGTCCAACAGCGCCATAAACACGAGCGCCAAACGGGCGCGTCATTTCCCGTGGCGATGCGCGATCGCACGCCCCACCCCGCTCCAGCCCGGCCTAACAACGCCGATAAACTCAGGAATAATTGTGAGTCCAAAAAGGGTGCAAGCTGAAACACGCCCCACCTACACGACCTGCGCTGAGCGTGTGCGCTTGTTAAAAACTTGCTGGCTTTGAAGGGAGCCCAGTTTGTTGTTGTTGTTGGCGGTGCCGCGTGCTGGCGGCGTGCTGGCGGCGTGCTGGCGCTCTCGGTGGCCCGGACCCGGATTTGCGGGCGCAGCGAATCAACTTTTCCCCGCGGCCACCGCAAAGCGACCGCACCGCGCTGCTCATCAGGCCGAGGCCCTGCGAGGGGCCGCCCTGGAAGCCGGAGCCGCCGGAGCAGGTGGGCCAGGTGGGGCGAGTCGGGAGGGGAACCCACCCCTCCTGTCCAACGGCCGCACTTCCAGAAGGAAAGTTAGCTGGCTGACGGCCCCGCCTGTCCCTCCCCGTCTCATGACGGCGGGCGGCGGGCAGTCCAAGCGGAGCGCCGTGGCGGCAGGCAGGCCGCCGCACGGCCGCGTGGAGCGGCGCGGCACACCCGCAGGTCCGCGGGCGCTCGCCCGGCCCGGCCAGGCCGACTCATGCCGCGCCGCGCACGCACAGCCGCACGGCGTCGACGTCGCCGTGTCTCCCGCACTCCTCAAAGTCCACTATTCCCAAAATAGTGCATCATTTTTGGAAGGGATTTTTTTTTTTTTTTTTTTTTTTTTTTTTTTAAAGCTGTATTGATGGGCGGGGATGTGAACAAAGGAAAAAGTGGGTCTGACAAAAGGTCAGAATTAGGTCGCAGGCAGGTAGGACACAACGAGGTCGGACAAAAATATCTGGAGTCAGGGCGATGCGGGGAAAGCGGCGGCGTGGCTCAGTCAGCGGGAGGAATGGAGGTCGAGTATCGGACGAGCGAGGATCGCCGCGGTGCTCCGACCGCCGCCGTGACGCCCCTCGCCTCGCCCCGAGCCGGCTATCGGACTGCCACCACCTGCATCGGACAGCCACTCCCGCAGTGCCGGTGCTGGCCGCAACACGGGGCAACACGGGGCGGGTGGGAAGTAGCAAGGGCACTGCTCGCGCGGGATCAACCTGCTGGGGCTGCAGCCTGCTACAGCCTGCCAGCCACGGGACACGGCGTGCAGGGCGCGGGGTGGGGGTGGGGGTCGAGCTCCACCGAGGGCCACCACTCGTCACTCGTTAGCGCACCGGCGCGGAAGGCAAATGGAACGGAATACGTCCCGGGGGAGGAGGGGCAAGAGCGCTCTTGACAAGATACGCCGAGAGTCTGACGCTGGAGAGTCCCCAGAAAATAATTGCATTTCGGGCAGACTGTTTCATGTTTCGGTGTGTTTTTTTCTTTCTGTATTCTATTTAAAATCACTTATTTTTTTACGCCTATTTTTTTGTGCACTACGACAGTCGTTTCCACTGTCAGAAGCGCATTGACAGTGACAGACAAAACGAGGCGCCACAACGAAGAGAAAAATAGTGGCTGTCATATTTGATTATTGTTTTCGGTTCAAGTTTCGGTAACCGCAGTGCGGGATGCCCGCTCCGCCTGTCCAGATACGGGCCGCAGATATGGCAGCGGGCCGAGCAGCCATCAATGTTAGATGGTTCCGTGGCGGGAGGCGAGGGCGGTGAGGTCGGCGCGGCTGCTCCGGACAGACACACTCGGCGAGCCCCGTTCGGACACGATACACGGCGGCCACTGCATGCGCCTCGCAAACAAACACGGCCAGGCCGACATGGGCTGAGCCCAGGCTGAGCCTTCTGGTTGATGGGACACAGTGGAACGGCCAGGGTCACGGCCAAGTCGGCCGCGCCGCCGCGGCGAAGCAGGGAATCCGAGCCAACCTCACGGCGCGCCGCGGCGCCCAGGCAAGTTCACTGGAGGCGGGTGACCCGCGTCGGCCCTTGGGGCGCCCTGGGGCCAGGGAAGCAGACGACGCGCGCCGGTCCTTTTGAGCCGTCCTTCAGCCTCCAAGTTATAAGCCTCACCCTTCCCTCGTCGTCCTTCTTTTTCTTTGTCTTTGCGCTGTCGCCCCCCTTGTCTAACCGAGGATTGGCGGCGCGGGCTCTGGCCGTATCGCACCCCTTCGGAACCACGGCCCGCTAATGAGTGCGGCAGACGGCGCGGCGCGGCGACTCAGCAGACAGCGGAGCGAGCGAAGGCGCCAGCCCTCCCTCCGTCCGAGGTGATGCGGCGCTTTATTCACTAGTTTTAATTTAATTACCCCCGGGACGGTCTTCTACTTTTCACTCGCTCTCGGGCTATTTGACTTGCCCGGGGAGGGACGGGGCAGGTCCCCGATCAAGAAGTCGTCGCGTGAACGCGCGTGGAGAGGGGGGTGGGGGGGGACCTCGTTGACCTGCCGACTAAGTTTGCGTCGCGGAGCCCGTCTAGTGGTTGTCGTCGAGCTGGGGAAGCAGGCGGCCCGCCAGCCTACGCCAGCCCGGCCGTGGCCCCGGCCGTGGCCCCGGCCAACGCCATGCAAATCAAATGCAATGACATGCGCCACTTTTGCATATTGGAATCGTCGCCAAACTATGAGGCCGTGGGACTTGGCGGCGGGGCCGTGCGGCGGCATGCGTACGATAGGATTCCCCTTCGCGACAGACGGCAGACAATCAGATGGCAGACAATCACAGCGAGCGACAGGTGCTGTAGGGTTGCCACCCGGCCGCACCAATAATGCATGCCGGCCGTAATAATATACGGGCGTCCTGAAAAATGGAGGTGGCAACCTGACCGCGCGTCGCCGCGTCGGCTGCGACTACGGCGGTGAAACTACTATCCGGCCGATCCGGCGCGGCCCCGCCTAGCCCCGCCTAGCCCCGCCTTGGCCGGTTCGCTCCGGTTCGGGCTGTAAAAACTTTCCTCTCTGATTGTTGTTGAGAGGAGGCCGTGAAACGCTTGGGTCAACATTATTATAGCGGCGCGCGTCACCCCGACGTGCCAATTCGCATCACCGGCCCCAACGTGTGCGTGCGTGCGCCTGCGTGAGTGTGTGTGTGCGCCGCGAGCGTATGTGTGTGTGTGTGTGTGTGTGTGCGTGTGTGCGTGCTCGGCGCCCACCGGGCCGCTTTAGTCCGTTGGGATGCGCCGCACGACTCCCGCCCCGCCCCGCCCCGCCTCGCCCCGCCCCGCCCCGCCCGGCGGCGTGTGGGACAGTCGCTTCCAAAAGCGGCGGCAGCGGCGCTCCTTCGTCGTGATCCTCGACGACAGTGAGTGCCATCGATCCGGAAGGGTCATGGCTGCCTCCGTGTGCTCCCCGAGGCTGCCGTCGTCGCGTGAGCCGCTCATCTGGTCGGCCTTCTTGAGCGCGCCGAGCTTGCAAGCATTCCCCGGGGCGTCGGGCCGTCGCCGGGAAGCCGACGCCGCTGGAACTTGCACGCCCGGAGCGGAGCGCGGAGCCTCCCTTCCGGACTCAGCGGCCGCTCCGGGAGACGCGCGGGTGCATTAGTGAGCGCCTTTGAATATTTCGCGACGACGGCGGCGCGCTGTCGGCGGACGCCGTTGGCGGGGACTGTACCCCATTCGCACTCGCGATATGCAGAGGCGTCAGTCACTTTCATCGGCCTCGCCCCACCTCACTCCAGGGCCGCGCCAGGGCCGCGCCAGGGCCACGCCAGGGCTGGAGGTCGGTCAGTCCGTCGCGAGTACTCCTTGACACCGCCGCCATGTGCGGTGCGCGGCGCGGCGCGGCCCCGATGGTCCGGACGGGTTGAGAGGTAAGGCGGGCCGCGCCTGGAGCGGCTGGAGCGGCTGGAACGTGGAACAGGGCGTGCTAGCGAGTGCCGGGACGCGGAGCGTGGAGCACGACCACCCGTCGGGAGGAAAGTTGCCAGATAGTTTACTTACATGTAATTAGGCTACAGCCAACCTCGCGGTTGCCCGAGTGGTGAGCTCCCCAACCCCAGACAAAAATAATTACGACTTTGAAAAACAATTTTTTTTTATTTTTTTTTAAATTTAATTTTTTTTTTTTTTTTTGGCTGAGAGTGTTGTTCCGGCAGTTTGTCGATGGCAGCGCTGTACAGCGGTTCATCGGAAGCCGATGCTGCTGTGGCTGCTGCGCTGGCGGCTTACCGGCTTACCTAGCTTGTCGTGCTGCCGTGCCACCCGCACACCGGCCGGGGCGCCGCGCCGCCGCACTGGGGAGTCCAAAATAATTGCTTTCCTCTTTTGAGATAACTAACTGCTCCGCTGCTCGCCTTTGGTTGCGAAAGCCGAAACCGCCGTTGCGGTGCCGACACTGGTAGAAAAAAAGTACGCTGGAAAAAGTCGGAACAAGTACGGAACATGTCTGGTCAAGAGTTATTTGCCTGGACCGTCCGTACTTACCAATAAGTACGGAACTTTCTGTACTCTTTTCCGTACCCGTTTACATGAGCTTATATGGAACAGGTTACAGGCGTTCCGTACTTTCGACGGTACTTCCGTACTATATTCTTCTGTACATTGTCCGTACAAAAGTACAGAAATTTTTACAGTGGAAGACTGCAAATCGACGCCGACTCGCCTCGCGGCGTCGCGTTGCGCACCTGCCGATGAAGCGCCGAAAAAACAGCGCCGCCAACAACTTGGTCAATGTGGGCTGCCCGACGGCGCCACTAATTGCGGGGGGGGGGGGAGGGGCACCCGGGCGCGCGACGCGGCCACACCAAGTCGTGCCTCGGCATGGTGGGCCGGTGGGCGTGGGCGGGGCGGCGCGTGGCGGCCGGCCCAAGGCCATCACATCGACCGTCGTCTAGGCCATCAGCTGTCGGTGTGTCACACTGTGTCACGGCCTCACACACCCTGGCCTTTGTTGTGTTCCTGGTTTCGTTTTCGGCCCGGTGTCTGCTGCCGTATCTCCGGGGCGTAGTAGGGGTGCGAGAGAGACGGCCGCGGAGCCCCGTGCTGTTCAGCGGCCTGAAGGAGCACCGCGAGCGAGGGGTCCCTCACTCTGACTTTGCCTGTAGTACTATCAGTCTCTAAAGTTTTGTCTGGGCGATACCCTATGCGCGAGAGACTGCTCATAAGGAGACCGTTGAGAATCTCTCGTGCATGGGGTATCGCCCAGACAAAACTTTAGAGACTGATAGTACACAGATTGTTTGATCGTGTTGGATTGCTTAGGATTCTGTCGCGTTTTTTTTGGCTACTTACAGGCGTTTTTGACGCAAGATTGTCGGATGGTCTCCTCCCAGCGTACACAGATTGTTTGAGTGGGGGACTCCTTGACTGCGAGCGAGATGCCGTCCGGCGGCGACTCTCGGCACTCCGAACAGCGAGCAGCGCTAATTCTGGCTAATGGCGGGGCAGGCGGGGTGCCGGGGGTGCGCTCCGGAGTGGAAGTGAAACAGGACCGCGACGGCCGGGCGAGCCTAGCCCGAGCAGCCTGCGCCAAATTTGGCGCGCGAAGGGCGACGTAAAAAATGCAATAAGTTGTTTCGGCGAGTATGAGAGGGTCAATGAACTAGGAGGCCGGCCAGGCGCAGGCCCAGCCCCTGGGGCCGAGAACAAGGCCAAGTATTAAAGGCTCGCACCGCGCCGGCGCCGGCCAGCGAGACATGGGCCCCAGGGGGGCGCTGGAACCGCTGGAACGCTGCGCTGCGCAGAAGGAGCAACAGAGAGTGCAGGTCCCCCGAGTCACGCCGCCTAGGGTGCCGGGGCTTGGCACTCGCTGCGTCTCCCGGGCAGCCAGTCGGTGGGTCAGTGGGGGAGAAACGGGAAGCAGAACAACGGCGCTCGCCTCCTCCGAGATGCCGCCCCCGTCATCAACACTCTGCGTGTAATCCGCTGTACGAGGGCGGGGCGGGGCGGGGCGGGGGCATGCCTTGGCTTGTCAGCTGCCAAAGGAACACCGGTTGCACGACGGCGCGGCGCTTTGCGTCGCTGCGGATAAGGGACTCTGCCACGGGTGCCGGCCGGGCCTGATGGCTGCTTTTTCAACGAGTGAGACATAAAGATGTGCAAAATAATCCACCAAAACGAGCGAAAGAGGGCGTTGGTGGAACGGCGTGCCGTGCCAGGCGATTGGTGCTGACGCTGGGCTTTGACAGCTGTGGCGGTGCGAGGCGGGCTGCCAGGCTGGCTGCCACGCTGGCTGCCACGCTGGCTGCCACGCTGGCTGCCACGCTGGCTGCCAGGCTGGCTGCCAGGCTGGCTGCTACGCTGGCTGCCACGCTGGCTGCCACGCTGGCTGCCACGCTGGCTGCCACGCTGGCTGCCACGCTGGCTGCCAGGCGCCCCAGACCAGGCCCCGCCCCGCGACGCCGCGACACGTGTGCGAGCCGAGCACGAGTATTGCGTGTGCGCTTTTAAAGGCTCACCCCCTTCTCCACTCGGAAGCACGAAGGCCCCCGGCAGAGGGGCCTGCATCAGCCGAAACACGCACAGCACACTCACAGAGGTCACGTGCAAGCCCGCCGTCGACACGATTGCTTTTTCGTTACCGACCGAACCCTCCTCGATACAGCAGCGCCGGCGGGTTGGTTTCGAGTTGGAAAGCAAGTTTGCATCGCAGGACCGTTGTTGTCAACTTGCCGCCGGTGTGTTGGATTGCGGCAGGAGATGCTCCCTGGGCGGCCGGCCCGCCAACTAATTTGGCCGCGGTGTCACATTCGTTTGAACGTGACACGGCCGTTAAATTAGGGTGTCACATTCGTTTGAACCTGGATCAACATTCAAACGAATATACATATATATTCATGTGACGTCATATGACGCGTCATATGCAAACGAACGTGACGGAATTCACATTAAAACGAATATGACGTCACATTCGTTGAATAACGCAGTGAGGGATCTGTTTGCTCCGCCTGATGCCTCCGGGACACGCCGCTTGGTCGGCTGACGAAGGCGAGCAGCCAAATTGGCAGCGACAAAGCACGCGGCGCCCGACGTGAACCTCGCCGAGGCGGAGACGGCCCGACCCGCGATCCCAGCGGGAGCCGCGACCGCGGACACCCAGCTGTGTTCCACTGTGCGGTCCGTGCTGCGGTCCGCGGCCCGATGCCCGATCCCTTTTACACTCGTCCTTAATGGGTCCTGCTGCGCCTCCCACTTTATAGAGCCAGGTCCTGGAGCCGGCTGGCCGCTCCTCTTGGCCCGCACTTAAATTTTACATCCAACCCTCCTGGTGCTTGGCCGCCCGTAAATGACTCTAGCGGCGCAATGCAACTCGACGTAACAAAGAAAGACGCGGGTGGGGGGATTTATCCTGTGCGTTTGCACGCTCGTTTCACATGGTTTCACACCTCGAGGAGAGAGAGGTCGGCAGATGATTGCTGCCGGTGGGGTAGCGAGTGATCAGCTCTTCTCCTCCAGCCAAGGTCAGGCCACGGCTGTTAGGTTATTCATCAACTTAGGGCGGCAAAATAATGGAATTCCCTCGCCGGCCGGTCGGCCGTAGTCGATCGGCCTCGCGGTGGGCTGACCGCGGGCCGACTCCCCAACGCGCCTGTTCGTCACTGTCTCTCTCGCGGGGCGCTCCATCGCGCGCGAGAGAGACAGTGCCGTCAGCCAGCCCGCCGCGGCACGCCCCGTCGAGTGTCGAGTCAATAAGCGGGCCGGCCGGCCAATGCCTGCCGTTGTTGCTGCCATTTTTGGCCATGTTGCTCCCCTCCTTCTCCTGAGCCCTGTTTGTCTCGTCGGCGGGATCGACGCCAGGTCGGCCCGGCAAGCCCCGCCCTGCTCTCCGCGTGGCCGGGCGTGCCTAGTGACCCTCCCGTGAGAGATGCGCCAGGACTGGCCCTGGTGTAAAGTGGTCTGCGCGCACGCCGTGCGAGGCTAGGTATGAGAATCAAAACCGTGAGGAGTTCGGGACGGAATGTGACGTAGACGTAGGCAGGAGCGGCTGAGCAGTGGATGTGGAAATCGAACGGATGGAAGATTATACTACTATTTTTTTAGTTTTTCAAGAATAAGCAGTTAGTAAAGGTATTTGATTGTTTTAATTGTCTGCTCAACGTTCACAACACGACGACTCCGCAGACCACCGTTCTCATACCGTAGCCTCGCACAGGGTCATTCTCGAGGGTCGGCCGAGCGGTTTACACCTGACCAATCACAGCGCCGGATTTTCGATGGTCTGGCGCATCTCTCACGGGAGGGTCACTAGGCGTGCCGGGCGTGCCGGGCGTGCCGGGCGTGCCGGCCCGGAGGCGCACGAAAAATACAAAATTCCCTTGGGCCTGGAATGGCTTTCTTATTGGCAGGGGCACCCTGTGACGGCCTATAAAGCAGTGTTGTGAATAATGTAGGTGGCCGCTGGCCGGGCCACGCGCCCTGCGGCTGGACACGGGGCTTAAATACTTGACCGGCTTGCTGCGAATAATGGAGAGCCTCTCTCTCTTTCTTTCTCTCGCGGCAGGAGGAAAAGCAGAGAAGGGAATGCAGGATGAAAGGGCCGTCGTCGCAACGCGCACGGCGGCGCGCATATTGTTATTGCCATATTGTTGCCAACCCACTTGCTTTCACCGGGCGAGGCAGGCCCAGGCAGGCCCAGGCAGGCCCAGGCAGGCCGAGGTAATCGAAGGTTGGCAGCGCGCCCGCTTCATTAGGCGGCTGGACGTGGACACGGTGGGCCTCCCGAGCGCCGCACAGTGGGCCAGAGGGCGACCAAAATTCTACACGCGTTTTGAGCTCCGGAGTCGCTAAATGGGACTCGAATCGAACGTGTGACCCCACCAATGGATTCCTTGTCCAAAGAGCAATGCATTGGTGGGGTCACACGTACGATTCGAGTCCCGTTTAGCTACTCTGGAGCGCCAAACGTGTCCGGGATTTTGGCCGCCTAAACGGTCTTCTGCCCCACTGTGCGCCGGCCGGCCGTGCTGAAGCGGCTTGGACGCCACCACGCATTACTGCACGTGACTCGTAATGGGCGCTGCCAAACCGGTCGTTACTGACTCGTCGACTGCCTCGTTGGATTGGCCCACTGAGCCCACCGCACGGGGTGATGAACGGCGCGGCTAACAAACCAACAACAGCCATCTAATGAGCGTAATAAACGTGGCTCTCAAATTCCATTTCCTGATTCCGTGTTCCCATGCACAACAACGCTCCCATGCTTTCGGATCGATTATTCCGGTTTGTTCCGTGAATGCATTGTGGGCGTCCCACAGAGGAGGCCTGCTCCCGGCACCCAGCCTCGTTCCCGGCCTCGCCCCGACCTCGCCCGGCCTCAGTAACAAGGCAGAGGTGGGCGTGAATTACTCACGAGTGCTGCGGAACAGAGACCTCGCAGAGCGCGGCAGCAGCGCGAGTAAAGGGCTCTGCCTGCCGACAATGGCACCACAGCGAGGCGCGGCCAGGCGCGGCCAGGGGCGGCCAGGGGCGGCCAGGGGCGGGTGGCGTGGCAGCGTCGCACCTACCTGCTGGGGGTGGGGGCGGCCAGGGAACCACAGGTCGTCAGTGCGCCGCTTCGGCCACCAAATCCGCAGGGTAATTTTCGTGAAAGCCGCCGCCACCAGCACCGCCAGCCAGCGAACGCGGGGGAGGGTATTTGATCCCCCCCCCCCCGGGGGGGCATTGTTATCGAGTGGCCGTGCAGCACCGCGCGGCACGACATGTGACGCTGTCGCCAGCGCCGCACGCCGCGCTTGACGTGTCAATCAGCGGGCCAGCCGCGACCCTGGAGCGGTGTCGGCTGCTGTGACGCTTCGCGCGAGGCTGTGTGTGTGTGTGCGTGAGTGTGTGCGTGTGCGTGTCTGTCTCTACCTTACACGGCGTCCAAAGTCCGTCAAGTTTTCTGAAACTACTGTAAGACCATCCACCTGAACCTTGCAAAGAGAACCGCTGTAAACTGCAAAGAGCCGGAAGCGCGCATGTGGCTCGCCGAGCAGCTCAATGTACTCAAGTATTCGTCGCAGGGCGTGGCGGGGCGGGGCGGGGCGGGGCGCTGAGACTAAATGAGACGGCAGAGATTCACGCGACGGCGGCGTGCCTGGCCCTGGTTCTCACACCCGCGCGTGTGCAGGTCAGGTTGTTGTTTTAGGTTTGCTGTTGTTTTTCCCGGCAGGGGGGGGGATGGTTCGACTTGGCTAGGGCAACAGCCGTGTCAGCGTGAAGACACATTGGCTTTAGTGACGGCCTGGTGCCAGCCTGCCGCCCCCGGTGCCAGGGGGAGGTTACCGGGTCACATGACCCCTCCGCCAAAGAGGGCAAAAAGAACGCTATAGGCGTCGTGTCGGCTCTAAATCAGGACAGCACACGTGAGAGTTTGAGTGGGCGCGTCAGTCTGTGCGCATGCCCGATGTTCATGTTCCGGAGGCCTTTCAGAGCCATCCCCTCTGCCCTATCTCGATGCGGCGTCGGGCTGCTTCGTGGGCTTTCAGTGTGTGGTTTCAGTGAAAGGATCGAACGTGGCGCAGAAGAGGGGGCGGGGGGATGCTGTGCTGATAACACGCGCGGAATGATGAGGCAGCCATACACGTTGTCATTCATGTATATACGGGGTAAGCCGGGGAAGCTCCTTCGCCTGGCAAGATCAGGCGGCCGCCCTGCCAGGCCCTGCCGCCTGCCGCTCCGTGTGGCTGTGGCCGTCCACGCCACGCCGCGCGGCAAGTCTCCTGGAAACACGCGCCTCTCGCGTCGCGCAGTCGGGGTGAGTTCAGTTGTGGCCCGAAAGATTGATGAAGCGGCCGAGGCGTCGCCCCGATTGGCCCGCCGAGCGAGCAGGTTGATCCAATTAGGTGCGAGGAAATGGTCGAATTATCGCGGCCGGAATTAAAGCGTCCCCGCGGCGCGGGGCCGCCTCGAGCCCCACCGTGTTTATTGGAACTCGTCCACCGGCCGCGTAAGCCGCGTGCGCTGGCGAGCGCGTCTTCGGAGTCACCGGGCGAACCCAATCGGGGAAGAACAATCTTTGGGCCGACTGTGTTTCCGCGAGGCGAACGACCCCGCACGGTGTGGCATTATGGCATTAAAATGCATGGCCGAGTCCATTGGCCGCTGTCCGTGGTGACACTGGTGACTTGATTATGCCCTGACTGGTCGATTTGAGTGGACGGCGGACAAGTCGCACTTCGCCATCAGGGCCGCGGCGGTGACGTGCGCCCCCTCCCCGCGGACCTGCGAGGACAGCACACAGCGCCAAACTCGTTTCGATGTATGGACCGAGGGCCCAGTCGACGCGGAGGGAGGCGGGCGGCAGGCAACACCCAGGCGTCACCAGCCGGGCCCCAATAACGGGGCGCCTAGCTTCCGCGGTGTTCGTCCTGCCCGCCCCCACCCCTCGCTCTTGAGGGCGTCCTCGACGAGGCGCCTCTATTTGCGTTGGAGCGGGTCGGCGGCCTAGGCAACCAGCGACCCTCTTCACGGTGCTCGAAGCTCCAGCTGCGAGGTCCCTGGTTCCGGCCGTGTCATTAGGAAGCACCTAAAAGTAAGAGCCCGGCCGACTTCCTGTACCTTTTATCCCTTGTTCAGCGTGATATTCCCGGCGGCCTGGCTCTTGCCAGTGCAGCGGTGCGGAGGACGACACCGCCTTTTGTGTGCGGCCGGTTGGCGCTCGGCGCAGCACGGCAGGGGCTTCGGTGTTCCGGCCCACCTTGTTGCCCAGCTTTCCCGATCACCCATCGCACCCTTACACACACACACACACACCAGACGCCCAGCGCGACTACTGAACGTAAGCGACGTGTCCGTGCCCCAGAAGGTCCATGTTCTTCTTCCGACTGCACTAACTCCGCCCGCGAGGAGGAGAACCAAGAAGCGGCAGCGCGACGTGAGGCTAGCGGCGCACCTGGGCTGCCCCACCGACGCGCTTCCCCAACAATCCTCACGCGTCGCGCCCAGCAGCCTGTTCGAGC